>OW388299.1:73904808-74037308 GCA_936450465.1 Gibbula magus | reverse complement strand
GTAGGAATTTTGAATATATTTATGCATTTTGAATATGGTTTAAACATATTTATTTCCAAAAGAAAAGGAACCGGATTGGTAAACAAGCTTGAAAAGCTTATGTTGATACCGCTCCGGGATACAGCAATTAAAGAAGAACACGTCATGATGAATGTACAAAATGGAAAGAATTTACAAAGCAATCGTTGTCAGAAAATATGTATGTACAAAATGGAAAGGATTTACAAAACAGTCATTGTCAGAAAATATGCGTCATTGCAATGTTTTTAATCAAATCTGCCAGTCAAATTTATAAAAGAGTGAACTGAAATTAAAAGTTCTTTGTTAACAGTTTTGGTTGCATTTTTATTACCGAAGAGGACTGATTTGAGGTTAAAACCATTGTTGTAAAAGTACATATATTGTCTTATATCGCTATAGGAAGGACATACAAAAAAGTAATGAATAGAGTCTTCATAAGTATGGCCACAAGCGCAGGATGATGTTGGAGATATAAAACGTTTGTATTTATGTGCATTAAGATCACTACATTCAAGTCTAATACGAGAATGAATTATTTGACAAAATCTGCTACCACTGTTTAAATCAAAATGACAGTAGGTATTATTCTTATTTTGAATGGCAATTTTGAAATTTGATAGGGACTTTATTTCCCTCTGTTCAATAGGTAATGAATTCCATAATTTGACAGTATCTGGAAGAAAAGACCTTGCATAATTTGCAGTTTTAGAGTGTATGGTCTGAATATTCGAAGCATTGCGTAGATTATAATTAGATGCCTCTGCTAATGTCGGAGGTACAAGGTTACTTAAATAACTCGGGGCAATGTTATTGACCATTTTATAGAACATAGTCATTTTCTGTACATATCTTCTTTGACAAAGTGGATGACAGTTGGTTTCTTCATAAATCTTATGATGGCTGGTACCGCGAACAGCACCACAAACGGTTCTTAGAGCATCAAGATTGAGTTTTTCGAGTATATCTGCTTGCTGTTTTGTACAGTTGTCCCATATATGACTACAGTAATCAAAAATTGGTAATATGAAATGCTTATACATTGTTTCTAAGGTTTTTCGGTTTGAATATATAATGCATTTACTTTCTCGAAATTTGTTATAACTCATAACTCATAAGTGATAGTTCTAACCTCAACACGTTGATAAATGTATATGTATTGTATCGCAACCGCTCTGTATCGTTACACCTCTAGACGTTGCTCAGGAAGAATATTGAATAGTTTTGAAGTTCGAGGCCGGAATATAGAACCAAGAAGAGGGAAAACTAAGTCCAGATTATTCTCAAATTTCTATATAGCAAAAGGCACATCTAGACTACTTGGTTGATACCTGTACAAAGTTTCAGCAAAATATATTGAATAGTTTTGAAGTTTGAGGCCGGAATATAGTTTTCCCTCTTCTTGGTTCTAAGTCCAGACTGTTTGCATTCGTAAAAAAAAAAAAATCTCAAATTTCTATATAGCAAAAGGCACATCTAGACCACTTGGTTGATACCTGTACAAAGTTTCAGCAAAATATATTGAATAGTTTTGAAGTTTGAGGCCGGAATATAGTTTTCCCTCTTCTTGGTTCAAAGTCCAGACTGTTTGCATTCGTAAAAAAAAAAAAAAAATTTTTTTATTTTTTTATATAGCAAAAGGCACATCTAGACTACTTGGTTGATACCTGTACAAAGTTTAAGCAAAATATATTGAACAGTTTTGAAGTTTGAGGCCGGAATACAGTTTTCGCTCTTCTTTGTTCTAAGTCCAGACTGTTTGCATTCGTAAAAAAAAAAAAATATTCTCAAATTTCTATATAGCAAAAGGCACATCTAGACTACTTGGTTGATACATGTACAAAGTTTCAGCAAAATATATTGAATAGTTTTGAAGTTTGAGGCCGGAATGGAAAAGCCCGGACGCACAGACGGACAGACGGACAGACGGACGGACGGAGCTCATTTCTATATCCCCCGCCAACTTCGTTGTGGCGGGGGATAATTACCCAGTATTTACCCATGAACTTTAACATTGGCATGTCGACATGCTTATTTGCTCCAAATTTCCTTAATCATTTCTTTGTGTTTGAGCTTATCTATTTAAACAATTTAAGCATTTCACACTTAAATGAGTCTTACCTTTCGAGTGAGTACAGACAGAGTTCCCCATAACGCTACTTTGATAAGCTACTGTAATTAAAAGGTCATTTGCAGGTCACGGGTAGTAACAGCTTGGTAAGTGATATCTTTCAGTAATTTAGATTAGATAATCAAGTGGACTGGAAACATTTTCATCTTGAATGCTACTTTAGTGACGCCCTGAATTTTTGTTCTGATAAACATATTTCTTTCTGTTTGGTTGAGTGTGTATTCGCATTTGATAAATGGAGAAAAGTAAATTCCTTAGTAGATTAAAATCTTGAATAATTTGAACCTTTACGTGCAAACGTTTATAAGTGCCTTTATAATTTGAGTAAATTTCAAAACTTATATTGAATGCAAAAGTTGTTTTTTTTAGAACACTTTTTTCGGATTTGATGTTTGACATATCATTATGCATTAATGCTTTAAAAAGCTTAGGTAGTTTTGACAATGGACCACACAAAGACTCAAATTAGGCTGGGTCCACACTACGTCCTATTTTTCTTACGATGCGTCATGTGATACGTTAAAAAAATGCAGACAGTGTATTTTGCATAGGCCGCGCACACTACGTCATATAATAAATAAATAAATAAATAAAGTTAATATTTGTATAGCGCCATATGCGTCAATGCATTGCAATCTGAAGCAATCTGGTGCTGTACCTATCTTATCGCATCACAAACTAACACGCATGGAGGATTACCAATCTTTTGTAATTATTTACACTTCTCGAGGGGGTTTCCCACTCAAAGCAGATGGAAGGAAAGTCGGTAGGCATATGTATCATGTGTGCTATGATTATGTCTTGATCCATAGTTACATATCCCACTTTTTATATAGTTTTGAAAAAAATGTTTGATATTACTGTTGTCGACATATACATGTACATGTTGATTATTTTGAAGATAATACTGAAATTCCAATATGAGCATAGCTATGTTGGCATCCATATCTGTAGACTACAATTAACTAGAGATATGTAGCTATACAAACTTTTTATAAAACGCAATATCTAACGCACTTGTTTAACGCATGTAGTGTGCACGGAAAAACGCAACCCAATGCATAGCATGACACATTATCGACGTATATGTACCGTATTTCCTCTAATACAACCCGGGCCTCCAATACAACCCGGGGGGCAAGGGGTACTGAGGTGAATACAACTCGGGTCTCCAATAGAACGCAGGTCTCTATATTAGAACCCGGGTTTTACTTAAGAACTGAATACTCCGTGTTGCAATATAAAATAGTTATACATTCGTCTTGAGGGAAAATATTCTTGTGACCGTGTGAGATTCAACTTTAACAGGTCCATGATAACAAATATCCGTCTTGTTCAGTTAATTCTCCTTTTACGATAAGTCACCCCAAGAAGATTATAAACGTAAATTCATGTCTGAAAAAATATAACCCGGCCTCCAATACAACCCGGGCCTCTAATAGAACCCGGGGGTAAGGGGGTGCTGAATTAAATAGAACCCCGGGGTTGTATTAGAGGAAATACGGTATCCGCTATGCTACTACAATACCCTGATTCCCTGATCCCTATAACTGTCATTTTGGCTATAAATAACCAGCCAATGAAAATACTTCCATTCGAACAACAGAGGCAGTACCTTGATGAGGCAGTACCTTGATGAGAGGACCAATGAGCGATCATTGATGTTCAAATTATGACATTTCATTGGCTGAAAAGTTATATGCTATGCTATTTAGTGATGAGTTAATAACCAACAGCAAAACGCGAGTTACAGGGCTCAGGGAATCAGGGCATTGCAGTAGAGAAGCAGATACTGATACACTATACAGATATACAAAATACCCAGGGCAATATAACACAGGTGCTCAATGGGACAGACCGTGTGCTCTATGAGACAATTAAACATGCTTGTGTTTTAGGACGTCATTTAGAGCGTCGCTTGGCAAATGACGTCATATTAGTGCAATTGTTAGTGAATGTGGAACAAAACAAAGCAGGGAGCATAAAACACTCAGGACTACCTCTTCTATTTCTGATGGTGCAGGATGAAAGAACAGATGTTTACAGGCTTTCAGCACATGTGATTGAGGAAATGCAAGTATTGGAGAGATAACAGACTTGAGTCTGGCAGGGCAGCCATCTTGTTTCTAAAGCAGTGTCAGTTCACAGGTCTGCCTCCAGTATGTCAGATTTCCACATACATTTCTATCATCTGCTCTACCATACATTCTACACCTGTTAACTAAACCTAGACTGTCTAACATTTCTTTAAAGGCGCTGTAGCACGTTTTCACACTGAAATAAAGTGATCTCCCGAAAAAGTAAATAAGTGTTACCAATGGCTAAATAATACCCCTAAATCAATGAAAAGAGTTCTAAAAGGAATGTACATTGTTCGGTTAAGCTTTGCGATTCTATTTGCCTTTGAGTCACCATTTTAATGTGTTTACACTCAAAGTAGAGTTTTAAACATGATGGAATTGTCAACGATATTGCTGTCTGAACTCTCAAATTCGCATGAGACATACAAATCTACTTCTCACACTGAAGAGTTCCACACCACTGTCGCACCAATTTCTTTCAATACAGAGAACAGTTTTCTATGGATGCGCTTATCGGGTCATGTAATGAGATGTTTTACCCTCTAACATAATAATATATTGTATAAACTATGATAATAAATAGCAAATTTGAGAAAACAAAATATGCACAAAAATTTCCTACAGCGCCTTTAAACATTTTTGTAATTTCTTGAAAAGATTCCAAGACACAGGATATTTTAGATTTCTTGGCGATTTATACTGCATTTATCTCAGAGTGAAGTAATATTTTGAATGCAGCCAAGGCAAAAAAATATAATTTTATTTTGATTTGTTAATGTAGAACATATCTTACAGTGAACAATACAAATATTTAATCTGCTTCCAATATTCTTTAAAAGTTAATGTACAATGTTAATTTGACTAATATTTAGTCTATGGAATTTTTATAACTACTGTACCTTCATCCTTATGATTATATTTTTAAAAACATTTTCAGTTCCATAGTATTCAGTTTATCTAGACTTGCTGAATAAGGATCTAGACCTAGGTGGGATTCTGTCTGTTGTTTTGTAGGTATCTTCTTTTCTTGGAATAACCTCTAATGAGGTCTTACTTCCGAGAATAACCCGGTATGAGGTTTTACTTTTGAAAGTAAGACCTGAACCTAAGGGTTTTTTTAAAGTAAGACCTGGAAATGCACTTAGAATAATTTTTCAGATTTGCAACGCAATAGCCAACAAGCAGCAATTATTATCGAAAATTATACAAAGTTAAAAATTTCCAAGTTGAAATAGCTGGATTCGAACCTGGCACCCTTCGCTCTCTAAACTGGCACCTTAGACCACTCGGCTATGCAGACCGAGATGATGAGTGGAGTTGAATTACTCCATTTATAGTCATACCTTCTTTGCCTCGATATAACGCAACCGAGGGCGACATACCCTTTATAAAAACACGATTTGGGAATCAAAAATTATAAAATGTAAATTTTTACATTTGACGTTTATAAATAGGAAGAAAACATTCCTCCTTCGTCTTCTGCTTTTAAAATGGTCTAAGCGGAGGAATTAGGCCCTTTGATCGTCCGAAACTATAACTCGTAAATTTTGATAGTTGACGGTTTATAAGCTGGAGAAAACACTCCTCTTCGGTCTTCTGCTCTGAGAATAACCTCAATAACCCAATAACCTTTATCCCTCCCTTCAGGTTATTCTCAGAGCAGAAGACCTCGGAGTCATGTTTTCTCCTTAACTTAAAGGCTCTTATTTTTTACACAGTCGTTCCCTGAGGCTGACTAAATGAAAAGTATTGTTATTTCAAAACAGGACATATTTTATTATTTCCTAATAATATCTCTACTCTTTTACTTCAAATAACCATTTAAAATTCATCTATTATTCAGTCATCATCTTTGTTTCTGAACAGGATTTGCTGATATAACATTTTCAGGACAATTCTTTGGTACATATTTGACATAGTTAACAAGTCTAAACAAAATTATCGTCATAACATTCCCACAGTTCTATATAGGCCATGCAGTGTTCAGGTTTCAAAACAAAGCACTGTACTCAGAAACTAGGTCAGACACTGATGCATGCAGTGAGAGGAGCTTGCACTGAACTCCACACTGAGAATCAGCGGCCATTTTGATATCTTCATCATTTGAACTCTGATCCTTTGTCTCAGGAGTCTAGCCTATCTCACTGTCTCTTGTTTAATATTTATTTGTTTATTTTTATTGGGTATATGTAGGCTATCATTGGTACTTACATCATAGGTCGACAGAATTACCTTATTTCATAGGTGTATCTCAAAATTGCACAAATTTGGAATTTAAAAACGAAACAGGCCAAACTTAAGTTTTCGTGACTAAATTTCAATTTGCTAAAAATAAAACTACAGTGATCACATGTTCATTTTGTCATTTCAAATATATGAGATGAATATATTACTGATTATGAAAATGATATTTTTAAAAAATGTAAAGCCACTGCTTTCTCGGATTTTCAAAAGTTATGCTCATGATTGATATCATAAAAGAGCACATCATAATGCACAATAACAAAACAAATGAGTTGTTAGCACTAGTTCTTCCCCAAATATCAAACATGGGCAAATATCAAACTGCTTAAGGGAAATCTCTGCCAAGTCATTACAAAATATCTTGAATTTATTTTTCAAATGCAAAAAAAATCATTTGATTTTTCCAAATTGCCTTAAACAGCTTATGTATACACTTTCACACTCATAACTTAATCATTTCTAACGAAATTACCAACATTTCCCGAAATAACCTAAATCAGAACCTTGCTTTCCCCATAGGTTATCAAATTCTCTGATAAGATACAAAATAAACGCTGGCAGGGTATCATAATTATCTCGCCAGTATCTTCACTGTACATATTCAAACTTCTATTTTTAACTAGAAATTCAGCTCAGAATTGATAAAGTTTGTATGACTCAGCCATATATATATCTTCAGGTGAAAAACTTTTGCACACAGAATCTCTCACTTTCATGTAATGTTGGAACGATAAGAAAATGCTATTTGATAAAGTAAACTAATATTCAATGATACTTCAAAAATGTTTTTCTCCATCTCAGGTATAAAGACTTCTTATCTTTGACGATGAATAAATGGCACTCCAAATTTATCATTTTGTAATTCGATTAAATTTTTATTCATTATCTTTAATCAGTGCATTACAAATTATCAGAAAATAAACCATCAACGCCACAATTCTTAACTTTTCATAAGAATGTGTTTGTATATATACCCAAGTTATTTGTTTCATTAAGGCCCATTCACACAGTACTCTTTGTACTAACAACTTGTAGTATCTACCGTCATATTGTACCGGTACGTATAATATCAGTTGATACAATTTGGACTTTCTCACAGATTAACTTGAATACTACAAGTTGTATCTACAAGTTGTACTGTGTCAATGGGCCTTAACATGTTACAGAAATCGAGGGTTGTCTGAAGACATATGGAGTCTTGGGCTCTGTAACTATGCAGGTTTGTACTACGAAAGTTTGAAGATTATGAATTTATCATTTTACTCTCTTATTTAAAGGGACACCAAGTGTGTGATTGTAATCACATATGTGTCAAAAGTTACAGAGGGTGTTATTTTATCGAGAGGTATTGACTGTTTTCAAAAATTGCCCCTTTAGTGTCAATCTTTTAAGTACAGTGACATTATTACGTGTTTAGTCTTGATTTTGTTTGAAAACAAGAAAATGTGTTGCACTTCATTTGTTAATACGTAATTTTGAAAATATATGTAGCAGACAAAGACACAGATATTGGTTGGTATTGTTCAATGGATAACATAAATGATGTACTTGTAAATGAGGCATGAATTTGGCTTCTCATCATGTATAAGCCTTTACTTGATTTTCATAGAAAGCAAGTTATTGTCAAAACATATATTTGGCATTAAGGGATAACTATGCCAGTTGAGTGAGATGATTTGGACGTAAATCAGCTCATTTGTTATTTTGGCATATTTAAATAAAATTTCATGAAAAACATTTAATGGACGAGATAGAGAAATTTTCAATCCACAATAATGAAATTTGTTTAAGTTCCTCTGCTCAATCGTTATGGAGAATATGTCTTTGGTCTGTTTAGCTGCGATTTATTAAAATTTGCCTTATTAATCAATAAATCTGCATGATAAGAAAAATAATAATAAATACATAACAGCAATATTTACCTTTACTTCGCTGTCCCCGACTTCGTACATTTTCGAGCTTTGGTCGAGACCTATAGTCGACTTTTTCCCAGCATGCTCGACGTATGTATTGCTTTGAAATCGTCTGAAGATTGAGCTTTTTCCTACGCCATATTCTCCACATAATATTATTTTGTAGTTTGGACTTCCTGTTGCCATCTTTAGTGGTCTGAAATTTAAAAAGAACTTTTGTTCAAATAAGGAAAATATTCAAATCATTTTTGAAAATATTGAATGAAAAATATTGTATGAAAAATTATTAATCCCGTACAGAATAAATTCTTGGATGAAATCTCATGTAACTGATTGTCAAATTTCTTATACAAATGCCTGAAATGAAAGAAATGCATGAAACGAAAGATTACTGAATGATGTGATTGCATGCAAATTCATTCCATTTGTAATATAATTACCCTATTTGATTTTTCTTTAATTCTTCCATATTGTGCTGCAATCTTTTATTCAGTATATAAATGTTGTGTTTATTTGTTAATAATAATAAGCATTATCATCATCATAATCATCCCCATCATTACCATCATCAATACCACAAATAGCTTCAAAATTATAATCATCATCATCATCATCATCATCATCATCATCATCATCAACATCAATCATCATAAATTACCCCATCATCATCCCTATCATTATAATCATCACCATCACTAAAAGTGCATTTCAAAATTTCTGGCAAAACATCTTTAGAACACTATTAAAAGTATTTATGTCACAACTGAATACATAGAAATCTCCAGTCTATCATAACTACTCATACTTATGAAAAAAGATATCAATGTTTATAAAAATCTCAGGAGCAGAAATATACATTACTGATCACTGTCGAGTCGGCCATTTCAGTGACCTTAACAGCAATAAATACACTTGCTCCAAACTAATGTACATGCCACTTTATTAAAATAAATTACTTGCAGCAGTCAAGCTGAGTTAAAAATTGGAATATGTTAACGAGGTAATCAAGTTTTAATGGACAGGAAGACCAGATATTAAATGATTGAGGAAACTAGATCAAGTAGATATCGCCATTGTTTACAATACAATCCATTTAAAACATATTGTTTATAATATCATTTAGATTAGCGTTTATATTGTAAATACACAAAGGGAAATATGTTTTCTCACCACAAATACCCAGATTGTAAGTCTTTTTTTAATTTGATAGTCAGACAACATATCGGCTAGCGTATTTTAGGCACGATAAGGAAATTGAAATGAAGTATCTCTATTCAATTTCTTCTCATGTCAATTTCAGCAATTGTGGGTTTATGTGTTTTGGGATGTGAGGTGTGGAGTGTGGGGTGTGGGATGTGAGGTGTGGGGTGTGAGGTGTGGGGTGTTGGGTGTGAGGTGTGGGGTGTGAGGTGTGGGGTGTTGGGTGTGAGGTGTGGGGTGTTGGGTGTGAGGTGTGGGGTGTGGGTAGTGAGGTGTGAGGTGTGAGGTGTGGGGTGTGGGGTGTGGGGTGTGAGGTGTGAGGTGTGGGGTGTGAGGTGTGGGGTGTGAGGTGTGGGGTGTGGGGTGTGGGGTGTGGGGTGTGAGGTGTGGGTGTGGGGTGTTGAGTGTCGGGGTAGTAGGGTGTTTGGGTGTATCCTTAATAATTCCTTATAAGGTTTGGTACTAATTATATCCCTCACACAACTGCTTATTCTATCTTTTTTTCTGATATTGACAAAATAGTATGGATTAAAATCAAATCGATAAGGTTACCATAAATACCATACCATTATAAGTTCCTCAATTACCATCAAACTATCTTCACCAATATGATCATCACCCCTTCCAACATCAGTACCAGAAATACCTCCAAATCATCATCATCATCACCCCTTCCATCATCAGTACCACAAATACCTCCAAATCATCATCATCATCATCATCATCATCATCACCCCTTCCATTATCAGTACCAGAAATACCTCCAAATCATCATCATCATCATCATCATCACCCCTTCCATTATCAGTACCACAAATACCTCCAAATTCATCATCATCATCATCATCACCCCTTCCATTATCAGTACCAGAAATACCTCCAAATTCATCATCATCATCATCATCACCCCTTCCATTATCAGTACCAGAAATACCTCCAAATTCATCATCATCATCATCATCACCCCCCACCAATACCATTATAAGTTTCACAAATGCCTTCAAAATCATCTGCATGATTTCCATTACAAATGTCATCATTTTTTACTATTTTGTCATCGTAAATATAATGCACACCAACCATAACAAAATCTTTCCAAACTTATCAATTCACAATACTCAACTCTTCATCAGAACTCCTGCTCCCATGACTCTCCAACGAAAGTCGTTGACTACTGCCATCAGATGACCGATTATCATCTAAATCGGACGAAATTCGTCCTTTCGTATCCTCTGCGAATCGGACACTCTTTCCGGTAGAAATTTTCCCCTTCGTTTCTGACGATCGTCTGTTTTTCTTAATTTCAGACGATCGTCTCATAACCACTGTATCAACCTCCTCCTCCTCCATTTTGAATCAACTTCTCCCTTCCTCCTTCCAATACAATACGTCCTACTGAACCATAAGCTAGACTTAATACACGTCCCTTTTATATTTCATTTTGTCTCAAACCCCTTCAATTTAATGCCAGCATCTTAAAAGCTGCAAATATTTTTTTCACTAAATTTTTTTTTATTTTGTTAAGGATCAATTTTGAAATTTAATATTATTAATAATATTTAAATTTTCATGAGTGCCTGGGATGAAGTCTATATTTCCACTTACAAGGACGGAAATCGTCATAAGTTTCACCCTAGCCTACTTAGTTGCTTGTCACACAATAGTCTACAGTTAACACTTACCAGGAGGTTGCACCCTAGTTTTTAATTACCTATGTAATTAATTATTTTATTCATATTTCATTCAAATTTTACTTTCATTGTACTATGTTTTCACAGTTATCCCCATCAATAATTTTTCTAAGACTGGAGTGAACAATAGTCAACTGCAGTGATCAATGAATTATGATAATTAGGTTATACTGTTATTGAAATTGTAATAATTATCAAGTTAATTTTTCTCTTAAATTTAATTATTAATTATAAATGAAGTGAATCTTTCCATTGACAAGATCTAATTGTTGTGGTAATTAAATAATTCATGCAAGAATAAATCTGGATAATCTCTGGATAATCCCCCCACTAAACAATGAAGACACAATGAAAATTGTTTCAAGCAGGGTTCACAAACATGGAAGCAACACAAATTCCATGACCTTTTCCATGGTTTTTCAAGGATGCTCCCAGATGCTTCCATGACAAACCAAGCAAGGTTCAAGCAACACAAAATGCTGATCGATAACTTTGTTTCAGGATTTTAATATTTTTTCAGTTAAAACAAGAAGGGAAAATAGGTAAATTAACAGAAATTTCACAATCAATAAAATATCAATTACTTTTCCGCGACTTTTTATGTGTATGCCTATTTTCCATAGCTATTCAAGGCCTGGAAACTTATGTTAAAATGTCATGACTTTTTCAGGGTTCCATGACCCGTATGAACTTCTGCGAATCTGGAAATCTGGGATCCGAGATGGGGTTTAATCAATATCATTTATAATGCAAGATTCAATAAACTGTGTAGAGTATCCAAAACTTGTTACTCAAAGAGATTCAACACTGAAACAGGACTTTCAATCAATGAGCTACCAAAGAAAAATTGATTTGAAGGAAGATTTAAGATTGATAGCAAGAAAATAGTATTGGGATATATTGTCATTGATAGCGATACATAGAGGATATTTTTTCTTGACAAATACTATGTTTATCTCATCGAGTGAGGTAGAAAAGTAGATAGTTCATGAGCGGCCATGACTAAAATATTAACTTCGATTCGATGAGATAAACATGGTATTTGTCAAGGAAAAAAACAGCTATTCTATTTATTACATCATTATGTCTGTTTTATTTTAAAGTGGAATGATTTCAAAGGTAAAAGTACAGACTTCGCAAGCTGACACTTTGACATCTTTACATTGTTCCGATGATGTCAGTAGAGTGGTGATAGAGGGTTTATTTCACCAAGTATCTCACTCCAATTAATATTATAAATAGAGGATATCTGTCTTTTCTTGACTTATATCATGTTTATCTCATCAAGTTTATATTTTCACGAGAATTGACAGATATTCTATTTATTTTATGATGTTATCCTTGTATTTATGTCTGAACAGGGTCGTTTTCGTGTTGAGTGGCTGCTTGGAACAGTCCGTCACCACAGTAACACTGTGACGTCATTAAGTCAATTCCCCGTTTCAGAACATTGTTTTATGACGTCAAATTAATCAGTCACTGGTTGCAGTGAAAATATAAGTTATTTTCACTGTAACTTGATAGACAGTTTATTTCACTGATAAATCCCAGTATTTCATTGCTCGTCCTATAACAAATTGACATATTGCCAACCTTTTATACTGTATAAATGTTTAACATTGCTTGGATAATGATGTCAATATCATATGACAATGTTTTGTTACACCTTTGCTAAACACAAAAGGAATATATTTATGATATTTCACATAGTCAAGGAAGGAAATAACAACAACTGAAATATATGAAAACAATATGAACTAAATATCTATGCAGCTAGCATATGTTGCATTTGGCATTTGACAAGAGGTGAATTTGTTATATGCTTTCATTCGTTACATTACAAGTAAGACGTATGATATTAAACTTGGTTTTAGCCTCAATGGGCAAATATACAGATACAAGTTAACATAGAAAGGACATAAAACTTTATTTTCAAAAGTAGGTGAATAACATTGAACACTTAAATTAAAACACAAAAATTTTAGGATCACAAATATTATACTGGGACAGTGAAACACACAAGAGAGCAGGGGGGGGCAAATATTTTCAGAGAGGGGACCCTTCAGGATCAGTCACTGAAGAAACACAGAGGAAGGCACAGATAAAGACTCGCTTTATATATTCACAATCTCACCAAAAGATAGCATTTAACTCCATGAATTCTATACTTCTGAAATCACCAATCCTAATTTTGGAGGCAACATATCTCAGGACACCTACAAAACCTTGACAACACAATATCTATTTCATCACCAGAATCTATTTCACCAGTCGCACACATCACCAAGAACCTTATGTCAGCTTGCCCAGATGTCTTCCATACTCCCAGCCATCAAGCATGCACGATTTCTCTGCGACTCATTACTGATAAGGAATGGTTTGGATATTCCAGATGAAGAAATCTGGACTTGTTGAAAGAAACTCTAGCTCTAAGGGGTGAAAGGTTAACAAAGAAGTTTATTGACAAAACATGACCAGAATCAAGCAAAACATGGAGAGATTCTAAGCAATGTTGACACAAAGGATGAAAGGAAACACGAATGTTCTTGAAGTACGTAAAGTGCTTTATCAAGGATAAAGATTTTAGCTGGATACATGTATCTTATTTCATGATACCATTATAGTGATGGAATTCCTTTCACAAAACAACTAGTCTTTCACACAGGCTCTGAAAAAAGTATTTATTCTGAAAATATCATCATTTTATCAAATATTGCAAAAGAGACTGTAAGAAATGGAATTTTCAGAGAGGCTCCTTTTCAATTATTTTTTAAATTTTTAAGTGTTAGACTGCAAAACAATCATTATAGACTAAAATTTTTGTTTGTACCTTCATCCTTATGATTAATATAAAAAAATACTTTCAGTTCCATAGTATTATTTTGGGCTAATTATCGTTAAATAAAAAGGTATATACATACTTGGTGAACCATAACATACATCAACGTCAATTAGCAATTAAAAACAATGATCACAAATCCTCTTTACATTCTGCAGAAACCTTTAAGATCTGTGTGCTGTCACTTGACCATCCCTATAACATACATAGAAGATACATAATTGTCCTAATATAGCCGATTAACCCACTTTCATATAAAGTAGCAGGCCAACAGCCTGAAGAAACAGAAATATACCGTAAATCCTTAACTTAACGCCAGGCTTTTATTTTTTCAAACTGTCTTCACCAAAGGCATCAATTCGATGAAGGTGTCTATTCAAGGCAGGCGTTATAACATAATATTATAAGATACCCACGGCAATAAAACGCAGGCGGTCAATGGGACCGACAACATACTTTATGAGAAAATAAAATATGCTCGTGATTTAGGACGTCAGTTAGAGTGTCGCTTAGCGAATGACGTCATATTTTACGTCACTTTGATTGTTCAATGCCAGTGAATGTTTTTCATATTTCATACTCCACCTACTTACTATTGTAAATGACAGTAACATAAATCCTTAATTAGACGTTGGCCTGCGTTAAAAGGAGGGTTCTATCAGGTTATTTTTTGTGGAAACAAAATTCGAGTATCGTATCGTGAGTGTCGCTCTACCAGTATTGTGATACGTATCGTATTGCGAGTGTCGCTCTACCAGTATTGTGATACGTATTGTATTGCGAGTGTCGCTCTACCAGTATCGTGAGTGTCGCTCTACCAGTATTGTGATACGTATTGTATTGCGAGTGTCGCTCTACCAGTATCGTGAGTGTCGCTCTACCAGTATTGTGATACGTATCGTATTGCGAGTGTCGCTCTACCAGTATTGTGATACGTATTGTATTGCGAGTGTCGCTCTACCAGTATCGTGAGTGTCGCTCTACCAGTATTGTGATACGTATTGTATTGCGAGTGTCGCTCTACCAGTATCGTGAGTGTCGCTCTACCAGTATCGTGAGTGTCGCTCTACCAGTATCGTGAGTGTCGCTCTACCAGTATCGTGAGTGTCGCTCTACCAGTATTGTGATACGTATCGTATTGCGAGTGTCGCTCTACCAGTATCGTGAGTGTCGCTCTACCAGTATTGTGATACGTATCGTATTGCGAGTGTCGCTCTACCAGTATCGTGAGTGTCGCTCTACCAGTATTGTGATACGTATCGTATTGCGAGTGTCGCTCTACCAGTATTGTGATACGTATTGTATTGCGAGTGTCGCTCTACCAGTATCGTGAGTGTCGCTCTACCAGTATCGTAATACGCCCTTCGTGTTTTATGCCCCCCCGCTATGTTTTATTTAATGATAAAGAATGCCAAATGTCTTCTATTTCTTAAATAAGGCTTGTAGTATTTGAATTATATACCCCGTGTTTAATTAAGGCAGGCGTTGATTTATTTAAGAAATCTCTGTGCAAAGGCATCTATTGGAGGCAGGCTTCTATTTAAAGGGAGAGTTCTGTTGCCATCTTGGATTTTGTTGCATTACGTGAAATGAAAACACACTATATTGTATCTTATTTTACATATTTTGAAACACTAAAGACATACTCTGATAGAGTATTCACAAAGTAACACATAACATGTCATGCAACTAATAAACACTAATAAAACTAATATTTTGTATCAATTTCGAAAACTATCAAAAAGAAAAGATTTTAAAGGGTAACAACCACATTGTTATTATTTGTGAAATTAAATGTTTGGAAAAAGATTTATAAAAAAAACATAAAACATCAAACACATCTCATACTCTCCATAGCAAAATAAAAGTTAGTGAATAAATACTATGTGCATGAGATTACATATAGTCCCTGGGCCTCCTTTCACAAAGCAATCAAACTCCCATTCTTTAACATTACACTAAGGTTACCTTAGTGCCTTACGCTCACCTTAGTGCTTTGTGAAAGGGGGCCCTGATATTTTACTTCTTAATTCTTGATGATTAAGTAAAATAAATAGGAGTTATTTACAATACCTCCCTACCCTCAGCTGTCCCTCCTCTTCTTGGAGGCAACTAGACTGACCAACATTTCGTAGACTTAAAAATACTCCATTTATTAATTTACAAACCAGTCATATCAAACATGAATAGTCTGACACTTTTCATTTAAATTTTTTTTATTAACTAGATTTCCATTCTCAACAGTGGGAGGTCTGAATTTTTAGTGGTCTGCAATAAAAGCATAGGCAGAGTTGTCTTTCCCTGGTATGTTAACAACACATGCTTGAGGCAAACAGAAGAGGTGGTCAAAGAATATAACTGTTTATCTTTGTGTTTGTCTCTGGGGCATGCACTGTTTATGCCTCCTGCGAGTTCTTGAATGATAAATGTTCTTTGTTCTTGTTCCGTGTCAGTTTAGGGTCCAAGGTTCATGCTTCTTTTATTGCTCTGTTTTGATAATTTTTTCTTAGGCCACAGATCAAACAGTATTTGAAAGTAGTTCTGACTGAAAGAATGTACTTTGGCATGTAAATCTAGAAATATTAATTGTATTTATGGTTTACCATAAACTTTGAACTCTTAACAGCTTATTTATTGAGATACAGATATCTTATATGTGCATGCAGCCATATATTTTTCACTAGTCATTTTTACATATTCAGAGATTGGGAAAGGTAGTTGCCATGGGCAATTTTACAAATTTGATGCAAAAATAGCCCATTAATTTTAGAAACTAATTTACTTTTACTCCAAAGTGGAATGGCCCATTTAAAATTTCGAGGTGAGGTGAGGTGATTTGGGGTTTAATGTCGCTTTCAAGAGTATTTCACTTATATCACGGCTGCTAGTATTATGGCAGGGAGAAAGCCCGCAACACCATGTGGCTATGCGTTGCGGTGAAACCTACGAGCAACGGCTGGAACTAGCGAACCATGGGTGGTACTGCACTGAGATTCAGTGTAGCATTGCACCCAAACCTTACTGCATGTATAACAGTTCTCTACTGTAGACAAAGTTGCCGTGCCCCTGGCGGGTAAGTCGAAAAGGACTAAAAGCCCTAAAAATAGCCCATTGTCAAAGGTGTCTGTCCCAATCCCAAAGGATTTGGGTTTCTAAATCGTTATTGTTCTCAAATACTTGGCTTAAACATGGTATTTTCTTGGTATATCTTATACAGAACTAAAACTATGCAGTGTTTGACCTTACAAGGATAGGATTTCTTCATATAACAAGGGTAACCTCAGGCTTTATAAGACGATATTTTGTTCAATGTAATATCAATCTGGAACGCAGTTCCATGTTGAAAAATATCCAATCGCCCCTTTAAAGAGCCATCAAGGATGTTAGTGTTTCAAATAAAAAAAATATTTTGGAAAATATACTTATAACATCAATCGCCAGAGAAATCTTTTTTTTTTACAACATGACATGTAATAAATAATTTTCATATCACGACAATGTAATGAAATCTGGTTTCAAAGAGAAGTACACTTTCAAGTAGTGCGCGCTAAGGGTATCTGACGTCATATAAACATAATCCCCTTTATTGCGTAAAACGTACAACACAACACAAACAGCAAGCGCTTCAGAAGCGTGAAGGCTCGTCTGTAGCGTAAGTCGCCATAACAACCCATGTGCTGCACGTGTTGAACGTGCTTCTCTTGCAAGTTGCCCATGTCACACATTACTGAATGTGACGATTGCTTTATAAACAATGTTTTTAAATTTCCTGAGAATTTACACCTTATTGCCTGTTTAATGTACTTTTTATTGTATATATTTCATGGAGCTAGATTTTTTCAAGTATGTATACATATGTGTCATATGTATATATATATACAAAGTCAATATTGATGTTTAATAAAGCATGTTATTTAAGCAATGAACCATAACTATTCAATAATTGTGACCCTCATCAATAATACGTGAACATTCATCAAAACAAATTTATTCTGTTAATAACCGTCAGTTTCAATTGCCACAGTAAGCACATCACCTAATTGTGAGAATCATTTATGGGAATATGGTTCGAATTCGCTGAAATAAAGACTGCACTTTGACCTCATATGAGGGTAACACTTGTTTTATTGATTCATTATGATTCTCATTAATTTTCTAATAAATATTTACTTCAGCAAATTTATGTTTTATCTTTATTATATTTCATAAACAGCTGAAGTTGCCTTATAGTGGAGTCCCTTAGTGTCAAAATTGAAAAATATTGGCTTAGAAGTATGAAACTTGGCATGAATGATCATCAGGCATGTAGATATTCATTTTGCTGAAATTCTACTGCAGACAAAGTTGCCGTGCCCCTGGCGGGATTCGAACCCCAGACCTCTCAATCTTCATTAGAGACCCGGTGCTTATTAAAGGCCCGGGGCTTATTAGAGGAAATATTGTATGTTTGATCTGACAAAGCCCAGTGTTTGTTAAGAGCTCAGACAGTGAGTGCAGGTCCGTAATTGATAACTCAATGTAGGTGTAATCACTGAATATAATCACGTGTTCCTTTTATTGAATTAAAGAATTAGAGAAATTAAACCACAAGAATTTGAATAATGAATTAATCACAACTGTTCTCAACTATAATAGATACTTTTGAGTACATTGAATTTGATCAAATAGTTAAATTAATTTGAAAAAATATTCAATTTTCTCTTATCCTGTTATAAGGAACTGCCCTAAAGAACTACAATCTTCACAAAACTCCAAATAATATCCTAATTAGCATCTCTTTGATTATTTTTATATAAGTGAGTATTACAGGTACATCAATTGTGTTGTTGGGGGTCAAATATGCCAAACGTTATAAATGGTTTTACTTTATCGGGAAGTACCAACTGTTATCGAAAACTACCATTTTGATGATAGTCGACTTAGTATATTGATGATATGAAGGTAAAAGTGTCGATTTCTGATCGAAAACCGGACAATGCACCGCGTGTGGCGCGCGCCAATGAGTCAAACGTTATTTTGGAATCTTTTTTAAACCAGATAAAATAACAACTTTGGGTTGATAATGTTAAATAGGTCATATAACTACTGTGCACGTAAATAGGACATGCACTTTCGGTTTTTGCACATGCATAATTGATGTTACTCGATTTTAATTGGATATGATATATTTGGCGATTGGGCATAAATATGAAAGCTGAGTGAATTTGTTTGTATTGTAAGCAGCACATCTGGTGTGTTGGAAAGTATTAAAACCAAAATTGTTTTTATGAAACGAAATTGATGCACCTTTAAAGAGCGAGTGCTGTTGTGAGATTCAGCCATTTTGTTTTTTTGGCTAACGTGAAATGAGAAAAACGGAACATATTCAGTGGCGGTTCTAAGGGAGAGGGGGTGAGGGTCGAGGGGTCCGGACCCCCCTTTAAAAAATGTTTGCATGGGCGGTTTCTATTTTTGGACCCCACCCTTTCAAAATTCTGGATCCGGCACTGATCAACAATGTCATGCTTAGTCGTACCAAAGTTTTCTTCCACACTTGTAAACTGCTGATGATAGGCTTCACTTCTCATTGTTTTTATTTTCAATGAATGTGCGCTTCCCTTTATCAAATTGTCAAAGTTTTACCCTAAGTTATAATACCGGTATGTTGTTATCTGGATTCAGTTATAATCACGCAGTAATAACATATGATATATAAATATGTGTGTGTATACATGAATGCTCCCTTCAATTCTTTTTCCACAAAAAATACCCAAATAGAACCCTCTCTTTAGGTAAATATTGCTTACAAAGTTTGAATTTTGATCTATCATCTCACCTTTTGTTTTGATCATATCCATCATCATTGTCTCACACATAAAATCACAATGATATCCAAATGGATCAACGTGATCAGAGTTATAGGGACCAAAACTAACGGCCATCTCTCCGATTGAAATTTCATTCGGCTTCTTACAACAGGTGAATTGGAAAAACTTCCTAATAATTTTTAACATCCTCCAAACCATGATGAAATTCTCGTTCCCTCAATCCTGTGTTGACGACACACCTGTTAATGAGCCGAGCTGATGATGCTTGGGAGTAATATGCGACAGGTGAGAATGATTATTGCATTGAGACAGGTAGGTATAAACATACGTGATGTCAATCTGCAAACACAATTTCACAGAGAGTGACCATGAATAAATAGTCTGCTCACGACTTCCAACACAATATCCAATGTTTTAATTAACAGTCTTTCAACAACTTGATATTCCGAGAGTCTTTTGAATAATCAGGTAAAAATTGTGACGTGCTCCTACTCCATCACAAATGACCATTCAATGACCAGTTTGGTTCAAGGATGATTTGATGACTGCCTCGTGAAAGTCTGTAATAAGTCTGGAGTGACCACTGGTCAAGACAATGGTGTCTGTCCTTCTCTGAGATCATTGAATACATCAACAAAAGGATCTCATTCCATGAATGAGACTGAGAAACTTCAGTGAGCTTGTGATGTCCGTGTACATCTTTCAACACTGTGACCCTAGGTGGATGTATTCATTGGGCTTGTGAATGACATCCCATGTTTTCATCAACATTTCTCATTTTTTGGATGACCACAGAAAATCTGATGATGTCAGCATTATGAAAACACTGACCAATCTCATTAGCTTTGAGTGACCACACAATAACATGACAATTGCCCACTCATTTCACAACAATGACCGCCTCAATGATTGACAGCTAGATGTAGATTTCTCTGTCAATAACATTTATCATCTATTCAGTAAAGATAGGACTTTAAATGCTTGCAATGTCACGATTATATGTTTATATTTCACATTTGTCAACAAGAGCATGTTATATTTAAATAGCTTGCTATTCGTCAAGAGCTTTTGTGATAAAAACAAGCGACACAAACAATGCCCATGATTTGTGTATAGTTTGTTACGGACAACAAAGACTTTATTCAAATAGATTACTCCATCATATGTGTTTTTTGTGGTACAAATATAACTTACACAAAGCATGTACATGAGATGGCTGTTTATTGTACTTGTCAACATAAAGCTTACCCTATCAGAAGAGTTGCAGGTGATAAGAATACTACTTTAACTTAGTAAGTACTACATCATTGTCACCAGATACAGGTATAACCTAAGCACTGACTCATTACATTGTTATTATTAAAGCCATGATCTCAGCAAAACCTGCATACCTTTTGTTCCCAATATGTACATGGAGCATTTGTTTAAACCAGAAAACTGTGTTAAAAAATAACAAATTCATATAAGGCAAAAGAAAATTACTTATACTTATTACTTATATTTCATAGATTCTCCTACCATGATTTTGACTAATTTGAAAAATAAATTGCTACCCAGAATCTCTCCCAAAATAAATATGTTGCCAAATTTTCCCTCCCAATTAAAAATGTAGTCAGATTAAAGTGAAAAATTATGAATAAAATAAATTTTGTCCTGTTTGTTTACCTGAAGATGTTTCATCTACACTTGAACGAATTTGCTTTTTCGCCTCCTTCCTTCAGACATTTTGCCCCCAAAACATCCATAAACTTAGTTATCAATTTTGTCTGGCGTAAGTTAACAAACTATTACCTGCATGCCATGAATAACTGGCAGAACTCAGATAAGGGGACTGCATTGGTACAGGTGTAATTTAAACAAAGAATACAAGGGAAAGCTCACGTAATCATCTACTTGCTAGTCAAGTTTAACCTCCAAAGTCTCAGTGACATTCATATGCCTTTGGGAGTTGGAGGGTTAACAGAGGGCAACATCATGTCACAGAACATTGTAGTTATCAGTGCTGCGAGTTTGAAATTCTGTCTAGTCTACATCATGACAAGTCGCTGTTAATCAGTCTAGGATTAATTATTTGTTACTTATTTGTTACAAGATAGGTTTTAAAGGAATTTTTTTTTTTATGGATAGGCAACTTCTTTATAGCAGTCACCCACCAATACACTCAAGGTAGTGACCAGCTTCTTAGCTGAATAAAAGTAAGAGTTTGAAGGTTGATTCCCTGCCCCACATTGAGGCATGAGGTTGAGAAACTTAAAGGGACACCGTGTCGAGAATAAAAATCAGATCATGTGTATCTACCTATGCTGATTAACATGTCTGCTAACAAGTCACAGACACCGAATTTCATACAATTGATGTAATTGGTAATAAAAACTACTACTTGTAGACAGTGAAGTGAAGCAGGCACTCTAATCAGCTTAGTGAGATAAAGATGAGACTCATTTTTATCCTCGATGCAGTGTCCCTTTAAGGGGTCACCTTGGGTACGTGACCTTAATCAAAATGTGCCTCTGTTCACCCAGCAGTACAAATGGGTACCTGGTAGCAGTTGTGTTGGAGGTGACCTTTTAGTGACATGCATCTTAGCTTGGGTTAGACAAGTGTACTAGTGTCAATTGTATAACACCCGTGAATAGCCAAGCTAAAACTTGACATTATAAAAGTTGATTATTATTATATATTTGTTGAGAAATTGACTGTCAATAGTACCTTGTTTTCTTACAACTTCTAAAACGCCTCTCAAAAAAATATTCTATTATTACTATGACGTAATGTTTGAAAACTAAATATTCCTCGAATAGACCCTTTAATCATTGACCCAGACACAAAGAGTTGAGGTGATATGTGAATTAACGCCGCTTTCAAGATTATTTCATTTATATCACGACTGCTAGTATTATTGCAGGGAGAAAGCCCGCAACGTCATGTGGCTATGTATTGCTGTGAAACCTACAAGTATTAGCTGGAACTAGCAAACCATGGGTGGTACTGCGTGGATATTCAGTGTAGCATTGCACCCAAACCTTACTGCATGTAGACCAGTTCTCTATAACAAACAAATGATGACTTTAAAATTTCTCAAATTGGATAAGGAATTTTCACATGACTCTTGACGAGATATTGACGAGGTATTAAAACTTCCATTATAAATGACCAGCTGGTTCATGCAATATATATCTACATGAATAAAGACTACAATAGATGTATTAGTGCTCTCCATATCTATATCCTGATTTTGAATCACAATGAAGCAATTACTATTGATTATCATATTACTCATATTGTGTGCATGCAGATTTTATTTCCTCTGTTTAAAATGTGAATTTTAGCAAAAATCAATTAGGTTTCATGTAACCTCGATATAGTCATTTCACTTGTATGTCAATATTTATCCCTACAAATATATTAATATACACTGTATCAAATGGTTCTGTCAATCAGCAACACATGGCGACTTCACATGATCCTGTTCAAAGCCGAGGTGAGGTGAGCTGGGGTTTAACGCCGCTTTCAAGAGTATTTCACTTATATCGTGGCTGCTAGTATTATGGCAGGGAGAAAGCCAGCAACGCCATGTGGCTATGCATTGCGGTGAAACCTGCGAGCATCGGCTGGAACTAGTGAATCAGTGGTGGTACTGCGCTGAAATTCAGTGTAGCATTTCACCCAAACCTTACTGCGTGTAGAACAGTTCTCTACTGCAGACAAAGTTGCCGTGCCCCTGGCGGTATTCGAACCCTGGACCTCTTGATCCGAAGCCGAACGCGCTAACCACTGCGCTATCCCGCCCCCACTGCAACATAGGCCATAATTTACCAATGGATAGGTGACCTGCTACAATATGTGTTTGAAGGGTTTATTTTCTGCCCGACATTGAAACATGATATCGCAACAATCAAATCGTCACAATCCTATTAAAATGATAAAATTAAAATTAAAAAGATATAACTTTTGAATGATAATAAAATCTCACCCTCATGTCTTCTGATACCAAATATATCAACACTTGTTGATTAAAGTTAAAATATCCTTGGCAAGCCTCATAGTATTTGTAACTTTAATCAACTCGTGTTGATATATTTCATATCAGAAGACACTAGGGTGAGATTCTATATATCTACCTATAGCAGTCAATTCAGTATCTTGTATGAATAATGATGGTAGTCTGAATTTTAACCTTAAGCACTGGACAGGTGATCCTTGTATTTTCTGATGGGAATGTTCTGTAACCATGTCAAGAGCTTTGAGTATGCAATGTACATCAAAACATGCACTGTATAAATGGACTATTAACTACCATAGTTCAACTCTGTGTGTATTTCTTTCAGAATTATTTTCTTTCATGGTAGGCGTAAAAGATTATTTTTTGTGCATCTAGATAGTGACAAAAACCAATAGGTTAACATTTTGGGGTATTTTCTTGAAACAATTTTTACAGGGATATTTCCATAGTTATTTTATGCTTTTATTGTTAAAATAGAATAGATTGTGTCTAAAACAAATGAAAACAGATTATAGATTCCCTTGTTTCCGTTGCTCCTTTGTATCAAAGTCTTTTTGGTGACAGCTTTTCCTAGAGTTTTATTCGTAATATCAATGGCATTTTCTTTAACATATTCTATAAAACTCTATATCAGTCTATACCATTGATCCTTTCACTGTCATCACTAAGATCATCTTCTGCTCTTTGTGTTCTAGCTCCAGACATCGAGTTACCGCTCTGTGACGTCACTAATATACTCGCTGCCATCAGAAGGTGTTCGGGTGAGGAAGCTCCAACACAGCGCTTGCAGCCAAATGTTAATTATGTACACTAGCAAATATAAACTTCTAATTCGTAGGTTTCGCAATACTCCGTACATCGACACAAGAAAGAGGCCGTCAAGCGATTATTATTTTGATAGCATTACGTTTTCCATTGCGTTATTGCTACAAACAAGTAGTTGTCACTAAGGTGACATGATCCCCCGCCTCAAATTAATACTTGAAAATTGAAAAATAATGTAAAGATCACCAAAATCGTCTGTCGAACATGTCCAAAATTCGACTGTGATCTTGAGAATAATGTCAAGGTCACCAAAATCTAATCAGCTTGTCGTCTTCCCTAGGAGGTGCTTTGTGTATGATATGATGAAATCTGGTGAATGGTTCTTGAGATATCCCGCTGACAAGCTTTACATGTACATTTTCATGTCGAAAAATTCAAAGTTCCACTATGACCTTGAGAATAATGAACGGACGTACAACATACTCTCGAACCGATTGCTTGGTATGTTGACTAAGCCTTTGGTTCTAGGCTATCCATGACATCATATTCAACTGGGTTGACAACAATGCCCCCCCCCCCCCCGTGAAAGATGGCAGGGATACTACCGTAGAGCTACTCGGAGGGAGAGCGCCCTGACTTGGAGGTTGCTTTGTGTTATGATAGATGCTACTATCATTACAACTGTTTATATATTCAACAGGACCTCCTGTGAACAACACATGACCTTTCCCCTTATTACTTTCAGTGGTGCAATCTGTCCACTGATAGTACCTGTCTTACAACTGTTAATTGATATATCAGACCTCTGCTGTATCGTAATAAGTCATACTGTCTTGAACTCTTGATACTGATATCCTCACAACTGTTTATCTCTTCAACTGAACTGTACTTGAAAAATATGGATCTGAAATTCATGAAAACTATGATAAATCCTATGTTCTGTAATTTTGCCTAATTGAGTTCAATTTCCTTCATTAACCCCTAACTCCCAAGGTTTTCAAGGCCAGGTTCTCTATGAGGTTGAATTTTAGTTTTAATAATCTTAGCATCCCACATACATCATTTGCAGATCCAGGTATTTTCCGAATTGTTTGTCTAATGAAAACAATAAAAGTTCTTCTAGCAATATAACTTCTTCACTGTACAAATTATCCTATCATAAGGACTTATTTCCTTGGATGATTTACTACTTATTGCCCTGTTACTTTTTATTTGTTCGCAATAAAACTGATTTCCTGCAATACAACTGCAACTGGTACTACACTTTATTTTCACTTCAAACATTACAACAGCTTTTTTTTAACAGGCATCAGCAACAATCAATAAATATTACTTCTTGTCTGTGTTTGCTTGGTTTTTATCGCAAACACTAAATACATATTTCTGTAAAATGTACTACTAACTCTACAACTGCTTACCTTATTCAACAAACTTCCATTTACATTTTCAAAATGCACTTTGACAATTCTCAATATTATTCATCAACCTTATCCGGCAAATAACTATGATGCCTTATTAGTACATCAACTATTTATTTATTTGACAAACTTTCACTATAATTGGTTTATTTTTCACAGGGAATACTACTTTTATTACAACTATTTATTTAACAGACGCTGCATTAAAAATGGCATCTTTCCATGGTACTGATACTGTTAGCAGTACAACTGTTTATTTATTCAACAGAACCTGTCCGCTGTGGCCTCTTTAGCCCCCTGTGTTGAAATCAGTCACTGGGGAGGGGAGATAGGTAAGTAAGTAAGATATTCACCAGATATACACACCGAGGGAGCAATCAGTGAACCGATATACATCTTTATCAGGTCTTGTCCATCATCGTTACTTAGAAGCAAACTAGGTGGAAACCAACAAGACATTAATAGTAGACTAACAGTCTCTTGATAACTTGCTGATTCAGAAATTTGAAGGGGGGAGGAGAGAGAGAACCAAAACACTTAGCACTGAAATTTGGGGGATGTCAACTTTCTAAAAAAAAAATTTTGTTTACTCTGGGGTATGTAAGAACAGGAAGATTTTCTGGATAACTTCTTTGAATTGAAAATACACGGCATTTCGGAGTATATGCTCACTCCTTCATCAGGTGAAATGTAAGGAGTATGTGAGTATGGGGTATGTGAAAACTGGCAACGCAAAGGTGTATGTCGACAACAGATAAATTACAGAGAAAAGACATTTTTTAAACAAATGTATAAATTCAATAAATTATTTAATCACTCCAAAACAAATTGATCAAAAGTATTTTTGAAAAGAAAACTGTTATATTTTGTTTACACATCTACGCAGAAGAATGACTAAAGTGACTGAAACAGACTGTTGTGTTTGCTGATGTCTCAGGTACAGAAGCCTACCCGGTTATGCATAAGCGACTGTATATTTCCATGGATGTATTTTTATCTCTGTTAAACTTTTAAACACGGTTTTCAATAAGTGATAGACCACTGATAAGAGTGCTGAATGAATAAGTTGGAGGAAATATAAAACATAGAAAATATACAACAGAGCTGAAAAGAGATGGACCAAATGTACACCCTTGCAATATTCCAGTGAGCATTAACACTTTACCTACTGAATTAATTAGTGCCAAACAGAGAGTCAAATTACGGAAACACAACTTATTAACAAAGGGAATATATAAAGACAGACCACCCAGAATATTCCAGGAGTTGCCTGTAAGGGTTAAACAACCCTGGAATATAACTGGACAAGGGTTATACAGTAAGTAGGTAATGTTTCATGTACAAATAGCAAGGTAAATTGGAGTAGAGTGGAGATACACCAGATAAACCCCCCTTGGAGCACTCACTCAACCAATAGATACCTATATCATTACTTCTTACTTAGCTTGATGTAAAGCGCTACTGTTGGTAGGTGGAGAAACCTGAGAAAGTAATAAAGTTTGCAAATATCATATTTACTTATAATTATCGCCAAACAAACTCTGGGAGGTTGATTTTCAGGAATTAACAAAGGGAATAGTTCTGGAATGGCCAGAGGCATTAGATGTCAAATACCTAATATTGCATCAGCAAGGTAAAAGGGTCAACTTCAATCTCAGGCGGAGAGACGCAAGGACACACAGACAGACGGACCACCCCTTCCACCTCACGATGGGGGAAAATAATCATGGAATGGTTAGATACGTTAGATATTAAAAGCCTTACATTGCAACAACAGATAAAGGGTAAAATTCAATTTCAATCGGACAAAAACATTGATTGAGCTAACATCTATATCCCCCTTCCACTCTGTCACGGGGAATAATAAACATGGAACTGCTGGAGGCGATAGATGTTAAATGCCTTTTAATGCTAAGAGAAGGTTCAGAGAAATATCTGCATCTAGAAATAATTGCCATTTAGACAGCAAATAAATCTAACATTGTTAAATTTGGGATAACATATCTGAATCAAGTTTAACTGCAGGAAGAAAGGCTACAACACAATTGTAGTTGTGCATTGCAGTGAAACCTGCAAACACCAGTAAAAACTTGCCAACTTTCACAGGTGTCCATGTTATCTAGTACATAGGAACTCTCAGTGGAGATTACTTAAACGATGGTACTTAGGTACAAGTGCACTCATAAAATATCCACTTGACTCGTGATCCTCATAAAACCTGTTCAGGTTAATATTATATGAGATCTACTCATAACCAAGTTATGAAATAAGTTGAGAAATATTTGTGACAGTTTCTTTGATACGATGAAACAAATAGTACAAATAATCCAATCTTCATCTTCTTCTTTGTGTCAGGTCACAGGTTATAATAGTAACTTTTAATTTAAGTTTTAAAATTTTTTTAAATTTAACTATATAAAACAATATCTATTATTGATCCCCTTTTTTCATTTTGTATAAGGTGATAATTATAACATTTAAACAAAATTTTATTTAAGCTGTTGGAGAAAAAAATATTATCCTTAAAAACTTACCCAAGAGAGTTTGGAATCTCTGTTGGTTCGCTCATCGGTATATTTCTCCTGGCACAGCCTACCATAGAGCACAATGGCTTTAAACACCCCTCCATTACTGTAACTAACCTCAACTTTGTGGTAACAAACTTTGAATGTTCTCGATGCAATTATTTGAAAATAATTCACGTTTGTGAAAGAATCTTCTTCAAATTACATGAGTTTACATTTTCCCTTATAAACACTTTTGAAAAGATTCTGTTCTTTGGTCAATTTATCCTTTTGATTTGGCTATCAGTCAGTTGTAACAATCATTCCAATATAGTCCAAATTAAAACAAATTTGCATTTTCCATCATCTCTCATCTACAAACTCTCTAAAGAATCCATTTGTAATAGATTACTAAGTTCCAAGTATGTTCAAACCGCTTCCTCCTTCAACTGTCACAAATCTCCAAAAGTTCATACTCCACTAGCGCCTACCAGCACAGCAACCAACTGTTGCACGATGCACGGGCTCGGGAAAGTTTTGGCAGGGATTTCCTCATTAAAGAATCAAACCGCTATCCATCATCTCTAAAAACGTCCAAAACCATGAAATTGTCAAATACACTATTTGACACAAATTCAGATTCCAAAGGTTCATACACAACAGTAGTACCGATCGTTGAACAATATTATGTTAAGCAAGGTAAAGCTGTTCTATCTCCAAAGAATTAACCATAATCCAATCGTTCCAAATCTAGCTTTGTCAGATCCAGCTTCAAAAGGTCTATTACACTTCTTCTCAAATCTCTTATGGTCCCCAAATCACATTTTTCTTCAGATGTCCAAACACTCTCAGACAACTTGACACTGGCACAACAACTGTTGAGTAAGCTAAGGAAACGAAAGCTTCGGCCAGTGCAATGCTTTTATGCCCAGACAATCATCATAATTGATTCCATGAGTCACGAGCTCGTACTCCACGAGGAATGGATCTATTACGAGATATTTCCCAATTTGATCTACCTCACCCAACAGTGCCGAGTCACCCCGACATCACTGTTGTCTGAACAATCACCGTTGTCTGCGAACAATTCATTGTACAGAGAGGACACTTTGACTCACACAGTGTCAATACAGGGATGATAACAGGTATGAATGTTGGATTATCAGTTATAATGATTCATGTACATTTTGGAAATGTGATATTTGCTATAATTTGGGGACTGTGAATCATTTTTCAACTATCAATATTTGTCCAATTATCATATATGTTACTTGTCAATAAAATGTGTTAATTACAGTGATTTACTTCCGTTTCTGTGAATTTTGAATAAATTTGTTGAAATTCTGTTTTAAAAATTGTTTGTGGATTGTGAATAAATTTGTTAAAATTCTACTGTTTTGTACATATCTGTGAATTGTGGACATTTTTTCTCTGAGTTTCAAGTATCTATATATTGTAAATACATATGAAAAGTTTAAAGGTCTTCGATTCATCACTTGAGATATATTTTTGAAAAATTTGTTACAAGATATTTCTAAACTTGACACTAAAATACTACATGACAAATATTGTTTTTTTAAATTAATTACTATAAAAAGATTTTGGTGACAATGGTCTTTAATCTTTCAACTGTAATATTCAAAATATTAACTAAAAAACCCTTTCCATTTAAATCTTTTCGAAAAAAAATCAAATTTTCATCAAGACTTTTTAAAGAAAATATCATAAATGTCTTAAATAATATAACCGAATTGGCATAAAATAAAATCCAATAAAACAGTTGCCAGAGGGAATGATAAAATTGATATTACAATCCTTCCAGGAAGTATTATGCAACTGCCCCATCAAGAATTCCCTTGTCGACTTTAGCATCTACAAAAATGCTATAATGTCAGACACTCTGAGAACTGGAATATTGATTCCAGAATGTAAACGTTTCCTGAGACGAACTCAATGTGTGTGCAACACAGCAATCCATTTAATGAATTAACTTGAGTAATAGACATGTTTATCACTGCGATTCATATGAAAGCTTTAAAGAGAGGGTTCTATCAGGGTATCTGCCATTTTGATGTTTTGAATTAAAGGTGCATCTATTGTGTTTCATTTAATTTGATTTGGCTTTAATACGTTCCAACTCACCATATGTGCTCATAACAGTGCAAATAAATTCACACAGCTTCCATATTCATCCCCATTCGCCAAATATATCAAAATTGCTAGTTTCCAATTAAAATCCAATAAAATAATTATGCATGTGCAGAAACCGAAACTGCACGTCCCATTTATATGGACAGTAGTTATAATGACCTAATAAACATTATAAACCAAAATTGATCTTTTTGTCTGTTATTTATAACAGACAAAAAGATCAATTTTGGTTTATAATGTGTGTAGAACAGTTCTCTACTGCAGACAAAGTTGCCGTGCCCCTTGCGGGATTCGAACCTCGGACCTCTTGATCCGAAGCCGAACGCGCTAACCACTGCCCTATCCCACCCTTTAACTTGAGAAATATGTTTATTAAAAAAAAAAAAATTTGAAAATTTAACTTGAGAGGTAACCTGGATACTGGTGGGTGGTGAGTAGAACCCATCATCCAAACACACCTAAAATTCGTTGTTCAAGTTTCTGAGGGGTGTAAGGGTACATTCTTTCATTGTTATAATATTGCAATATATTTGAAGATTCGACCACAATTCAAGCTGAAAAAATTTATAAAAATTTTAGTTGATGTTAGAGATCATTTTAAAAAGTTTGAGGTGTTCATTTTCTGGTACATTATCCGTTGGGGTGCAACCCAACCCCCAACCCCCTTAGAAAATTTCTTAAAAGCGGAGACAGAAATTTTCAAGGGGGGTGGGGGTGGTGGTTGGGTTGAACCCCAATGGATAATGTAACTGGTGGTAAAAGATTAATCCAACGAATTTGATATTCAAAGAAATAAAAGCACTTGTAGCAGGACTGAGGTTCAATGAGGGAATCATTTTCAACATCAGAGACACTGGCGCCAACATTAGGTCGCTGTAACCTGCGTCTATGGCTTGTGGCTCAAAATGTCAAAGTTGTTTTCTAGAATTTGGGTCATGATGTTAAATAATGAATGTCCTGTTGCATCACAGTTATTTTATACAAAATCACAGTGTTATTTTTTTAGGTTGTTATTTCTCATTGAAATATTTTACTGTTTTTATTATTATTTTGCACTGATTCAAATCTATTTGATGAAATTATCATTTACCTATAGAAATAAAACTTGTTTTGATTTTATTTGTTGGGATATTTTAAAATGCCAAGAAAAATATTATATCTTATTTGATCTTTGAAGGATTTATAGAAGGGGGTGAGGGAGGGGATGAACTTTGCATGGGTATGCCGGGTACCTGGCACGAGTACGAGTGGGTACCCATCACATTACCCAGACCTGTTATCGTGTCACTAATACAGTAAAATTTCTAACTTTCATAAATAAAAAGATTACAATGTATTTGAAATTTTATGTCAGACTCAGCGATAAACAAAACGGATGTCTGGGTAGGGTAGAGGAGGGTAGTAGGGGAAGATAGGGGAAGGTAGGGTAGGGTAGGGTAGGGTAGTAGGGTAGGGTAGGGTGGGGTAGGGTAGTAGGGTAGGGTAGTAGGGTAGGGTAGGGTAGGGTAGTAGGGTAGGGTAGGGTAGGGTAGGGTAGGGTAATACTAATATGTGATGGGGTACCTGGGTAGTAAGTTATTACTCATCCTAGCCTTACTTCATTGTATGTGCTGATACGCTAGTACAGAAAATGCAGAGCTCTAGGCTAATATCATCTACTGGCACGAGTTATGAATTAAGGGGGAAGTTGGGTAATTGCATGCTGGTACACGATTCTGGTTTTTCCTACCAACCTGCCCTAACCTGACGAAAGATTTCAATTTTTCAAGCTTATCCAGTGTGCGTTTCATTTCCTTTTGATCTTTTCACAATGATAAATTCTGTATTTTGAAAAAGAGGCTGTATCAGTGACGTCACGAAAATACAAGTTGTCTTCTCAAGGGTGCAGCTAAACTCCAAAGCTGATGCAGATGACACAATGATGTAACACTTAAACAGTTATCTTTGGCCTAAAAGGATTTTTTAAAATGTTTCTGGTCTTTACAGGCTGACAAAAATGATGCGATGACACAATTTATTTATTTTATTAACAACATTTTTTTTTTTCGAATGAAGAGATAAATTTAATTTTATACAAACTTTCCACTTTTCAATTCTTTACATAAATAAAGCACAAACCCTCTTAAATATGTCTTACTATTCCAAATGGTCAATAATCTCACCCCTACACTCCATCTCAACAGAAACGAGTGACATTTTCAATGTCAAATGTTTTCTGAGGCTAAAGAATTAAGAGTTATCTGCCCCTTTCTTTTGTTAAAACCTTTAAAAAAAAGACCTGAGGCGTGGGTTTGAAACTGACGCGGGCGGAAACCCGAAGCATATTCTTGTTTTTGGCCTTTGATGTCAACAGGGAGGCCGAAACAGTCCATGTCAATTTGATGAAACAGATACATGACAACACACGTGTATATATAAAATAGAGCCATGGGCTCTGTAGCTCATCAGGATTTCATTGATTTACTATCTAAAGTTGAATATTTAAGTTATTTAAGTTTTTGTTTACAAGCAAAAGATAGGTTCTTAGATCATGACCACTGTGACCCCATTGGGGGTCACAGGGTCACACAATCTACAATTTAGAAGCCCCATTGGCCAAGGAGTCTGCACACAACTTTTCAGCTCTCTTGACCTTTTGGAACTGGAGAAGAAGATGAAAATAGGTTTTTAACGATGTGACCCCTGTGACCCCATTTGGGGTCACGGGGTCATGAAATCTACAATTTAGAATCCCCATTGGTCAAGGAGTCTGCACACAATTTTTCAGCTCTCTAGACCTTTTGGAACTGGAAAAGAAGATGAAAATAGGTTTTTAAGGATGTGACCCCTGTGACCCCATTTGGGGTCACGGGGTCATGAAATCTACAATTTAGAATCCCCATTGGCCAAGGAGTCTGCACACACAATCAGCTCTCTAGACCTTGTGGAACTGGAGAAGAAGATGAAAATAGGTTTTTAAGGATGTGACCCCTGTGACCCCATTTAAGTTCATGGGGTCACGAAATCTACAATTTAGAATCCCCATTGGCCAAGGAGTCTGCACATAAAATTTCAGCTCTCAGTCTCTAGAGTCATTGGTTCTGGAGAAGAAGTCGAAAAAGTGAAAAGTTTACAGACGGAAGGACGGACGGACGCCATGCCATGCGCCCATCGGGCCTTTCAGGCCTGATGAGCTAAAAACATCAGCTGGCTAGAATCACTATTCAGAGACTCCGCTGATACTTTGTATACACCACTTGTTATCATGTATCTATTACACATTTAATATATATACTTGTTATCAAGAACTTACAATATGTCATGTTCATAATACAATACATACAAGAATTTGACATCCATAAATGTAGTCTGAAATGAATTTTTGTTTAAATTTCAAAATGCGAATATAATAAAATAACACGGAAACTGTTATACTGAGCTCTGTAGACTTGCTTCATTATAGACTTGCCTAGGCTCTTTAAATGTAAGGGGTCTGACAGACTACCATAAATGCTGCTTTTCTGTTTTAAGCTTGGTTATAAAAATCTGAATTTGTCATAAATTTTAAAGATTTTAATTTTTATTTTCTATTGTGTATTGTCTATCAAAAAATTAACAAAATAACAAAGATGATCTAATGGGACTATGCTCATTGCTATTTCAAACTTTTGGTTTACGCAATCAATATAATTGACAATGTGAACATTTAAAATATTCATAATACTACAATGAAGAAAGATGAGAGTTGAACTGTTCTCTAGAACAATGACCCAGTTACCGGTACTTGTATTATTTATGTCATGGCTGTAACCTGTCTAGGCGTGCATGTCACAGGGGCACTTTTACTTATATAAATATATTGTATAAGCAATGTTATTGTTTAAAACTGTGTTGTCTCCTGTGAGGAGAGGAGGAAATGCTTTTCACATTGTAATATGCTTTTGACAATAAATTTGGTATTATGCCCTGTTATTATCAATTACATCTCAATATGTCATCATCAACAAGCACCTGACTCATTATATTATTAACTAAACCTTCTGGAGACATTTAATGATAACAATCAAGGATTTTACGGATCTGATGACATCATAATGCTATGATTTCAGAAACTGGACATCACAATGCTATGATTTTATAGATTTGATGACATCACAATGCTATGACTTCAGAAACTGGACATCACAATGCTATGATTTTATAGATTTGATGACATCACAATGCTATGACTTCAGAAACTGGACATCACAATGCTATGATTTTATAGATTTGATGACATCACAATGCTATGACTTCAGAAACTAGACATAACAATGCTATGATTTCATAGGTTTGACCACATCACAATGACTTCACAAACTTGATTCAAGTTGATTGACAATGATATTATTGGATAGATTGATGACATTACAATGCTTTGACTTCATAAACTTGAAATTACGATGCTATGGCTTTATAGATTTTATACATAAAGATATGAGTCCATAAAATGGACATCACAATGCTATGATTTTATAGATGACATCACAATGCTTTGACTTCACAAACCTGACATTCTAGTCCTGCTCCATGACTGTGTATAATTAAGAGCCTTTAATACAGTCTAGATTTTTATTCAGCAAGTCTAGATAAACTGAATACACATGAACTGGAAGTATAAACAAATATGTAATCAAAATGATGAAGGTAAAGTAATTATAAAAATTCCATAGACTAAATTTTAGTCTACTGACATTACATTGCTATGATTTAATAGATTTGACATCATAATGCTATGAATTCATAAACTTGATGACATCACAATACTCTAGTCTCACTGCAGAAAACATATTTAGAGATTTAGATATTTTCTCTGACAAGAGTGCCCCCTATCAAAGAAAAATCGATCATGTGCAGACATGAAAAATATAACACAGATTATGTCTCACAATATGGGTAATGATAGTCCTGCCTCCCATTTTACACCATGCTTCACAGCACTAATCTTATATAACAAGCCTGTACAGGCTGTACCTCGCTGTCGTCCATTATTCTTTTCTGCTTCACTTGCATTCACAGTGAATAATTTCAGTTTGGTATATCTTTTGAAACTGGTTCAAGTTGCTGAAATTGTAAATAACTGCATAATATCTTAGGGTCCCCTTTTAGCATATCTTTTTAAAAATGTCTTTAGAATGTTTTCAAATTTCAAGCAGCTTGTGAAATAGAATTGCCTCTCAAGTACATCATAATGAACAGATATATTCTGAATACATACACTTTGAATGCATTTTGTGGAAAAGTTATCCTTAGAATTCAGAACCTTGACTGACACCTTACGGAAAAAAATACATCTTTCGTCAGCTTTTCAATGGGTAATGTGCTCTGACGATATTCCACTTGAATAACAGTGTTTATAAATATGATTTACATGCCACTGAACAGGTATTTACATACAGGTGTTACTCTGTTGTACAGGTGTGTTCAGGATGAGGTAATTCTATAGGTGAACCAGCTTTACTTGACGAGGATGGAAATTAGGATAAAAGGATTATTACTACATTTGCCATGATAGTTTAACAAACAATTTGACAATAAATATAACCATACATGATGCAGTGTCTTTAGATGCATTGTTGACCATTATTATTTTTAATTTCATTAGGAATCATGTCCAAATTTACATTATTAAGTGTTAAAGATAATCTTCTTAATCCATTTGAGAAAATAATCAAATTGTCAAATCCCATGTCACCAAAATAGTATCCCCAGTAATATTTTTCAACTGGATTGTGTTTTAATCATGCATTAATAACCTTAACAGAAATATTGGGTCCACAAAAAATACAAAGATACTGATTGATTTTGTTTAGTCATCCACATTGTTAGAGAATAGTACAGAGTAGTTTACTAAGTTTACAACATTTGGACATTCCCTTGTTTTAAAGGTACATCCACTGTGTTGTTGGGGGTCAAATATGCCAAACGTTATAAATGGTCTTACTTTATCGAGAAGTACCAACTGTTCCCGAAAACTACCATTTTGATGATACTCGACTTAGTATAATGACGATATGAAGGTAAAAGTATCGATTTCTGATCAAAAACCGGACAAAGCACCGCGTGTGACATGCGCCAATGAGTCAAACGTTATTTTGGACTCTTATTAAAACCAAACAAACTAACAAATTTGGGTTGATAATGTTTAATAGGTCATATAACAACTGTGCATGTAAATAGGACATGCACTTTTGGTTTCTGCACATGCATAATGATGTTACTCGGTTTTATTTGGAAACTAGTAATTATGATGTATTTGGCGATTGGGGATGAATATACAAGCTGAGTGCATTTGTTTGTATTATAAACATCACATATGGTGTGTTAACTTGGATAGTATTAAAGCCAAATAAAATTTTATGAAACACAATGGATGTACCTTTAAGACATGGCATGGAGTAAAAGATGAGGCACCAATCGGTATACACATGGTTTAATTTGTGATTTACAGTGATGCAAAGTTGGAGGGGAAAGGACCCTCAGTAATTGACACTTTTAACTTTTTCTTGGTGACCAAAATGCCAATATTTTAGTCACACCTACTCCTTTCATGAACTGCCATATATTCCAAGAAACTGCTGATCCAAAAGCAAACAGTAAAGGCAATTGACCATTGATTCCCTGTCCATGCATGAATGTGTTGAAAGATTGTAGCAGTTATTAGATTGTTTATGGTAGATATCTAGATACCATAAGTGACATGATAATAGTTGAATGTATAAGTAGTTTGCCAATAAGATGTTGCTATAACAAAAAAATTACCAATTATCTCTAAATGATAAATTAGCTGATACTTATTTCCTAAATTTATATAAACTAAGAATATGTGTTAATGATGTAAAATCATTTAAGCTAAGACTCCCTCGGATGTGTCAGATAGATCTCTTAAATTTCAGGAAATATACATATACATATTTCTGTGATCACCCAATATACTTTAAATCCTTAATTAGACCATGGGCTTCTATTTGTTCAAACTGTCAACACCATAGGCGTCTATTCGAGGCAGGTTTCTATTTGAGGCAGGTGTCTTCTTCGCAATAAGGCTTGTAGAGAGGGATGTGTAGGATTGGGAGCAGTGATTGTATAATTTAAATGTGATGTACCCCAGTGCAGATCCAACCAAGTGAAAGGGCCCAAAGGGGGTGGGGGGGGGGGGGGGTCCAAATTTTGTTCTCCCACCCATACAATTTTTTTTTAATAAAGGCAGGCGTTTAATGTTCTCAAAAAGGTTTGAATAAGGGCGTTTATTAGAGGCAGGTGTCTATTCAAGACAGGTGTCTAATTAAAGGGACACTGCATCGAGGATAAAAATGAGTCTCACTTTTATTTACCTATGCTGATTAACGTACCTGCTAATGAGTTACGCTTCGCTTCACTGTCTACATGCAGTAGTTTTTATTACTAATTACTTGAATTGTCTTAATTTGGGGTCTGTGACTCTTTACCAGACACATTAATCAGCATAGGTAGATACATCTGATTTCATATTTCTCCTCGACGCGGTGTCCCTTTAAGGATTTATGGAATCTTCATATATATTCCCAAGAATGAAACATCTATTACTAAACTGTGAAGATAAAGTAGAAGATAACTCATTAAGTATTGTCATCTATTTCTTCAATGCTTGCATCTGTTTATGGTCTTATTGTCAGTGTATGAAAAAAGAATATGAATATACTACTATAATTGTTTCTAAAAATATCAATTAATTGAGGAAACATAGATTTGAGAAATTTAATATTAAAGCAATTTATAGGATATTTATAGGATATTATCTTGTAACTTTGAATAAGGTGCTTAAGAATAAGGAAACAGAAAGTATGATCTGGACAATAATAGAAACTCTTCATGATGAGGAAAATACTTACCTATCTGTTATCTTGCCTTGTCAATAACAGTGTGTGATTATACGATAATGCAGGATTTCTATGCAATATGGGATTATATATCCATGTCAATATCACTTTACTGAAGGTGTCAATTTCAGTGGTTGTATCACTTATCATTCGCGTGTGTAAACAATGTTAAACAAGATATCAACGTAATACAATGTCATGTTGAGTAGAGCTTGTTAGGTCATAGCGAAACAACGTTGTTTTCACAATTTTTTTTCATAAACGTGAATGTGTCGATTTCATGAAATTAACAACATCAACGCACGTGCTTTATCTTCAAGTTATCACGTGTTTGGGAAACTCGATATAGATATGCCACGTCGTCAGAAAGTCAGAAATCTTGAGTGACACCGTTTACCGATTCCACAGCCATGACGGGGAATCCAACTTTTGGTAAAACAATCCACACGATTGACACTGCACTTGAAATAGAAACGTGCACTCCAATCTGCCAGCTGTCACATTTGGAGAACATGCATATCCTTTTGCAAAGGTCGATTGCTATCAACTAAGACCCGGTGATAACGAACGATATCGTCCCTACTTTAGACAGGAAGTAATTCCCCAACAGAAAATAACGCGAGGTCACGTGGGGGAATTTCCGTCTCGCGCGAACATGCGGGAAACTCCCCCGTTGTTAAAAAGAGCCAGTGACGTCATCGTTTGGGAACAATGAATGGAGACGACTGCGAGCAAATGAAAGGAGAATGACAACGCTATTATTAAAAGCGTGATCTTTCGTTGCGATTTTCTAATATTTATGAACGCGAAGATAGTATAACTTTATGTTTTTAAACAAATGTTATCTCATGAGACATTGAACTACTAATTAAAAGAATGACAAAGTAGGCTACATATATAGAGATTATTACCCGAGGAAGTGTGTCATATGACTTTTACGAAACGAGTGTGAATTTTTGTATTGCCCGAGCGAGAGCGAGGGTTATACATAAATTTGCACGAGTTTCGTAAACGTCATATGACACACTTTCGAGTGTAATAATTTCTTTATTACCCATTCTTTTCCATTTGATTCGCGTAAAATTAGCCAGGAAATGGCCCACTTCCTTTGCCACGGCAAGCGACGGTGACGTCACGAACAATCGTTTTATGACGTCACAGTCGACGAAATACGGGAAGCCGCGGTGAAACAATGGTTGCTAGGCAAACGTGATATGTGCACATGTGCTCATATCAATAATATTAACTCGGTTATTTTCAACCATATGGGTAATAAAGTTCTTTTACTATTGTATGGCCTATTTCTGATAATAAAAATAGTTGTATTCAGTCGAGAGACTTTCACCCCAAAAGAAGGCACATAATGTTATATAAGAGAACAAGATATAGACCTACATTTATAGAACGAATGATTTATAGAATAAATGATTATGAAAAAATGCCGTCAAAAAAACTAAATTTTAAAAAATCGATCATGTCCACATTCAATACTTGAATGTAACACAGCGATGTATGTATATAAACATATAATAGCATATACTCTAATATAATTTACTTTTTTTCAAACCCTACAACATTCAGATTTGACAAAAGATAAAGACTGTTTTAGGCTTCGCCAGTTATGTATGGCGAAACATTCACATTTAGCCTTGAGGAAAAAAATTAATTTGCAAACGATCGATCTTACCAAACAAGAAAGGGAAAAACATTTTTGTTTCAAATATCACTAATTATATCCTTGACCTGTTCACATTTCTCAACTTTACCTTTCATTTTGTTCATTGACCTTTGACACATTGTAAACCCGACGTCTTCCGCATGGCATGAACATGTTCATTAGCGAAGTAATCCACACTAAATGAGCTATTTCACGTCAATATTCTAACTCGATTTGACCATGCATGGTACGTCACCTCAAATCCCCTTTAGCTTAATCCCACCCGTATAGACCCGTTCTTACAGCAGTGTGGACCGGTCTCACAATTAGTCAATTACACAAGGTAAGCGATGGCTTAAATCACTTAATTATAACCTTTGAAAGATAATCTGAGATTAACGACTTAAAGATCTGAAAAAATTCTTGAAGTCAAAGTACGAGATGACGAGAATTTCATAGATGATCAACTTCCTTATTTGCACATTGGCGACGTTTCGGCAGATCTTTATGTGGCGCCCTTTATGTGGTCTTACACTCAGACTCTGAAAAAAGTATTTATTCTTAAAATATCAACATTTAATATTGACAAGGAGCCTGTTATTATATACTATTATATATGAGAAATGGGATTTTATGAAAACAGGGCTCCTTTTCAATATTTTTTTCAATATCTTGTTCAGAGTCTAAGTGTTAGACTAATCATTATGCTGATTTGAAAGTGGTAAACTTATAAACTGAATGACACATCTAGTAATTATATACTCACTACTGTTAATCCTTCTGTGATGTGGATCAAATTGGATTAACTGGAATATCAACGACTGTAACTTCAAGTATAGATGCAGTTAACTGTATACTCAATATCAGTTCAAGAAGAAGTTTCGACCCTTTCTAAGACGATTGAATCTAACTGTAATTGTTATCAATATTTATATACATAGGCCCCGTGTTTTCAAAAACATTGAGATAAAAATAGATCCTACCCGTTTCTGACTCCTGGTAATACCCACATATAGATCCACCCGTAACAAAACACATACATGTCAGACTGGGCCTTTACCCAGCTGTAAAGGTGACGTCATACGTTACATCTATTTTAGTTATATATTACGTTTATCGTCAGATTGCATGCCTGGGTATCACGGTAATCGACAGCCTCTACGATATATCGTAACGGATTCAGAGGCCCGAGAAGCAGAATTGATGTGTTTATTGTTTTCTTTTATTTGGCAATTTGTCAACAATTTCAAGGGTATTGTATTTGAGTGTCGATATAATACGGTTTCATACCCTTACTTTTGCTATGCATGTCATAGTTAGAAATAGACGTTTGCTTATGGTCTAAGAATATATAATCATTTAAGCGTGATTATCTCGTGGCAATATTAATTTTTTTCATTTTCTTAGATCTTGTGATACAAAATAAAACATGACATATGCATCTCAGCATTATTCTAAACGTAGATCTCAATGTATAAACAGTTTTGCTTCAATGTTTCAAAGACGTATAAATTTGGATGTTCAAAATTGTACATGTATTTCGTTGAACTTTTGATGTATAAAAAATGTACATCGCTGCTTAAAAACATGAACTTCGTTGTTTCACTGTAAAGTTAACTCCCTCTAAACCGACATACGGACTAAACATTATGTCGGTTTACGTGGAGTATCAGATAAGGCAGATGTCGGTTTAGAGGGAGTGCTATTCCAAAACACGTAAACAACAGGAGGTTTAAATGTTCATATTTCGCTGATATGCAATCCAGTGGGACCCGTCAAAGTGAAGCAAAATAACTTTTATATTGTTTTTAGTTTACAAAAAGATGAGATGATCTGAAATCAAATCTCCATCCTTAATGAAATGCGATCACTTAACAGACACCCCAAACAATAAAGAAATGTATACGTTTAAGAAAAAAACATCTGTTGTGAATGTTTTTCTCCTTAAAAAATCACTTTTCCATATCTCAGATTTTATCGTTTTCTGTGTTGTTTTCCACCAAGACTAGATAAGACACAAAACTGCAGCTGTCCTCACACGCGGTAGAGCAACACGAGACTGAGTGCTCTTCACGTCGCCCTCCCTATAAGCGAATCCTTAATTCCATAGGGATCTGAAGAATTGAAGGGAGAACTAGAAACTTACTATTTCGTAGGTCAATTTCAAAACAAATCCATTTGCTTTTATATTCTTTATAAATTTATATCATATAGGCCTATTGAGACGACTTTCCTCGCAAGGCATAACTCGCACCAGTGTCTATAACTGGTTGACTTCAGCCTTGCTGCATTACATCGCCTTTTCCTGAGATTTGTCATTGCACTACCAAGTCCGAGTGAAGCACATTGCTTCACTGGAACAGAACACGAGAAATGATTTCGATAACAACGTCAGCGATTAACTGTAGATCAGTCTTCGTATTTTACACAGCGTCTTTGAGCACGAAAACCAGTTTAACCATTTCCGGTCCTGCGCCAGGATCCATCGTGTCATGCACTTTTTATGTTATGTGTAGGGCCTATATATAAAACTTGTCTTTGTGATATGTACATGGATACGAACGGATTCACGAGGAAACCTCCGAACGATATGAGTTCGAATCCCGGTAGATGCACTTTTTGCAACTTTTATTCCTCTGAAAACGGTCGGTTTCAATGAGACAGCATCTTCTATCTCACAGATACTTGAGGACGAAACTAATTAGGGAAACCATTCAAGTCAAGAAAATATTGACAAGTGCTGATATTCCCATAGCAAAACAAAAAAGTAGGGTTTGTAAGCCTCCGATTTTTGGAGATATATATTTATAGATAAATCGATTCTCAAGATTAAACTCACTATTATGAATTTTCCATATTTTAGCCTGGACCGACAGAGTTGAGCCAATAACCCGGATGTTTCGAGGTCAGCATGACACAGAGACAACCTGAACCACCACTGCAGTTGCAATTGGAGACCCCTTCATCTAATAAAACTGCAGGGGTCCAATCTGGCCGCATTCCTTCACACCCAAACCGTAGCATCCTCACTACCCAAAGTAATCTCCCCTACTTGCGTACAACCCTTGAGAGAATCCACGTACCCTCCTAAGTGCGTATACAGTCATCATTTTAATGTTAACACCTTTTATTATTTCGAATAACAAAAACGATTCCCATGGCTTTATCGAACTTGATTTTCCGAAGAGAGAAGGGTGTTTTACTATTGGTGACATTATTTAAAAAAAAACATTTGATTGACTTATTTGAGCGAAAAAACGTGCTACTACCCCTTAAATGAAAGAAAAATGATTTTCCCTATATTGGTAGTAACTTATTGTCATTGTACTGTTGGTCTCATGAACACTCCACGAAATAAACCTGTCTATCTGTCTGTCTGTGTGTATATACAGCCAAACACGTCTATCATTTATCAACATAAGTTAGTCAAGGGTAAATGAAAATCTACCAGAAGCTTCCTTTATATGAAAATTATTTCTTCAAACTTTCATATATTATGTCAATATATCAAGAAAAATTATGCAATAACGTGCAGTCTAATGCAAATTAGTTGTAAAATCTACAAGCGTTGTATGAACGTAAATAATGTTACAGATGATGAAAAAGGTGACTTATTAAAGTGATTCATATGAAATCTTGTTATGTCAGCTTCCTTTGTTGAAGCACGTAAAGGTCACAGGTCAACCAATACAGGACACGCCCGGCATGTGTATCTTATACTCTGGGAAATTATGTCCGTTGTTGTCTTTAGACTTAGACTGACGTTAGTCTCTGAAAACATAATTTATTGTCAAAATTTTAAAAGAAAAGAATAAGAATCTGATATCACTTCATTTTCATATTATGCTTTCTAGACTTGCTAAAATGATAGATGTGGTTGTACTTCAAATACACATAAGGTTATTGGCCTCCTTTCACAAATAACTAAGTCCTAAAGGATATGTATATACTTATGTATATGTAGACAAAAACTAAGTCAATGGAATGTTTATAATTATACTTTACCTTCATCCTTATGATTATATATGTTCTAATACTTTCGTATTCAGTTTATCTATACGTATCTAGACTGTATGGGAGTCTCTTATTTTTAAAACACTGTCATGAGGCAGGATTAGTAAAGGTCCGCGTGGTCATAACGAAGGAAGGGTTAACAAGGGTTAACGTTAGTAATGGTTTCTTTAGACTAAAATTTAGTCTATGGAAATTTTTAAAATCACTGTACCTTCATCCTTATGATTGTTTTCAGTTTATCTAGACTTGCTGAATAAATATCTAGACTGTATTAAAGGTTCTTATTTTTTACACAGTCATGGGGCAGGGTTATGGTTTCTTGTGAAAGAAGTTATCCGGAGAATATCTCAATCTCGTTGAAACATATATCTACTATCCCGCTCGTCTCATAACTGAACATGCAGGGCTGAACCCCAATCAAATTTTAAAACCTACTCACATCAACGTGCTTCAACATGCTTTTTGACATTGCATGGCCTTATCAAATTCATATATTGAACTGGTTTCATCAGCTGAATGTATATCGCATTAAGTTATCTATAATCTGCATGCAGGTTACAAAGTCACACTCACACTGATTGTAGTCACTCCACCTTCTCATACTTCAAAGAATAAACGCAGGACCAATACATTAAGAACAACCATGATCAACCTTGTACCTTACCTTATATGTCCAATGAAAAAACATTGAATGCATTTCACAAAAGTGACCATAAACTTATGATAAAACTTGACACTTAAATAGACGACCGATATCACAGCACCTGATAGATTGTGCCAAGTCTGTCATACATTGGAGGATTAGATGCATCGTATTATGTTTTGCACAAGAGACAACAAGGAACGAACATGCATGCATTCGTCGTCGGCGTCCTTCCTGGTCATGGATCTCCGTCCGCGAAGTCAAGCAACGAGACAAGTAACGTCAATGACTTTTCCGTAGTTTATAGCCACTATAGATAATAATTCAACAATCCTTAATAAACGAAACCGTGTTTATTCATATATCATTAAATATTAAACTCAATCGATTGATACCACATCTTATTATATCAACTACATGTTCCATAATAATGAAGATATATCAGTGTTTGATTGTGTTTAATGCTCAATGTCCGTCTGTCTTTTTATTACATGTTTATGATTATCATATGGAGTATCATCTTCCCACAGGAAATTGAGGACACCCAATATCTTACTAAATCGATTTATATGAAAGTATCCACACCCTCTATACCAATAGTCTATTGGAATAGAGGTGTGTGGATACTTTTATATTCATTGTTTACAGTAAGACAATGGGTATCCTTAATTTCCTGTGAATCTTCCCACGCAAGGCATATCTCGCAGCAGTCTCCAACTGGTTGATTTAGTCTCCAACTGGCTAATTTAGTCAGTCATAGACTGGCGCGAGTTATGCCTCGCGTAGGAAGATGGTGTAGTTTTAACATATTGTCACTGTTTCCAAGGCAATAAAATCATCTTATCTGGGAAGGGAGATGTATTAGCATGAAGTGATATGCCTACCTAATAGTATAAAACAACAAGATAAAAATATTTTGACATTAAATTCCAAATGGACAGGGAGTGTGTACAGAACCTTGTTACACCCCTCTACTTCTTTATTTAAATTTATGATTAGGGGGTGAGCACCGACTGCACATTGTTTCTAGCCCCTTGTATAGCCCCTGTTGCCGAAACATATATATATAATATATATATATATACCTGTTTTCCGGGATGACCCGGACACAAGAGTCTATTATATAATATATCTTCACAAGAGAGAATGTATCACTTTCTCTGAACATATCCCCGTTATATATTTATCTCAAATCTTTATTTCTTTATACAGACTTCGTTCAGATTTGGAATATAAGCTCACCACATCACATATAAACCATTTATGATTGTAAAAGTCCAGATATTTGGAAACATTGTCCAAACGGGGATTCGAACCCCTCTCAGTCTGGTACATGCACATTCTTGCTACAAACTAAAGAACCCTTGTACATTTGTTTGAAGAAATATAGATAAATTTACATTCTTGCATATTATGTATATCCAGGAAACAGGGTCCAAGAAACATACGTCTCGATACAAAGGGTGCCACCAAGTCAGTTTATTGCATGGGGAGGGACGGATGGGGCTATTGGTGCCGGAAGTGGCTCGCAAAGGTGTACTCCTTTATTAACGCCGAGAGATAAGCTTTTGAAATGGAACCCCCGCTGATCTGAAATACATGTCAAATTAGTGTTCCGGGTCCACCATGTTTATTAGCTTCCTCTATACATAGGAACGGAAGGGGCTGATTCATATATGATTGTAGGATCTTGAAGGGGCAGTAGCACGTTTTTTGCTAAATTTATTTTTTAAAATGTCCTATTTATAATGATAGTTTGTGCCATTTAAGTGTTCTATAGAGGGTAAAACATCCTATAACACAAACCAATTATCCGTAGTAGTGATAACGGTGTTGCGTATAAAGCAAAAAATGCATGGCGGCCAAAAACAAAACGATTATATTTTTAACTTGATTTTCTGAAAAGAGAAAGGGTGTTTTACGATTGGTGAAATTATTTTTCAAATACATTTCATCGACTTATTTGAGCAAAAATACGTGCTACTGCCCCATTAAAGCTAGACTTGATAAACACGTCATATCCTTTTCTCTATTCTATTAATTTGTTTCGGTATGTAAAAATCAGTTATTGCCGATTCAAGATACCATGCAACTAAAATTGGACCGGCTTCTCAAAGCAAATAAATTTAAGACTGTATTGGCAAGTAATATCGCTTACATACAAGGGACCCAATACAAGACCAGTCCTTTATAAAGTTCTAAAAGTTTTAGAGTCCTTGGTTTAGGCTGGGAGGCGAGGCGATATTTCTCTGACAAAATATTCAGAAGGTCATCTTCCAAAATTAATTTTCCAATAACACGGATTTATATTTTAATTTAAGTGTGCCAACAACAACTCAAATGGAAATGTGATATAGTCATTCTCAACTTCCATGGATAGTTCAAATGAACGACTTCAAAAAGTATAAATATAGTTTTCAACCATAATATAAATCTAACAATAAATCCACATACACTACAGCAACTATTAAAGACTGTGACACAGTCTCTCTCAAATATGTCACATATTTCTCAGTGCAGGGTTCGGTTCCAGTGAAGGGACCCATTGAGCTACGTCTGTTAAAGAATTTAGTCTGGGAGGCGAGGCGATATACACATGTATTGCGTAGCTTTACAGCACTCCTCTGAATAATTGTCCAATAAAAGCTCAACATGACAATTACCAAGATTTCTTCAAATTAATCCATAGTTATCGTCATTAAATATGAGTTTATTTATTACGAAAATTTGAACAATTTAAAAAAGTGACTGAAAGCAATTCTGATGCCATAGCTGTCATGGGAACAGATTTATGACGGAGTCATGAAGGGTTCTCTCTTTCATCAGATGGATGCTTATATTCCTGTATATGTTTATATTCACACCTCTTTGTTGACAAATAGTTCATAGTCACATAGTAATGTACTTGTTATATCAACACGACCGTTAATCTTTATATCCTCATCTATTTGTTGACAAACATGCTTAGCTTCACATCCACCAAGGCGCATGTGGTTATTTGACATATGCTGTACAGTTTGAAATGAACACGTTTCAGAAATTAGCATGAGTTCGTTACGAACAAGACTCGTGAATTAATATAAATCAATAAAACAACAACCCTATTTTGCTCCCCCATATAGTGATCACGTTTATACCTCATGATATAATTAAAAAAAATGTTTAATCCTCACGTGACATCAAAAGTAATAGCTCTACATCATTGTTTACGAATTTGTATTATATGAAACGATGTTGAGAGCCTGCGTTGTTTACATTAAATCATTACAACAAACATCAAAATAAAAACAACACAACAAAACATAATCGTAAACTATAAAACTGCTTTTTATGCGGATGTTTTCGCATAACAACACCTAATTTTATGTAGGTTATTACCAGCGCGCGTCCCCAACACGAATGTCGAATGACCATCATCTGATATAAAACATATTTAATGTAGACGTTTTTGCACAATGACAACAATGTAGTGTTTAATCTACGTAAACCTTACTATGCCACAAATGAAACTATTTTAGTCCATAAATTCATTGCACGTAACGGAAACTTTCAATGCATTTGTTTTGTGTCCATTACAAATAATTAAGATAAGATAAGATAAGATAATATTTATTTTCCCAAAAGGGAAATTTGTTGTGTATAATTACAATTCTCCAGCATACAAAACATACAAATATTATTATATGCCAATGTACACGTGAGTGCTTATGAAAGAATGTTTGCTCCATCCCTTTCAACACTGGAAAAATATGTTCAAACATACAATGCCCACAATATAATGTATGCCCAAATAAATTCGTTGTCTTATTATTTCATATCTCTCTTTTTTCATATAACAGAGATAGGCCTACAACTCCAACATGGAACGTCTGATATCTTAAACCCTTGAAAATATCTCAGTTTTTTGTGTGCACGCGATAAATTTATCGTTTATCATACAACATGTCAACCAGCTGAGATATAATCCAAATGTGCTATAACTTACGTTTCTTTGTGAAGATAATCGCAAGTAAATCCAGTGTGGGTGAAAATTATAGCGCGTCGAGATTCCATCCTGGCCCCACGTCGAGTTATCCGATTTGTAGATGAACACTGACTACTCCTTGCAGCGACGTTTCACATCATGGCTTTGTTCCGTAACTTCACGCAACGGGATGGGGAGTTTATTAACCCCCGCGATGCTAAGTGATTCCACAGAGCACGTAAATGGTCCTGTGGTGTATGTTAGTTAACCCAAGATTAGTTTATGGCAAAGTGGAATCTGCAGTAATAAATTTGGTTCAATGTCGCGACTCCAGCGGTACCTTAGGATGAGTGCGTCGAGTTTATTGTCCTCCGATGACTAAAAGTAATCTTTATCCCGCAACAGTTTTACGATGTGTATGGTCCAATGGTAGATAAAGGGTTAATTTTTACTTTCCAAAAGTCAGATGATTAAATGCAGATTTGTAAGATTCGTAAAAAGTCTTTCAGCAGCCCTAGGGTTAAGGCTGAAATATCCCCAATCCTTCAACTTTCGTTAAAAACTGAACATGTGTCAAAGATCAGCGTTCAACAATAGAAAAAGTGCCTGCTCCAGAAATACTCACTCAAGACGCCATTTGAATTCGAATTTTCAAAATCTCGTCTGTAATGCAGACCATGTTATGTGGTATCACTGTTATGGGAGTATTACGTTCTCAAGACTAAAATCAACTGCAAATCTGTTTGATACTTAGATTTCTTGTTTCTTCAGCGGGTATCCCCATATAATGCACTTTTAACAAACAAAGATTATGATCAACAAACAATTAACTTGAATCCAGTAATACTCCAATTATGTCCTTTTCAACGAATAAAAGTTTGACTCCAAATTTTAAGCTTTCAACTCATCAAGATCGTCCACTAAACCCACAATGTTTACTTCCCACGAAAAGTTCCACGCTGGAAATGCATAGAAGGTTTCTAGAGTGAAAGTTGTGCACAAGTTCACATCCATCTGTCTGGAAGCACATTTGATGTCTGAGGGCTATCAAACGATCTCTGCGGTGGAAAAGTATCCAAACTTCGATAGATAAACTCTTCTCTCTTCATCTCTGGACGAGCTTCAAAAGTAAACAAAGCCGAAAGAGTTCATGTCAATTTCATTGCACGTGCAGATGCGCGCGGTAGGCTGTGGCGCATGTGGTTGGGTGCCCTTTGACCCAGACTCTCGGCACGGGGTCAGATTTCATAGGTTAAACATATGCATGTGACCTTTATGGGATTCCGTGGCTTGACGAACCCGTCTGTTTATCGGAATTCTGATAACTGTGGCGGGACTGCAATTTAACAAATTATTCCAATTATTCCCTTCACTCTCCTTTTAATGACTTTATGCATGGCTTGTTGGAGTTAAAGAATGTCAAACTTTGCACCGAATTCTTTTGAATGCAGTGAAGCGTGCCTCAACGAATTCTTTTATTCTTCCCAATAAAGAAATAAATTCATTAAACATGTGGCTTCCATTAGAAGAAATATTTTGAACCAAAAGAAAAAGTAAAATGACGTGGTTTATTAAGCAAATGTTGGCAGGCTGCATAATATAACTTTTGTAATTGGAGATTATTTAAGCTTGAAGATTGTTAATACATTATCCTTGTCTTATAATCAGCATGGGGCGAAGCTTTAATTCAAAATAAAAGCTGCTATAACGGACTACTAACATACATCATTTAAAGGAGATGTAGCTCATTTTAAAAATATACTTTTTACAATATAATGCTACGTTAAAGGGTAAAACATCTCATTACATGACCTAATAAACCGTATCCATAGAAAATGGTTATTCGTACTAGTACTAGTTGGAAGAAAATTGTGCGACCGTATAAAGCGACAGTCGTGTGGAACTCTTCAGTGTGAGAGGTTGATTTGTAGGTCTTATGCGAATTTGAGAGTACAGACAGACAGACAGTCAGATGAATGACCAATCCATCATGGTGCCATAATAAATTTTTTACTCTGATTGCTAAGATATCGCTACATCAGTCAGATCACTTGAACTACCTTCGAGCGGCCATTTTAATTATGGACACATTAAATGGTCACTAGAAGGGAAATGGATTCGCATGGCTTAGCCGAACCAGGCACATTCATTTAAGAACTCTCTTTATCGATTGAAGAGTATCATTAATCCATTGGTAACACTGATTTACCTTTTCGTGAGATCACTTTGTGTCAGTATGCAGAATGTGCCACATAGTTCTAGATGCGCACTAATGAGGGTAGTACGATTGTGTTTTTGTTTAATTTGAGAACGATGAAGATTCATTCTCCTTTTTAATTTCAATTCTGTTTTCCCGATGTATATTTCTTGATGGGATATACATCGGGAAAAGGTGCGCATCTAGAACTATGTGGAAAAAATAAATATTCTGTTTTTCCGATATACAAAGTGGATTCAACTGAATCTGATTGCTTGGCAGAAAAAGAATTATTGTTTATTAATAAATATAAGCCAAGACTCAATTCTAAAATGTAATGTCATTATCAATTCAATGTACATCTATAACTATGCATTGTATCTATGAATGTATCTATGCAATGTATTGTGACGTCATAATTACACTTTATGAAAAATATATTGAAAAACATATTGAAAAGGAGATTTTTTTTTACAGAAAATATGAAAATCCCATTTTTACAGTCTACCTTTTAAATATTTAATATAACGGTTATATTTTCAGAATGAAGGTGTTTTCAGAGTCAGTTTATGCCCAGCACATGAAACAAAATCACGTCAACCTGATCCCTTTCGATAGCAAATGAGTATTTTACGAACGCTTCATCCCCCCCAACATTTTGGAGAAATTTTGGAAAATATTGATAACGACGTGACCTTCATACTGGTGTAAAGTCACGTAACATATAGGTTAAATTATCAATTATCATTATCAATGTTGACCATCCCATCTATGAAAAAAACACCTAAAACGCGTCAAAAGTAACACAAGAAAAACATGAATAACTTCTGAAATTTGCCAAAACCTGGACAATGGATACCAAACCTACAATACTCGCCCTTGTTAATTTCTAATGCTAGTGAGTTGTGATATTACAAACCCAGAACACAAAAAACAATGGTCTGTTTGCTCCATTGAGGCCACCTGCTTGCGTTAGACCGCCACCAACGCTATCTCTGAGTGACGCCTTTGACGTCGACCAACCAATTTCGTGAAGTTATTTGGCTCCGCTGTCGGCACCTCGAGGGCACATAAGTATTTTCGTCATGTCCGACGTCTTACCTATCCTGCAACTATATTTTAACGAAATGTTAATATGCATATAAAGGGTCGTTTAGCTATATTGCTACAGACATACTAAAATATATAAATAAAATAAATAAATGGAAATCGACCTGTGTCAACTCTCGCGGACAGGGCATAGAAGAGTCCCTCTGCACTGTATCCATGTAGCCTACTAATACACCAAATATGGAGAATTGGCATTTTACATGTAGTAACCGGATTTTGCACCCCTTCTTTCTCTAAAATACATCCGCAATCCGTCGTGTAGAGTATTGAAAAGATGCGCCGTCTGATTGGCTTTCGTTTGATACCCTTTATGCGTCGCCACCCCTATTAGTTACCGTTCTAGCTCAATTTTAGTGACCATATTCGGCACCGTGACCTTTCATTGTTTTAAGGGTCAAATTGTGACGTAACAGACGAGCGCCATAGCAACGTCATGGGCGGAGCAGGGGCATGACGTGCTTTGCGTTAGCTCCCCCAAAACGTCAATTTCGGCGGAAATCGACGCCGCCAGCACCTAAAAATGATTGAAAAGGTCAGTTGACACCTTTATCTGTCTGATGTATAGCTTTTTATATGCAGTTTAATTTTTAAAATGTACTTTATAAGCGTTTGAAATTGCAATGTGATGCTAACCATTGCTACAATAGGGAACCCCGACATTTGGGTTTCTTTAATTCTAAAGTGTGTTTAAGCATTTTCTAAGATGACTGTATGTTTCTCAACTCTTTTTGGGACAATATTCTTTAGTTTTTATTCTACATCTGATACTTTTCAGTGTTTTGAATTGGCTTTTATTTCAAAATTCCACAGCAAGAGTTGTACACTTTATAATTTTGAAGATTTGCGGCCGCAATTTGAATTAACTGATTGTTTTGGCTCAGCTGTCGGCAACTCGACGACACATGCAACGTTGGAAATAAGTATTTTCGTCATGTCCGACGTCTTACCTATCCTGCAACTATATTTTAACGAAATATTAATATGCATATAAAGGGTCGTTTAGCTATATTGCTACAGACATACTAAAATATATAAATAAAATAAATAAATGATTAAAATGGAAATCTCTCTGTGTCAACTCTCTCGGACAGGGCATAGAAGAGTCACTCTGCACTGTATCCATGTACTAATACACCAACTCTGGAGAATTGCCATTTTACATGCAGTAACCCGATTCTGCAACCCTTCTTCCTCTAAAATACATCCCTATTCCGTCGTGTAGGGTATTGAAAAGATGCGCCGTCTCATTGGCTTTCATTTGATACCGTTTATGCGTCGCCACCCCTATTAGTTACCGTTCTAGCTCAATTTTAGTGACCATAGACGGCACCGTGACCTTTCATTGTTTTAAGGGTCAAATTGTGACGTAACAGACGAGCGCCATAGCAACGTCATGGGCGGAACAGGGGCATGACGTGCTTTGCGTTAGCTCCCCCAAAACGTCAATTTCGGCGGAAATCGACGCCGCCAGCACCTAAAAATGATTGAAAAGGTCAGTTGACACCTTTATCTGTCTGATGTATAGCTTTTTATATGCAGTTTAATTTTTAAAAGGTACTTTATAAGCGTTTGAAATGGCAATGTGATGCTAACCATTGCTACAATAGGGAACCCCGACATTTGGGTTTCTTTAATTCTAAAGTGTGTTTAAGCATTTTCTAAGATGACTGTATGTTTCTCAACTCTTTTTGGGACAATATTCTTTAGTTTTTATTCTACATCTGATACTTTTCAGTGTTTTGAATTGGCTTTTATTTCAAAATTCCACAGCAAGAGTTGTACACTTTATAATTTTGAAGATTTGCGGCCGCAATTTGAATTAACTGATTGTTTTGGCTCAGCTGTCGGCAACTCGACGACACATGCAACGTTGGAAATAAGTATTTTCGTCATGTCCGACGTCTTACCTATCCTGCAACTATATTTTAACGAAATATTAATATGCATATAAAGGGTCGTTTAGCTATATTGCTACAGACATACTAAAATATATAAATAAAATAAATAAATGATTAAAATGGAAATCTCTCTGTGTCAACTCTCTCGGACAGGGCATAGAAGAGTCACTCTGCACTGTATCCGTGTACTAATACACCAACTCTGGAGAATTGCCTCCATGTACTAATACACCAACTCTGGAGAATTGCCATTTTATATGCAGTAACCCGATTCTGCACCCCTTCTTCCTCTAAAATACATCCCTATTCCGTCGTGTAGGGTATTGAAAAGATGCGCCGTCTGATTGGCTTTCGTTTGATACCCTTTATGCGTCGCCACCCCCATTAGTTACCGTTCTAGCTCAATTTTAGTGACCATAGACGGCACCGTGACCTTTCATTGTTTTAGGGTCAAATCGTGACGTAACAGACGAGCGCCATAGCAACGTCATGGGCGGAGCAGGGCCATGACGTGCTTTGCGTTAGCTCCCCCAAAACGTCAATTTCGGCGGAAATCGACGCCGCCAGCACCTAAAAATGATTGAAAAGGTCAGTTGACACCTTTATCTGTCTGATGTATAGCTTTTTATATGCAGTTTAATTTTTAAAATGTACTTTATAAGCGTTTGAAATTGCAATGTGATGCTAACCATTGCTACAATAGGGAACCCCGACATTTGGGTTTCTTTAATTCTAGTGTGTTTAAGCATTTTCTAAGATGACTGTATGTTTCTCAACTCTTTTAGGGACAATATTCTTTAGTTTTTATTCTACATCTGATACTTTTCAGTGTTTTGAATTGGCTTTTATTTCAAAATTCCACAGCAAGAGGTGTACACTTTATAATTTTGAAGATTTGCGGCCGCAATTTGAATTAACTGATTGTTTTGGCTCAGCTGTCGGCAACTCGACGACACATGCAACGTTGGAAATAAGTATTTTCGTCATGTCCGACGTCTTACCTATCCTGCAACTATATTTTAACGAAATATTAATATGCATATAAAGGGTCGTTTAGCTATATTGGTACAGACATACTAAAATATATAAATAAAATAAATAAATGATTAAAATGGAAATCTCTCTGTGTCAACTCTCTCGGACAGGGCATAGAAGAGTCACTCTGCACTGTATCCGTGTACTAATACACCAACTCTGGAGAATTGCCTCCATGTACTAATACACCAACTCTGGAGAATTGCCATTTTATATGCAGTAACCCGATTCTGCACCCCTTCTTCCTCTAAAATACATCCCTATTCCGTCGTGTAGGGTATTGAAAAGATGCGCCGTCTGATTGGCTTTCGTTTGATACCCTTTATGCGTCGCCACCCCCATTAGTTACCGTTCTAGCTCAATTTTAGTGACCATAGACGGCACCGTGACCTTTCATTGTTTTAGGGTCAAATCGTGACGTAACAGACGAGCGCCATAGCAACGTCATGGGCGGAGCAGGGGCATGACGTGCTTTGCGTTAGCTCCCCCAAAACGTCAATTTCGGCGGAAATCGACGCCGCCAGCACCTAAAAATGATTGAAAAGGTCAGTTGACACCTTTATCTGTCTGATGTATAGCTTTTTATATGCAGTTTAATTTTTAAAATGTACTTTATAAGCGTTTGAAATTGCAATGTGATGCTAACCATTGCTACAATAGGGAACCCCGACATTTGGGTTTCTTTAATTCTACAGTGTGTTTAAGCATTTTCTAAGATGACTGTATGTTTCTCAACTCTTTTAGGGACAATATTCTTTAGTTTTTATTCTACATCTGATACTTTTCAGTGTTTTGAATTGGCTTTTATTTCAAAATTCCACAGCAAGAGTTGTACACTTTATAATTTTGAAGATTTGCGGCCGCAATTTGAATTAACTGATTGTTTTGGCTCAGCTGTCGGCAACTCGACGACACATGCAACGTTGGAAATAAGTATTTTCGTCATGTCCGACGTCTTACCTATCCTGCAACTATATTTTAACGAAATATTAATATGCATATAAAGGGTCGTTTAGCTATATTGGTACAGACATACTAAAATATATAAATAAAATAAATACATGATTAAAATGGAAATCTCTCTGTGTCAACTCTCTCGGACAGGGCATAGAAGAGTCACTCTGCACTGTATCCATGTACTAATACACCAACTCTGGAGAATTGCCATTTTACATGCAGTAACCCGATTCTGCAACCCTTCTTCCTCTAAAATACATCCCTATTCCGTCGTGTAGGGTATTGAAAAGATGCGCCGTCTCATTGGCTTTCATTTGATACCGTTTATGCGTCGCCACCCCTATTAGTTACCGTTCTAGCTCAATTTTAGTGACCATAGACGGCACCGTGACCTTTCATTGTTTTAAGGGTCAAATTGTGACGTAACAGACGAGCGCCATAGCAACGTCATGGGCGGAACAGGGGCATGACGTGCTTTGCGTTAGCTCCCCCAAAACGTCAATTTCGGCGGAAATCGACGCCGCCAGCACCTAAAAATGATTGAAAAGGTCAGTTGACACCTTTATCTGTCTGATGTATAGCTTTTTATATGCAGTTTAATTTTTAAAAGGTACTTTATAAGCGTTTGAAATGGCAATGTGATGCTAACCATTGCTACAATAGGGAACCCCGACATTTGGGTTTCTTTAATTCTAAAGTGTGTTTAAGCATTTTCTAAGATGACTGTATGTTTCTCAACTCTTTTTGGGACAATATTCTTTAGTTTTTATTCTACATCTGATACTTTTCATTGTTTTGAATTGGCTTTTATTTCAAAATTCCACAGCAAGAGTTGTACACTTTATAATTTTGAAGATTTGCGGCCGCAATTTGAATTAACTGATTGTTTTGGCTCAGCTGTCGGCAACTCGACGACACATGCAACGTTGGAAATAAGTATTTTCGTCATGTCCGACGTCTTACCTATCCTGCAACTATATTTTAACGAAATATTAATATGCATATAAAGGGTCGTTTAGCTATATTGCTACAGACATACTAAAATATATAAATAAAATAAATAAATGATTAAAATGGAAATCTCTCTGTGTCAACTCTCTCGGACAGGGCATAGAAGAGTCACTCTGCACTGTATCCGTGTACTAATACACCAACTCTGGAGAATTGCCTCCATGTACTAATACACCAACTCTGGAGAATTGCCATTTTATATGCAGTAACCCGATTCTGCACCCCTTCTTCCTCTAAAATACATCCCTATTCCGTCGTGTAGGGTATTGAAAAGATGCGCCGTCTGATTGGCTTTCGTTTGATACCCTTTATGCGTCGCCACCCCCATTAGTTACCGTTCTAGCTCAATTTTAGTGACCATAGACGGCACCGTGACCTTTCATTGTTTTAGGGTCAAATCGTGACGTAACAGACGAGCGCCATAGCAACGTCATGGGCGGAGCAGGGCCATGACGTGCTTTGCGTTAGCTCCCCCAAAACGTCAATTTCGGCGGAAATCGACGCCGCCAGCACCTAAAAATGATTGAAAAGGTCAGTTGACACCTTTATCTGTCTGATGTATAGCTTTTTATATGCAGTTTAATTTTTAAAATGTACTTTATAAGCGTTTGAAATTGCAATGTGATGCTAACCATTGCTACAATAGGGAACCCCGACATTTGGGTTTCTTTAATTCTACAGTGTGTTTAAGCATTTTCTAAGATGACTGTATGTTTCTCAACTCTTTTAGGGACAATATTCTTTAGTTTTTATTCTACATCTGATACTTTTCAGTGTTTTGAATTGGCTTTTATTTCAAAATTCCACAGCAAGAGTTGTACACTTTATAATTTTGAAGATTTGCGGCCGCAATTTGAATTAACTGATTGTTTTGGCTCAGCTGTCGGCAACTCGACGACACATGCAACGTTGGAAATAAGTATTTTCGTCATGTCCGACGTCTTACCTATCCTGCAACTATATTTTAACGAAATATTAATATGCATATAAAGGGTCGTTTAGCTATATTGCTACAGACATACTAAAATATATAAATAAAATAAATACATGATTAAAATGGAAATCTCTCTGTGTCAACTCTCTCGGACAGGGCATAGAAGAGTCACTCTGCACTGTATCCATGTACTAATACACCAACTCTGGAGAATTGCCATTTTACATGCAGTAACCCGATTCTGCACCCCTTCTTCCTCTAAAATACATCCCTATTCCGTCGTGTAGGGTATTGAAAGGATGCGCCGTCTGATTGGCTTTCGTTTGATACCCTTTATGCGTTGCCACCCCCATTAGTTACCGTTCTAGCTCAATTTTAGTGACCATAGACGGCACCGTGACCTTTCATTGTTTTAGGGTCAAATCGTGACGTAACAGACGAGCGCCATAGCAACGTCATGGGCGGAGCAGGGCCATGACGTGCTTTGCGTTAGCTCCCCCAAAACGTCAATTTCGGCGGAAATCGACGCCGCCAGCACCTAAAAATGATTGAAAAGGTCAGTTGACACCTTTATCTGTCTGATGTATAGCTTTTTATATGCAGTTTAATTTTTAAAATGTACTTTATAAGCGTTTGAAATTGCAATGTGATGCTAACCATTGCTACAATAGGGAACCCCGACATTTGGGTTTCTTTAATTCTACAGTGTGTTTAAGCATTTTCTAAGATGACTGTATGTTTCTCAACTCTTTTTGGGACAATATTCTTTAGTTTTATTCTACATCTGATACTTTTCAATGTTTTGAATTGGCTTTTATGTCAAAATTCCACAGCAAGAGTTGTACACTTTATAATTTTGAAGATTTGCGGCCGCAATTTGAATTAACTGATTGTTTTGGCTCAGCTGTCGGCAACTCGACGACACATGCAACGTTGGAAATAAGTATTTTCGTCATGTCCGACGTCTTACCTATCCTGCAACTATATTTTAACGAAATATTAATATGCATATAAAGGGTCGTTTAGCTATATTGCTACAGACATACTAAAATATATAAATAAAATAAATAAATGATTAAAATGGAAATCTCTCTGTGTCAACTCTCTCGGACAGGGCATAGAAGAGTCACTCTGCACTGTATCCATGTACTAATACACCAACTCTGGAGAATTGCCATTTTACATGCAGTAACCCGATTCTGCACCCCTTCTTCCTCTAAAATACATCCCTATTCCGTCGTGTAGGGTATTGAAAAGATGCGCCGTCTGATTGGCTTTCGTTTGATACCCTTTATGCGTTGCCACCCCCATTAGTTACCGTTCTAGCTCAATTTTAGTGACCATAGACGGCACCGTGACCTTTCATTGTTTTAAGGGTCAAATCGTGACGTAACAGACGAGCGCCATGGCAACGTCATGGGCGGAGCAGGGCCATGACGTGCTTTGCGTTAGCTCCCCCAAAACGTCAATTTCGGCGGAAATCGACGCCGCCAGCACCTAAAAATGATTGAAAAGGTCAGTTGACACCTTTATCTGTCTGATGTATAGCTTTTTATATGCAGTTTAATTTTTAAAATGTACTTTATAAGCGTTTGAAATTGCAATGTGATGCTAACCATTGCTACAATAGGGAACCCCGACATTTGGGTTTCTTTAATTCTACAGTGTGTTTAAGCATTTTCTAAGATGACTGTATGTTTCTCAACTCTTTTAGGGACAATATTCTTTAGTTTTTATTCTACATCTGATACTTTTCAGTGTTTTGAATTGGCTTTTATTTCAAAATTCCACAGCAAGAGGTGTACACTTTATAATTTTGAAGATTTGCGGCCGCAATTTGAATTAACTGATTGTTTTGGCTCAGCTGTCGGCAACTCGACGACACATGCAACGTTGGAAATAAGTATTTTCGTCATGTCCGACGTCTTACCTATCCTGCAACTATATTTTAACGAAATATTAATATGCATATAAAGGGTCGTTTAGCTATATTGGTACAGACATACTAAAATATATAAATAAAATAAATACATGATTAAAATGGAAATCTCTCTGTGTCAACTCTCTCGGACAGGGCATAGAAGAGTCACTCTGCACTGTATCCATGTACTAATACACCAACTCTGGAGAATTGCCATTTTACATGCAGTAACCCTATTCTGCACCCCTTCTTCCTCTAAAATACATCCCTATTCCGTCGTGTAGGGTATTGAAAAGATGCGCCGTCTGATTGGCTTTCGTTTGATACCCTTTATGCGTCGCCACCCCCATTAGTTACCGTTCGAGGTCAATTTTAGTGACCAAAGACGGCACCGTGACCTTTCATTGTTTTAGGGTCAAATCGTGACGTAACAGACGAGCGCCATAGCAACGTAATGGGCGGAGCAGGGGCATGACGTGCTTTGCGTTAGCTCCCCCAAAACGTCAATTTCGGCGGAAATCGACGCCGCCAGCACCTAAAAATGATTGAAAAGGTCAGTTGACACCTTTATCTGTCTGATGTATAGCTTTTTATATGCAGTTTAATTTTTAAAATGTACTTTATAAGCGTTTGAAATTGCAATGTGATGCTAACCATTGCTACAATAGGGAACCCCCACATTTGGGTTTCTTTAATTCTACAGTGTGTTTAAGCATTTTCTAAGATGACTGTATGTTTCTCAACTCTTTTTGGGACAATATTTTTTAGTTTTTATTCTACATCTGATACTTTTCAATGTTTTGAATTGGCTTTTATGTCAAAATTCCACAGCAAGAGTTGTACACTTTATAATTTTGAAGATTTTCGGCCGCAATTTCAATTAACTGATTGTTTTGGCTCAGCTGTCGGCAACTCGACGACACATGCAACGTTGGAAATAAGTATTTTCGTCATGTCCGACGTCTTACCTATCCTGCAACTATATTTTAACGAAATATTAATATGCATATAAAGGGTCGTTTAGCTATATTGCTACAGACATACTAAAATATATAAATAAAATAAATACATGATTAAAATGGAAATCTCTCTGTGTCAACTCTCTCGGACAGGGCATAGAAGAGTCACTCTGCACTGTATCCATGTACTAATACACCAACTCTGGAGAATTGCCATTTTACATGCAGTAACCCTATTCTGCACCCCTTCTTCCTCTAAAATACATCCCTATTCCGTCGTGTAGGGTATTGAAAAGATGCGCCGTCTGATTGGCTTTCGTTTGATACCCTTTATGCGTTGCCACCCCCATTAGTTACCGTTCTAGCTCAATTTTAGTGACCATAGACGGCACCGTGACCTTTCATTGTTTTAGGGTCAAATCGTGACGTAACAGACGAGCGCCATAGCAACGTAATGGGCGGAGCAGGGCCATGACGTGCTTTGCGTTAGCTCCCCCAAAACGTCAATTTCGGCGGAAATCGACGCCGCCAGCACCTAAAAATGATTGAAAAGGTCAGTTGACACCTTTATCTGTCTGATGTATAGCTTTTTATATGCAGTTTAATTTTTAAAATGTACTTTATAAGCGTTTGAAATTGCAATGTGATGCTAACCATTGCTACAATAGGGAACCCCGACATTTGGGTTTCTTTAATTCTACAGTGTGTTTAAGCATTTTCTAAGATGACTGTATGTTTCTCAACTCTTTTTGGGACAATATTCTTTAGTTTTATTCTACATCTGATACTTTTCAATGTTTTGAATTGGCTTTTATGTCAAAATTCCACAGCAAGAGTTGTACACTTTATAATTTTGAAGATTTGCGGCCGCAATTTCAATTAACTGGTTGTTTTGGCTCAGCTGTCGGCAACTCGACGACACATACAACGTTGGAAATAAGTATTTTCGTCATGTCCGACGTCTTACCTATCCTGCAACTATATTTTAACGAAATATTAATATGCATATAAAGGGTCGTTTAGCTATATTGGTACAGACATACTAAAATATATAAATAAAATAAATACATGATTAAAATGGAAATCTCTCTGTGTCAACTCTCTCGGACAGGGCATGGAAGAGTCACTCTGCACTGTATCCATGTACTAATACACCAACTCTGGAGAATTGCCATTTTACATGCAGTAACCCTATTCTGCACCCCTTCTTCCTCTAAAATACATCCCTATTCCGTCGTGTAGGGTATTGAAAAGATGCGCCGTCTGATTGGCTTTCGTTTGATATCCTTTATGCGTCGCCACCCCCATTAGTTACCGTTCTAGCTCAATTTTAGTGACCATCGACGGCACCGTGACCTTTCATTGTTTTAGGGTCAAATCGTGACGTAACAGACGAGCGCCATAGCAACGTAATGGGCGGAGCAGGGCCATGACGTGCGTTGCGTTAGCTCGCCCAAAACGTCAATTTCGGCGGAAATCGACGCCGCCAGCACCTAAAAATGATTGAAAAGGTCAGTTGACACCTTTATCTGTCTGATGTATAGCTTTTTATATGCAGTTTAATTTTTAAAATGTACTTTATAAGCGTTTGAAATTGCAATGTGATGCTAACCATTGCTACAATAGGGAACCCCGACATTTGGGTTTCTTTAATTCTACAGTGTGTTTAAGCATTTTCTAAGATGACTGTATGTTTCTCAACTCTTTTTGGGACAATATTCTTTAGTTTTATTCTACATCTGATACTTTTCAATGTTTTGAATTGGCTTTTATGTCAAAATTCCACAGCAAGAGTTGTACACTTTATAATTTTGAAGATTTGCGGCCGCAATTTCAATTAACTGGTTGTTTTGGCTCAGCTGTCGGCAACTCGACGACACATACAACGTTGGAAATAAGTATTTTCGTCATGTCCGACGTCTTACCTATCCTGCAACTATATTTTAACGAAATATTAATATGCATATAAAGGGTCGTTTAGCTATATTGGTACAGACATACTAAAATATATAAATAAAATAAATACATGATTAAAATGGAAATCTCTCTGTGTCAACTCTCTCGGACAGGGCATGGAAGAGTCACTCTGCACTGTATCCATGTACTAATACACCAACTCTGGAGAATTGCCATTTTACATGCAGTAACCCTATTCTGCACCCCTTCTTCCTCTAAAATACATCCCTATTCCGTCGTGTAGGGTATTGAAAAGATGCGCCGTCTGATTGGCTTTCGTTTGATACCCTTTATGCGTTGCCACCCCCATTAGTTACCGTTCTAGCTCAATTTTAGTGACCATAGACGGCACCGTGACCTTTCATTGTTTTAGGGTCAAATCGTGACGTAACAGACGAGCGCCATAGCAACGTAATGGGCGGAGCAGGGCCATGACGTGCTTTGCGTTAGCTCCCCCAAAACGTCAATTTCGGCGGAAATCGACGCCGCCAGCACCTAAAAATGATTGAAAAGGTCAGTTGACACCTTTATCTGTCTGATGTATAGCTTTTTATATGCAGTTTAATTTTTAAAATGTACTTTATAAGCGTTTGAAATTGCAATGTGATGCTAACCATTGCTACAATAGGGAACCCCGACATTTGGGTTTCTTTAATTCTACAGTGTGTTTAAGCATTTTCTAAGATGACTGTATGTTTCTCAACTCTTTTTGGGACAATATTCTTTAGTTTTATTCTACATCTGATACTTTTCAATGTTTTGAATTGGCTTTTATGTCAAAATTCCACAGCAAGAGTTGTACACTTTATAATTTTGAAGATTTGCGGCCGCAATTTCAATTAACTGGTTGTTTTGGCTCAGCTGTCGGCAACTCGACGACACATACAACGTTGGAAATAAGTATTTTCGTCATGTCCGACGTCTTACCTATCCTGCAACTATATTTTAACGAAATATTAATATGCATATAAAGGGTCGTTTAGCTATATTGGTACAGACATACTAAAATATATAAATAAAATAAATACATGATTAAAATGGAAATCTCTCTGTGTCAACTCTCTCGGACAGGGCATGGAAGAGTCACTCTGCACTGTATCCATGTACTAATACACCAACTCTGGAGAATTGCCATTTTACATGCAGTAACCCTATTCTGCACCCCTTCTTCCTCTAAAATACATCCCTATTCCGTCGTGTAGGGTATTGAAAAGATGCGCCGTCTGATTGGCTTTCGTTTGATATCCTTTATGCGTCGCCACCCCCATTAGTTACCGTTCTAGCTCAATTTTAGTGACCATCGACGGCACCGTGACCTTTCATTGTTTTAGGGTCAAATCGTGACGTAACAGACGAGCGCCATAGCAACGTAATGGGCGGAGCAGGGCCATGACGTGCGTTGCGTTAGCTCGCCCAAAACGTCAATTTCGGCGGAAATCGACGCCGCCAGCACCTAAAAATGATTGAAAAGGTCAGTTGACACCTTTATCTGTCTGATGTATAGCTTTTTATATGCAGTTTAATTTTTAAAATGTACTTTATAAGCGTTTGAAATTGCAATGTGATGCTAACCATTGCTACAATAGGGAACCCCCACATTTGGGTTTCTTTAATTCTACAGTGTGTTTAAGCATTTTCTAAGATGACTGTATGTTTCTCAACTCTTTTTGGGACAATATTCTTTAGTTTTTATTCTACATCTGATACTTTTAAATGTTTTGAATTGGCTTTTATGTCAAAATTCCACAGCAAGAGTTGTACACTTTATAATTTTGAAGATTTGCGGCCGCAATTTCAATTAACTGATTGTTTTGGCTCAGCTGTCGGCAACTCGACGACACATGCAACGTTGGAAATAAGTATTTTCGTCATGTCCGACGTCTTACCTATCCTGCAACTATATTTTAACGAAATATTAATATGCATATAAAGGGTCGTTTAGCTATATTGCTACAGACATACTAAAATATATAAATAAAATAAATAAATGATTAAAATGGAAATCTCTCTGTGTCAACTCTCTCGGACAGGGCATAGAAGAGTCACTCTGCACTGTATCCATGTACTAATACACCAACTCTGGAGAATTGCCATTTTACATGCAGTAACCCGATTCTGCACCCCTTCTTCCTCTAAAATACATCCCTATTCCGTCGTGTAGGGTATTGAAAAGATGCGCCGTCTGATTGGCTTTCGTTTGATACCCTTTATGCGTTGCCACCCCCATTAGTTACCGTTCTAGCTCAATTTTAGTGACCATAGACGGCACCGTGACCTTTCATTGTTTTAAGGGTCAAATCGTGACGTAACAGACGAGCGCCATAGCAACGTCATGGGCGGAGCAGGGGCATGACGTGCTTTGCGTTAGCTCCCCCAAAACGTCAATTTCGGCGGAAATCGACGCCGCCAGCACCTAAAAATGATTGAAAAGGTCAGTTGACACCTTTACCTGTCTGATGTATAGCTTTTTATATGCAGTTTAATTTTTAAAATGTACTTTATAAGCGTTTGAAATTGCAATGTGATGAATGCCGGTCGGTACAAATTAGGATTGGATCGCAGAGTCCTAAGTCGACCGTTCAAATTTCATCGCTTTCAAACAAAATTTTTTTTTATTAAATTAGATTTTTATAACAACTTAAGCATGTAGATGAATATTTGATAATTATTTTTCATGCAACCTACATTTAAGAAAAAATGCCATGGAATTCTGCCATGGCATTTTACCATTCTGCCATGGCATTCAATAATGTCGTGGCAAAATGCCATGGCATTCGCCAATGCCATGGCATTCTGCCATGGCATTCTTTGGCTGCAGCAAAATGCCATGGCATTTATCATTGCTGGAAATTTCAAAATCAAAATATGAAATATGAGTAGTGATATTGTTTTTTTACATTGTTCCATTGAAATATTTAGAAGTTTTCAATGGAATTTGGTTCGATTTCCAGGGTTCAGAGTATGAATATGACTCTAAGAGAATTATGACTTTCTTTTAAATATCAATTTTGTTTGGAATTTAGGTTTAAGAAATGTTGATGTTGGAAATATTAATTGAATCTGGTGAAGTTGAACTTTTGTGACATGTTAAGTTTAAAAAATTATAATTTCTATGAAATGTTGACTTTGGAAATATTTTTTGACTTTGGTGAACTTCAACTTAAATGATATGTTGACATGAAAGTTTATATTAAATTTTGTGAAATGTTGACTGAAAAAGTCACGACTTTTGCAAAAATGTTGAATTGGACAAAAATTGACTTTAAAGAAAAGTGGACTATTTAATATAAATTGAATTTGGTGAAATGTTGACTTTGATAACAAACAAAAAAAGATTTTTGTGAAATGTTGACTTTGGAAATATTTAATGACTTCGATGAAGTTTAACTTGAATGAAATGTTGACTTTGAAAAAATATGATAGTCGAAATAATTATTGACTTTTTTGAAAGTTTAATCTTAATACAAATCATTAAATTCGGTGAAATGTTAACTTTCAATAGATATGCATTGACTTTGGTGAAAGTTCAATTTCAATGGCATTTTGACTCTGACTTATATACAGTCAACCCGCGATAATCCGGCCACCGATAATCCGAATCTCGCAGTTTCCGAACAGTAGGAAGATGTAACCAAACTAATCTCTATAGTAGTCCTCGGTACTCAGTAGTCCGAACATTTCACTATCCGAACGTTTTTGATGAAAAACGGAAGGGTTCGGATTATCGACAACTAATGTCTGGCTTATGGGGTTGTTTCCGACAGTAAGTGTCAGATCACTTACCTTCGCTGTCGCCCAATACACACCTGTCACCAAGATTAACGATGTATACACAACTGAGTTTGATCACTTGCTGACTTTGATATAGACGTGTGTGAAAATTTAACTTACATAAAATGTTGAACATATTTTGAGTTTAGTTATATGTTGACTTAGAAATAATATTTTGAGTTTATTGAGTTTATTACTATTCTTAATATATTTCTGTTGATATTAAATCAAGGAACATGTATCGTGTGCAAAAACAATATTGGTTCAAAATCAAATTTCAATTAAAAATACGAGTGAAATTTTCACATATATTTAGAGTTTTATTTCAATCATATGTTAAAATATCAACAAATCTTAGTTTAATTTAGTTTATTGACTCTAAATTTGGTGAAATGTTGACTTTGGAAATATTTAATGACTTCAAAGATTAACGATGTATACACAACTGAGTTTGATCACTTGTTGACTTTTATATAGATATGACTCTAAATTTGGTGAATTGTTGGTTGGTGACTTTGTTGAACATTTAACTTACATGAAATGTTGATTTTGAAAACATATTTTGAATTTGGTAATATGTTGACTTGGAAATGATTGATTTTACTGATTTATTAATATTTTTAATGTATTTCTGTTGATATTAAAACAAGGAACAGGCATCATGTGCCAAAACAATAATGGTTGAAAATCAAATTTCAATAAAAACAAAATAAAAAAATATGTCAAATCTTCAAATAAATTTTGAGTTCTAGTTCAATAATATGTCAAGATAAAAGCAAATCAATTTGAGTATTAATTACATTTACAACAAAACGTTTATTACATTGATGAGAGTTGTAATAGTTTATAGGTAACAATAGCATACCACATGCTGTCAATTGTGTACTATAAGGAGAATAATAGTCTTACATGTTTTACGTGCCTTGTTGTAAATCATTTAATCAAATAGAAACAATTAGAACGGCGACAACCACTGAAGCGGGGCATATGCCCCATCACAGCGCGACCTAATAAACCAAGTTGTGTATTAGGCTAATAAACAACTACATGTATGTCTCTCGCTCATATACACGACTGTATAAATAGCAGGCGGATACCCTCATCAACATAACACAATATATTCATTATATGACAAGAAAAGAGCTTTTTGTTCAGGTGATAAGACTAAAGTTAAAGAAATACAGAAGGAAATTGTGTGCCAAACAGCAAAGTGTAAAGAGAATTATAAAGATAAAATTGAAAAACAATTTACTACAAATAACTTAAAGAATGCATGGCAAGGACTTAAATCTGTTATTGGCATTAAAAAGAAGCATTCATCTATAGCTGTTCAAGATAATCATGCTTTTGTAAATGAATTGAATTCGTTTTATGCAAGGTTTGACTCTCACGATTTTTCCAATGATATTGATAAGATGTATGCATCTTTACCCCCATCTGATGACTTAATAATAACAGAAAGTGATGTTTTGATGTCATTTAAGCAGCTAAAAATAGGTAAAGCGTGTGGTCCTGACAGTTTGCCTAGTACTGTTTTGAAAGAATGCGGAGAACAACTTTGTGCCATTTTTCAAAAATTGTTTCAGTGGTCAGTTAACTCAGCTGTTATCCCTACTCTATGGAAAACGTCCAATATAATTCCTGTTCCGAAAAAGACCAATCCTGTGGTAAATAATGACTACCGCCCAGTTGCTTTGACGTCTATTGTGATGAAGTGTCTTGAACGGATTATAAAAAGATATGTACTTAATAACGTCAGCCATTTGTTAGATCCGTTACAGTTTGCATATAGACCAGGGCGAGGGACAGAGGATGCAACGCTGACCCTCCTGCAGAATATTTATTCTCACCTAGAAACGTGTAACAACTACGTCAGGATCCTCTTTGTTGATTTCTCTTCGGCGTTCAATACAATTCAGCCTCACTTGTTGATGAGTAAACTGTTAAATCTAGGTGTTAACTCCAATATTATCAGATGGGTTAAGGATTTTATGGTCAATCGAACTCAGTATGTTAGTGTAAATGGACATCAGTCGTCTCTTTTGTCAACCTCTACTGGCGCCCCACAAGGCTGTGTTTTGTCACCATTACTTTTCATTTTGTACACCAATGATTGTCACTTGTCATTAAATGATGTGTTTACGGTGAAATTTGCAGATGATGCTGCCCTTACTGGCCTAATTTCTGATTCAGAACATATTTATCGTCAAGGCATTGAAAAGTTCCTGTCCTGGTGTAGAGATAACTTTCTTTTTCTCAATGTTAAGAAAACCAAAGAAATGATTGTTGATTTTCGGCGAAATAAGGAACCTCTTCATCCTATTAGAATCAATAATGAAGAGATTGAAAGAGTTGATCATTACAAATATCTCGGCGTCATATTGGATTCAAATCTCTCGTTTTCAAAACATGTTGACTACATTTACAAAAAAGGCCAACAGCGTCTCTATTTTCTCCGGCGCTTAAGAAATTTTTCAATTGATAGATCCATAATGACAGTGTTCTACCAAACTTTTATACAAAGTGTGATGACCTATAATTTTTTAGGTTGGTATGGAGGTTTGTCTGTTCGCAACAAAAACAAAGTTATCAAAATTGTAACTTGATACCGCCAGCAAAATCAGTGGAGTACCTTTCGAAAACATGTCCTTTATTTATGAGCGCCAGATTGTAAAGAAAGCTGCTAAAATAAGATCCGATAGTTCCCATATATTGTCCCATCATTTCGAACTACTTCCTTCTGGTCGCCGCTTTCGGTTACCTTCGTTAAGGACAAACAGAGCCCGACAGTCCTTCATACCAACAAGTATTCGTGAAATTAATAAATGTTTTGAATTATGAAGTAGTAAATACTAAAATTATCTAGTCTCACAATGACCCATTTACATTGAAAATCTGTTCTGTACTAGCTATTAATATTACTGTGTATGCATTGTTTATACCGGTGTACACTGTGTGACTATATGTATATATATATATTTGAGACCGTTTTGTTGTAAAAAGAATTTCCTCCGGGATAATAAAGTCTTATCTTATCTCTTATCTTACCTTTGCCTCATTATAAATGTATATATAATGGCCTTATATTGACTTTGATGGAAGTTCAACTTTAATGACATTTTAAGTCGGACTTATAGACAACTAAGATACATGTTTCCGACAGTAAGTGTCAGATCACTTACCTGAGCTGTCGCCCAATACACACCTGTCACCAAGATTAACGATGTATGCACAACTGAGTTTGATCACTTGCTGACTTTGATATAGACTTGTGTGAAAATTTAACTTACATAAAATGTTGAACATATTTTGAGTTTAGTAATATATTGACTTAGAAATGATATTTTGAGTTTATTGAGTTTATTACTATTCTTAATATATGTCTGTTGATATTTAATCAAGGAACATGTATCGTGTGCAAAAACAATATTGGTTCAAAATCAAATTTTAATTAAAAATACGAGTGAAATTTTCACATATATTTAGAGTTTTAATTCAATCATATGTTTAGATATCAGCAAATCTTAGTTTAATTTGAGTATTTATTACATTTACAACAAAACGTGTATTACATTGAAGAGAGTTAAAACGGCGACAGCCACTGAAGCGGGGCGTATATCCTGTCATAGCCCGGCGGACCTTACACCTAAGTTGTGTATTCTGTTAATTAACAGATATGTCTCTCTCTCGTAGACACGACTGTCTAAATAACAGGCGGATACCCTCATCAACACAACACAATATATTCATTATATCCGGCGCCTTTGCCTTTGGTGATTTTTTGACACGTTTGAGTTTTGAACGCAATTATTTTATTTAATTTTGTCAGACATACATTTGAAGACCATATAAAAATCAGCAATGAACGTATCTTATACTTATTTTAGGCAATTCATCCAATAAAGTTTAACACGTTACCTTTCGCTCATCTTATAACATGTCCAGATTACATGCAATTGTCAATTCATCAAGAAACGACTACATGAATAATAATGAGCACTTCGTTTCATTTCGTAGTTGTCCATTAATACGAAATGAACAGACAAGCAACTCGCAATATAACTTAAATTCATAATAACATTGATCATCAGACATCTGTTCAATTTTAAAAAGTACGTATTTTTGTGAATTTTGATAGTGCTCGACTTCGATTAGAACACTATCTGTTTGCAGTTGGTTGCAATTTGGCCAGACATAGTCACGGTCAGAGTATATTCTTAATGGAGTCGGCAACGATAAAACTGCAGTCCATTTACAGCCGACTGCAGTCAGAGTGCACTCTTACTGCAGTCTAACTGGTAAAGATATATGCATCCCACTGTATGATAGGTATTGAGCTCAAGGTTACTTATCTAATTATCAAAACAATATCATAAACGTAAAGGTTTAGGTCTAAGGTGACCATATGCATGCTGATGTGAAATGAAAGGTGGATTTTCTTGGATGTTCTTTAGTTCCAGGAAAGGTGTCAACAAGGGATTCCCATTTATTATCAGCCGGGAAATAAACTTTTAGAACTATTTCGCTTTACTGAATTGCAAGTTCAAGTCAAATAAAACAGCCGCAGTGTACACACCTTAGGACATCAGTAATTACGTTACAGCCGATAAACACTCGCGATATTTCTTATACATAAATCTAGTGTTCTAATATTCAGGTCCCCTTGCTTTTGGCTAACAATACATAAACTAAACTAGAACTTCATGAAAATAATTCCATTTAGACAGTGAACAAATGCAACATTGTCTTATTTGGAATCACACTATCTGAAATAGTAATGAATTTTACTTTTTCGGGACGAGTCCCTTGTGGGATTCGAGCCCACACCACCAGAGTAAGGCACCAGCCGCCAGCACTCCAACAAACAGAAGAAGTGTATCTACAGCAATGTGTTGCCGGTATTGTATTTAATAATCTACCATTGTACTGCATTTAACTCAACACACATACAGTCATGGTTTTGAAAGTTGAATTAATATCTTTAGTGTATTATTCAAAGTTATTTGATTATTTATGACTCCTCATACTTCATTATATTCAGCGATTACAATTACATAACTTTTCTACTTCTGAATGTCAATATCAGGGCCCCCTAAGTAATGGGAGGAAATACGTTGATTTTGAAGGCAATTCCTCCCATAATGGTGTTTCTTTCAAATCTCCATTGCTTGTTTCTTAATATCAGCAATATTTTACCAAATAACTATTTGAAATTTATCAATACTTGTAATGTTGTTTCGGTTTTAAACCCCCGGGTGAAACCCAAGGGGTTTATGTCGTGGCTGAACTGAACTTTATTACAAGAACTCAGGCTGCAAACTGCAGCATAAGAGTTACATACATATTAACATACATACAGAAGAACAGAGAATATAAGGTCACAGCAATTAAATTAAAAGTAGAGACATTGTGAAGTTATGGACAATATTTTTTGAATAACGACATTATAATTTTACAGAACATTGACAGTTTTCTTAAAGTACCAAGCTTAGAAGTGTTAAAAAGGGAATTCATTTTGTATATATTTGGTTTAATATAATAATATTTATGAATATATTTTTCTCTTTCGAACGTTAACTTTGGGCATATAAATAAATAATGAAATTCGTCACCAATATCATTTAAATTACACAATGTACACTTTCTATTGCTAACTGGAATTCGTTGCCATCTGCCTGTCTCGATTGGAAGAAAATGATTAGCAGTTCGGAATTTCAACAAGGAATGATAATGTAGAAAATGAAGGTATTGTTCAAATTTAAGAGATGGATTTTTAAATATACTATAGATAGTTGCTTTCGAAGAGGTTTCTAAAGTTGTCATCCATGTTTGTAAAAACATATCTGTTAATTTACTCTTAATAAGACTTTTTAGCCAGAAAAATTCCAGATGAAACTCAGTCCAAGATTGTCGAAAATTGCTTTAAGATACTTTATCCATTTATGTTCATATTTGCCAAAGATAAAATCATTGAATGTCAGTTTATAAAGCAAGGAGCACAATTTTGACGATTTTCCAATTAAAAGATTTGCCCAAAAACATACCATTCTGCTTTTGATGACATTAACAAGTGGAATTCTACCAAACTCGCCATATATCATATAATTAGGTGTACATTTCCGCAATGATGATAAATATTTAAGAAAACGCAGATGGACATTTTCAAAACATTGAATATTTTCAAAGCCCCAAATTTCACATCCATATAAAAGAATAGGAGCCATCATACAATCAAATAGTCTTAAATGACAAAAAATGGAGAGTTTAAGTTTTCTACCTTGGCTTAATACGAAAAACATTGCTTTTGTTGCCTTTTCGACCAGTAACCGTTTGGTTTTAGTAAATTTATTATTTTTTTGTAAAGTAATGCCAAGATAGGGATAATGATCTACATTTTCAAGGATGTTATCACCAATAGCCAAAAGCCCGTCTGTCCGCTCGTCCGTCCGTAACCTATGTCCTGAAATCAACTCCTACATTTTCTGAAACTTTACACAAGCTTTGGATATACATCAGTGATACGCATGTGCTCTTTTGGGACCGATCGGATTAATATTTCCAGAGTTATGGCCCTTGACTTTTCCAATTTCACACTGACAGTAATTTTTAATTCTTCAGCATTTGAAAATGTTGTTTCCAATGTCACACACTGAGGTTATAACCTTGTGACCTCGACCTTGATGTAGGATCCATTTTGTTAGAAACGTAACCATGGCCATACTTTTTTTTATTGATTGGGGATACTTGACATGCTTATTTATTTTTAATAAGTCATTAAATCATTAAATTGCCCTTACATTTAAACTGTTTATTTGGAGGATAAGGAACCCGGGGGTTAAAACCTGTAATGTACTGTTGAATCGCCATGACTTATCTGTATGTCTTTGTATTCTGGAGTGGTATTCTGATAAGATAGCATATCTAATAGCTTGTCTACTATTTCCCAATTCATTTATGGACATTCATATGTTTAAATCCTTCTTCCCAGTGTTAAATCTCCTTCTAAAGGTAGTTTATAGAAGAACCTTCCTTTTGCAATCTCTGTCCTATTTAGTTAAAAACACTACAGTGATGTCAATTAGTGTTTCCCCTAGGTAGTTTTAGCAGGGCGCAGCGCCCTGCCCTTTTGAACATGCGCCCTGCCCTGTCTCTGTCCCGCCCTGCCCTTTTTACTTACCACCCTGCCTTTTTCGTAGTCAACAACTTTCGTATCGGTCTTTTCCACAACTTACGTTACATTTCTATCACCTTATAAAGTTGTTATTATATTTTCACAAATGATCACACTTATGTGTGAAATTATCATCTATGAAATACAAAAAAGAAAGGAATACAACACAACAATTAAGAACGTGTATGTTGCATCGCTCTTCCAACAGGATACACCTGCTGACCACATGTTTAAGCTAGAGACAAGAACAATAGGGGGATTATTGGCGACTGATGTCTACAGGCGTTATACGGTTTAATAATCTCATTGTAATTCATTTGAATTCATTTGTTTCTTTAGGTAAAATAAATCTGACGTTTTTATGACAATTATTCTAAACATTCAAGGAAAAAATCAAATCACCTATGTGCAAAATAAATATTAGTTATATTTGCCAATCGACAACATTGTCATTATAAAAGTTTAAAGAAACTGTTTTATTTTCAGACATTGAAACTTTCACTTTTGTAATGACTTATGAAGTGAACATGGTAAACACAAGTGCTTGCAAAGTATTTATTCTCAGAGCTAGATTAGGAACTTGCCTGATTGTACTTGGTTCTTGAAATTGAGTACACTTTATATTTATATACGAGCCCTTTTGGGTGAAAAAGTGCCCTTTTCTCAATGTAGTTACCCTGCCCTTTTTTCAACCTGGGGGAAACACTATCAATCCATAGGCATTCTAGGTATTCATAAAGTTCATGGTTTGAAAGCTTGCTAGTCTGAATTTTGCGATTAAGCTGTACTTCATTAACACGTCGGTGATTTGTTATTTTATGAACGGATACACATTACGTAATACCGACGGGTATCGACGCCTCGTTAATGAGACTGATTGTTCTGATAGGTAATACACAGGGATAGGTTGTTATGTCACTATAGATATAGTCCGGTCATTTCGCTGGGTACACGTTTATTAAAGTATCTTGCACCGCGGTGGTAACATGTGTATTGGGAGACAGCGCAGGCAAACTTGTGATCTATTATTAGTATTATTATATTATTATTATTATTGTATGTGTTATTTGAATGAGAACATGTGTTGGGATAATCGAAGTCGAGCACTATCAAAATTCACAAAAATACGTACTTTTTAAAATTGAACAGATGTCTGATGATCAATGTTATTATGAATTTAAATTATATTGCGAGTTGCTTGTCTGTTCATTTCGTTTTAATGGACAACTACTAAATGAAACGAAGTGTTCATTATTATTCATGTAGTCGTTTCTGGATGAATTGACAATTGCATGTAATCTGGACATGTTATAAGATGAGCGGTATGATGAGGGTATCCGCCTGTTTAGACAGTCGTGTCTACGAGAGAGAGACATATCTGTTAATTATCAGAATACACAACTTAGGTGTTAGGTCGGGCTGTGACAGGATATACGCCCCGCTTCAGTGGCTGTCGCCGTTTTATTTATTTTTTTCTATTTGATTTAGTGATTTTCAACAGTGCACGTGAAACATGTTAGACTCTCTGTCTTATGAATGTATTTCTCCTCACAATATTGACAGCATTCAGTATGCTATTGTTACATTTGAACTACCACAACTCTCTTCAATGTAATAATGTTTTGTTGTAAATGTAATTAATACTCAAATTAAACTAAGATTTGCTGATATCTTAACATATGATTGAAATAAAACTCTAAATATATGTGAAAATTTCACTCGTATTTTTAATTGAAATTTGATTTTGAACCAATATTGTTTTTGCACACGATACATGTTCCTTGATTTAATATCAACAGACATATATTAAGAATAGTAATAAACTCAATAAACTCAAAATATTATTTCTAAGACAACATATTACTAAACTCAAAATATGTTCAACATTTTATGTAAGTTAAATTTTCACACACGTCTATATCAAAGTCAGCAAGTGATCAAACTCAGTTGTGCATACATCGTTAATCTTGGTGACAGGTGTGTATTGGGCGACAGCTCAGGTAAGTGATCTGACACTTACTGTCGGAAACATGTATCTTAGTTGTCTATAAGTCCGACTCAAAATGCCATTAAAGTTAAACTTCCATCAAAGTCAATATAAGGCCATTATATATACATTTATAATGAGGCAAAGGTGCCGAATATAATGAATATATTGTGTTATGTTGATGAGGGTATCCGCCTGCTATTTATACAGTCGTGTATATGAGCGAGAGACATACATGTAGTTGTTTATTAGCCTAATATACAACTTGGTTTATTAGGTCGCGCTGTGGTGGGGCATATGCCCCGCTTCAGTGGTTGTCGCCGTTCTAATTGTTTCTATTTGATTAAATGATTTACAACAAGGCACGTAAAACATGTAAGAATGTTTTCCCCCTTACACAATTGACAGCATGTGGTATGCTATTGTTACCTATAAACTATCACAACTCTCATCAATGTTATAAACATTTTGTTATAAATATAATTAATACTCAAATTGATTTGCTTTTATCTTGACATATTATTGAACTAGAACTCAAAATTTATTTGAAGATTTGACATATTTTTTATTTTGTTTTTATTGAAATTTGATTTTCAACCATTATTGTTTTGGCACACGATGCCCGTTCCTTGTTTTAATATCAACAGAAATACATTAAAAATATTAATAAATCAGTAAAATCAATCATTTCCAAGTCAACATATTACCAAATTCAAAATATGTTTTCAAAATCAACATTTCATGTAAGTTAAATGTTCAACAGAGTCACCAACCAACAATTCACCAAATTTAGAGTCATATCTATATAAAAGTCAACAAGTGATCAAACTCAGTTGTGTATACATCGTTAATCTTTGAAGTCATTAAATATTTCCAAAGTCAACATTTCACCAAATTTAGAGTCAATAAACTCAAAATATAATTTCTAAGTCAAGATATTACTAAACTCAAAATATGTTCAACATTGTAGGTAAGTTAAGTGAGCAAGTGATCAAACTCAGTTGTGTATGCATCGTTAATCTTGGTGACAGGTGTGTATTGGGCGACAGCGCAGGTAAGTGATCAAACAATAGTCCACTTTTCTTTGTTAATTTTTTTTCCAATTCAACATTTTTGCGAATATAATTATAATTATAATTATAATTTTTCAGTCAACATTTCACAAAATTTAATATAAACTTTCATGTCAACATATCATTTAAGTTGAAGTTCACCAAAGTCAAAAAATATTTCCAAAGTCAACATTCATAGAAATTATAATTTTTTAAACTTAACATGTCACAAAAGTTAAACTTCACCAGATTCAATTAATATTTCCAACATCAACATTTCTTAAACCTAAATTCCAAACAAAATTGATATTTAAAAGAAAGTCATAATTCTCTTAGAGTCATATTCATACTCTGAACCCTGGAAATCGAACCAAATTTCCATTGAAAACTTCTAAATATTTCAATGGAAAAATGTAAAAAAAATAATATCACTACTCATATTTCATATTTTGATTTTGAAATTTCCAGCAATGATAAATGCCATGGCATTTTGCTGCAGCCAAAGAATGCCATGGCAGAATGCCATGGCATTGGCGAATGCCATGGCATTTTGCCACGGCATTATTGAATGCCATGGCAGAATGCTATGGCATAGGCGAATGCCATGGCAGAATGGTAAAATGCCATGGCAGAATTCCATGGCATTTTTTCTTAAATGTAGGTTGCATGAAAAATAATTATCAAATATTCATCTACATGCTTAAGTTGTTATAAAAATCTAATTTAATAAAACAAAAATTTTGTTCGAAAGCGATGAAATTTGAACGGTCAACTTAGGACTCCGCGATCCAATCCTAATTTGTACCGACCAGCATTCTGATGCTAACCATTGCTACAATAGGGAACCCCCACATTTGGGTTTCTTTAATTCTACAGTGTGTTTAAGCATTTTCTAAGATGACTGTATGTTTCTCAACTCTTTTTGGGACAATATTCTTTAGTTTTTATTCTACATCTGATACTTTTCAATGTTTTGAATTGGCTTTTATGTCAAAATTCCACAGCAAGAGTTGTACACTTTATAAGTTTGAAGATTTGCGGCCGCAATTTCAATTAACTGATTGTTTTGGCTCAGCTGTCGGCAACTCGACGACACATGCAACGTTGGAAATAAGTATTTTCGTCATGTCCGACGTCTTACCTATCCTGCAACTATATTTTAACGAAATATTAATATGCATATAAAGGGTCGTTTAGCTATATTGCTACAGATATAATAAAATATATAAATAAAATAAATACATGATTAAAATGGAAATCTCTCTGTGTCAACTCTCTCGGACAGGGCATAGAAGAGTCACTCTGCACTGTATCCATGTACTTATACACCAACTCTGGAGAATTGCCATTTTACATGCAGTAACCCGATTCTTCACCCCTTCTTCCTCTAAAATACATCCCTATTCCGTCGTGTAGGGTATTGAAAAGATGCGCCGTCTGATTGGCTTTCGTTTGATACCCTTTCTGCGTTGCCACCCCCATTAGTTACCGTTCTAGCTCAATTTTAGTGACCATAGACGGCACCGTGACCTTTCATTGTTTTAAGGGTCAAATCGTGACGTAACAGACGAGCGCCATAGCAACGTCATGGGCGGAACAGGGGCATGACGTGCTTTGCGTTAGCTCCCCCAAAACGTCAATTTCGGCGGAAATCGACGCCGCCAGCACCTAAAAATGATTGAAAAGGTCAGTTGACACCTTTAACTGTCTGATGTATAGCTTTTTATATGCAGTTTAATTTTTAAAATGTACTTTATAAGCGTTTGAAATTGCAATGTGATGCTAACCATTGCTACAATAGGGAACCCCCACATTTGGGTTTCTTTAATTCTACAGTGTGTTTAAGCATTTTCTAAGATGACTGTATGTTTCTCAACTCTTTTTGGGACAATATTCTTTAGTTTTTATTCTACATCTGATACTTTTCAATGTTTTGAATTGGCTTTTATGTCAAAATTCCACAGCAAGAGTTGTACACTTTATAAGTTTGAAGTTTTGCGGCCGCAATTTCAATTAACTGATTGTTTTGGCTCAGCTGTCGGCAACTCGACGACACATGCAACGTTGGAAATAAGTATTTTCGTCATGTCCGACGTCTTACCTATCCTGCAACTATATTTTAACGAAATATTAATATGCATATAAAGGGTCGTTTAGCTATATTGCTACAGATATACTAAAATATATAAATAAAATAAATACATGATTAAAATGGAAATCTCTCTGTGTCAACTCTCTCGGACAGGGCATAGAAGAGTCACTCTGCACTGTATCCATGTACTAATACACCAACTCTGGAGAATTGCCATTTTACATGCAGTAACCCGATTCTGCACCCCTTCTTCCTCTATAATACATCCCTATTCCGTCGTGTAGGGTATTGAAAAGATGCGCCGTCTGATTGGCTTTCGTTTGATATCCTTTATGCGTCGCCACCCCCATTAGTTACCGTTCGAGGTCAATTTTAGTGACCACAGACGGCACCGTGACCTTTCATTGTTTTAGGGTCAAATCGTGACGTAACAGACGAGCGCCATAGCAACGTCATGGGCGGAGCAGGGCCATGACGTGCTTTGCGTTAGCTCCCCCAAAACGTCAATTTCGGCGGAAATCGACGCCGCCAGCACCTAAAAATGATTGAAAAGGTCAGTTGACACCTTTATCTGTCTGATGTATAGCTTTTTACATGCAGTTTAATTTTTAAAATGTACTTTATAAGCGTTTGAAATTGCAATGTGATGCTAACCATTGCTACAATAGGGAACCCCCACATTTGGGTTTCTTTAATTCTACAGTGTGTTTAAGCATTTTCTAAGATGACTGTATGTTTCTCAACTCTTTTTGGGACAATATTCTTTAGTTTTTATTCTACATCTGATACTTTTCAATGTTTTGAATTGGCTTTTATGTCAAAATTCCACAGCAAGAGTTGTACACTTTATAAGTTTGAAGATTTGCGGCCGCAATTTCAATTAACTGATTGTTTTGGCTCAGCTGTCGGCAACTCGACGACACATGCAACGTTGGAAATAAGTATTTTCGTCATGTCCGACGTCTTACCTATCCTGCAACTATATTTTAACGAAATATTAATATGCATATAAAGGGTCGTTTAGCTATATTGCTACAGACATACTAAAATATATAAATAAAATAAATAAATGATTAAAATGGAAATCTCTCTGTGTCAACTCTCTCGGAGAGGGCATAGAAGAGTCACTCTGCACTGTATCCGTGTACTAATACACCAACTCTGGAGAATTGCCTCCATGTACTAATACACCAACTCTGGAGAATTGCCATTTTACATGCAGTAATCCGATTCTTCACCCCTTCTTCCTCTAAAATACATCCCTATTCCGTCGTGTAGGGTATTGAAAAGATGCGCCGTCTGATTGGCTTTCGTTTGATACCCTTTAAGCGTTGCCACCCCCATTAGTTACCGTTCTAGCTCAATTTTAGTGACCATAGACGGCACCGTGACCTTTCATTGTTTTAAGGGTCAAATCGTGACGTAACAGACGAGCGCCATAGCAACGTCATGGGCGGAACAGGGGCATGACGTGCTTTGCGTTAGCTCCCCCAAAACGTCAATTTCGGCGGAAATCGACGCCGCCAGCACCTAAAAATGATTGAAAAGGTCAGTTGACACCTTTATCTGTCTGATGTATAACTTTTTATATGCAGTTTAATTTTTAAAATGTACTTTATAAGCGTTTGAAATTGCAATGTGATGCTAACCATTGCTACAATAGGGAACCCCCACATTTGGGTTTCTTTAATTCTACAGTGTGTTTAAGCATTTTCTAAGATGACTGTATGTTTCTCAACTCTTTTTGGGACAATATTCTTTAGTTTTTATTCTACATCTGATACTTTTCAATGTTTTGAATTGGCTTTTATGTCAAAATTCCACAGCAAGAGTTGTACACTTTATAAGTTTGAAGATTTGCGGCCGCAATTTCAATTAACTGATTGTTTTGGCTCAGCTGTCGGCAACTCGACGACACATGCAACGTTGGAAATAAGTATTTTCGTCATGTCCGACGTCTTACCTATCCTGCAACTATATTTTAACGAAATATTAATATGCATATAAAGGGTCGTTTAGCTATATTGCTACAGACATACTAAAATATATAAATAAAATAAATACATGATTAAAATGGAAATCTCTCTGTGTCAACTCTCTCGGACAGGGCATAGAAGAGTCACTCTGCACTGTATCCATGTACTAATACACCAACTCTGGAGAATTGCCATTTTACATGCAGTAACCCGATTCTGCACCCCTTCTTCCTCTATAATACATCCCTATTCCGTCGTGTAGGGTATTGAAAAGATGCGCCGTCTGATTGGCTTTCGTTTGATATCCTTTATGCGTCGCCACCCCCATTAGTTACCGTTCGAGGTCAATTTTAGTGACCATAGACGGCACCGTGACCTTTCATTGTTTTAGGGTCAAATCGTGACGTAACAGACGAGCGCCATAGCAACGTCATGGGCGGAGCAGGGCCATGACGTGCTTTGCGTTAGCTCCCCCAAAACGTCAATTTCGGCGGAAATCGACGCCGCCAGCACCTAAAAATGATTGAAAAGGTCAGTTGACACCTTTATATGTCTGATGTATAGCTTTTTACATGCAGTTTAATTTTTAAAATGTACTTTATAAGCGTTTGAAATTGCAATGTGATGCTAACCATTGCTACAATAGGGAACCCCCACATTTGGGTTTCTTTAATTCTACAGTGTGTTTAAGCATTTTCTAAGATGACTGTATGTTTCTCAACTCTTTTTGGGACAATATTCTTTAGTTTTTATTCTACATCTGATACTTTTCAATGTTTTGAATTGGCTTTTATGTCAAAATTTCACAGCAAGAGTTGTACACTTTATAAGTTTGAAGATTTGCGGCCGCAATTTCAATTAACTGATTGTTTTGGCTCAGCTGTCGGCAACTCGACGACACATGCAACGTTGGAAATAAGTATTTTCGTCATGTCCGACGTCTTACCTATCCTGCAACTATATTTTAACGAAATATTAATATGCATATAAAGGGTCGTTTAGCTATATTGCGACAGATATACTAAAATATATAAATAAAATAAATACATGATTAAAATGGAAATCTCTCTGTGTCAACTCTCTCGGACAGGGCATAGAAGAGTCACTCTGCACTGTATCCATGTACTTATACACCAACTCTGGAGAATTGCCATTTTACATGCAGTAACCCGATTCTTCACCCCTTCTTCCTCTAAAATACATCCAACGGTCTCCGGCTTATCTTTGGAAATCCGGTCGAGTCCGAAGTTTGTCGCGACAGTAAAAGTGTCGCGACTAACATTTTTTTACAAACAATATTCATTATTTAAATGCCCTGCATGAGTTCTATTCAAATTTTCAGGTTAAAATTATTTTTTTCAATTTTTGAATTTTTCCATTGGATACTTTTTTTCCCAATGGAATTTTTCCAATGGAAATTTTATTTCCAATGGATTTTCTTTTTCCATTGGAATTTTTTTTTTCCAATGGAATTTTTTTTCTAATGTGGAAAAGGGTGGTGGGATTAGTCATTGAAGGCAGTTTTCATAATAATGAATTTATGAAATATTATAATTCTATTTTTTTTTATTTGGTGAAGTTTTCAATGAAATGTTGATTTTAATAACATATATTGAGTTAGATGAAATATTTATTTTGGAAAAAATATAATGTTTGTGAAATGTTGACTTTGGAAATATTTATTGACTTTGGTGGAAGTTTTACTTTGATAAAATATTGAATTTGATGTCATGTTAAAATATTGTTTGAGTTATGTGATTTGTTGACTTTTGAAATATTTATTGACTTTTGTGAAAGTTTTACTTTAATAAAATGTAGAGTTTGTAAAAGATATTTTGAAACTAGTGAAATGTTGACTTTGATCAATTATTTATTTGGTGAAATGTTGACTTTGAAAATATTCATTGACTTTTGTGAAAGTTTAATTTAAATAAAATGTTGACTTTGAAAAAGATTTTTTTGAATTTAGTGAAATGTTGACTTTGATCACATATTGACTTTGGTGAAATGATGACTTTGAAAATAATTATTGACTTTTGCCATAGTTTAACTTATATAAAATGTTGACTTTGGTGACATGTTGCTTTTGAAAAAGATATTTTGCATAAAGGGAAATATTGACTTTGATCAGGTATTGACTTTGATGAAATGTTGACTTTGGAAATATTTATTGACTTTTGTGAAAGTTTAACGTAAATAAAATGTAAACTTTGAAAAAGATATTTTGAATTAAGTGAAATATTGACTTTGATCAAGTATTGACTTTGATGAAATGTTGACTTAGGAAATATTTATTGACTTTCGTGAAAGTCTAACTCAAATAAAAAGTTGACTTTGAAAAAGAAAATTATCAAGTGTCCTTCCCCTAAAACATATATTGAGATTATAGATATGTAGTATTTTTTTAATAAGACGTTTCCACAATATATTCTCCTATCAAATATTCACCTTTGCGAAATGTTGACTCTTGAAATATTAATTGCGTTGATAAGGTTTCTATCTATTGACTTTTTTAAAGTTGAACACTAATGTCTGGCTAAAGGTGGATGTTTCAGACAGTATGCGTTAGGTCATTTGACTAGGCTATTGCCCACATTACATCAGTCACCATGACTGATTATTTATACACACCTGATTGCAGGTTACATATATATAACGATAAAACAATTGCAATTTAATCATGCAACTGAGGTTTAAGTAATTACCGGTTCAACGGCATTGACCCAGCAGCTAGGTGTTACAAGAACACACATGTAGTCAGATTTCAATAGAGTGACCACATGAGCACTTATTTGTTTCCGATCTGTGTGCATTACACTGCAAATTTATCTGCGATCAGATGACATTCTCGACCATGAACTAATAGCGCTTGGTAAAGGTATTGAGAATGTTTAGGTTGGACTTAACAAACGTAAGTTATGTAACTTTAACATATCAGATAATGAATTTCTTTTGTTGTTGTTACAGGCGACTAGTTATAATATGCATAATATTATCCATGTAGGATTTGCTGACTTTTAAGAGATTGACTTTGGTGACTGGAAACTATTTATTGGCTTATGGCCTAATAAGGTAAACATGATTCTGAATCCCTATATGTGACGTCATGCCTTTTCGGAAAGATTTAACACTTTCAATTGGACATCAAAGGCTGATTGTTTAAATATGTCCAAACCCATGTATATCACAACTAAGCTGATGTTGGTGCATTCTATGTGAGACACAAAATATTTTCATCGCTTTGACGGTTATTAACTAGTGATTGACCTATCATGTGTAACATATGCATACTGAAATATTGAATCAACATCGCATTTCATTCGATATAAACATATTCCAAGAAAAACATGGAGTGATTGTGACAAAGGAAGTAACGAATATTTAATTTAAAGCGATAATATAATGATTTTAACGGTATTTAAGTGTGCTGTGTATTAGAAAGTCCCAGGTCTTACATAATGTGCATGCAGCAAAGAACGTCTCCCCGTCAGTAGCCATGGGAATTCGCGTGTTGATGTAATTACAGGTAGCGGGAATGACCATTAACTAATTATCATGTACAGACCCTTACTTAATTGTTTGTGTATCTCCTTCCAGAATATTAGGGGTGGCCAGCATTCCGACACGTTCAAATGTTCTTATATATCTAATGCACAAGTATTATATAACATGTGTTCTTAGAGAGGCAGTAATGAAACTTCAATTATCATGTACTGTAACAGATTGTTTAGTGACATCTTGACGTTGAAAAGATATCCCGAGTTTGATGACATGTTGTCTTTGGAAATATTGAATGACTTTGGTAAAAGTTTATCTTTAATGATATGTTAACTTTGGTGACATATTGACCTTGCTAAGATATTTTGAGTTTACTGAATTGTTGACTATCAAAAGATTGACTTTGGTGACATGTTGACTTTGAAATATTTGTTGGCATTGTTGAAGTTGGAATTTAATGACATTTTGAAAACGCAAATGTCTGGCTAAAGGAGCGCGTTTCAGACAGTAATTTTTTAGCGTTTATCCATCAAGTCAGTGAACCGTATCTCCTGAACATCCCAGTGACAACTTGTGTGTATCTCTGAGTCAACTCAACAGTATTGGCGACAATACACATTCGTACGTATTTTTAGATTGGTTTATGGTAATACCCGCACAGACTGCCCCCTTGCAATACACACACATCCCAGTATATCCAGCAGGGGCGGATACAGCTTTTTGAGAAACAGGGGGTGCAGTTTTCCAGACCTCGAAAATGCCTTCAGTGGGGGTGGCGGGGCGGGGTTGATAATTTGGTGCTTTCTCATAAATAATTTTTGAATATACGCTGTAACTGTACTATCTCTGTGGCAAAAGGGGGGGGGGGGGGTGCACTGTGGTTATTTTGGAAAATGTCAATTGAAAAGGGGGGGGGGGGGGGGGGGGGGGGGGGGCGCCCCCCTGCCCCCCCCCCCCCACCCCCCCCCCCCCCCCCCCCCTCTAGATCCGCCCCTGTCCAGACTAGCATATTCTATTTAACTCGTTAAGAGCGCGACTTGGCTCCTCACAGGATGACTAGTGATGGTAATTAGATACTACAATACTGTACTGTATACACACTGGTTGATTTCAAATTTTGTTTGAGAACTTAATGAATAATTTACATGTGTTCTCTTATTATTTTAGTGTTGACAATTTGCTAAATATAAGTGTTACTACAGCACGGAAATAGTTTAAAATGTTTGTTACAAGACAGTTTGAAATTCAAATAATTATAGATAGATAGGTACCGATATCATGACTTTGTTTATTACATTTAACGGTTAACAACATATATTACGTTTCAAATAGTGTTTATGGCTGTTGGAAGTGTCATAATATCTACATATTCATGCAATTACATAAACATTGCATTCTACACGTTTGTATTTCGTATTCATATTGTAATCAATGATTTGAAAGCACGTATCTTATCAGGTTATCATACATACATTTATTATACATTACCGAGACATCAAAATCCATGTCCCATAACTCTCCCATTTCCATTTTGTGTCTTCATGTTTATAGAAAATGATAATTAAGAATTCCGTCGATTCTTACATTATACAATAGGTGTACTTTATTTTGAATATTCATATATGCATATATATGAGATCTATTTAAATGTACAACAAACTAATGTGGCTTATGCTTATGCTTATGATTTGTGACGGCAAGAAACATTTTATGATAAATACGATGTTTAATCAATGTTTTTTACAGTTAAATTGTTAATGTTTTACATAAATCAAACGAATAGAAAATGTGGTCGATCTCTGGGAAAGAAAATCCTATGCGTCTATCCATGACCTCGTGATATACAGCACAATACAATTAGATACACATATAAATATATAGATGATACATGTCTTTCTTGTCTATCTGATTTTCTTGATTTATACCAGGGTTATATCATCGAGTGAAGTACAAGTTTATATTTTCGCATGCAGCGACGGCGCAAGTGAGAATATATTACTCTTCCACCTCACGAGATGAGGTGAACATGATATTTGTCAAGAATTGATAGATATTCTATTTATTATATTAATTATGTGTTTTATGTTTAAATTGACCAGATTTCAACGGCATCAGTTTTAATGACATCATACATCACAACCTTAAATGTGAAGCTACTAAATGCCTTTTTCCAACAGCGAATGTATGTGTTTTATGTGTTCATTTATACATAACACAATAAGATAATAATATATGATTTCCAATAGACATAGATACGATAATTGACTGACTGAGCGTTTACAATTCACAATCTGTTACATTACATGATAATTGAAGCTTTATTACTGCCTTTCTAGGATCACATGTTATATAATACTTGTGCATTAGATCTATAAGAACATTTGAACGTGTCGGCATTTTGGCCACCCCTAATAGTCTGGTAGGAGATACACAAACAATTAAGTGAGGGTCGGTACATGATAATTAGTTAATGGTCATTCCCGCTACCTGTAATTACATCAACACGCGAATTCCCATGGCCACTGACGGGGAGACGTTCTCTGGTTCATGCACATTATGTAAGACCTGGGACTTTCTAATACACAGCACACTTAAATACCGTTAAAATCCTTATATTATCGCTTCAAATAAATTTCGTTACTTCCTTTGTCACAATCACTCCATGTTTTTCTTGGAATATGTTTATATCGAATGAAATGCGATGTTGATTCAATATTTCAGTATGCATATGTTACACATGAGAGGTCAATCACTAGTTAATAACCGTCAAAGCGATGAAAATAGTTTGTGTCTCACATAGAATGCACCAACATCAGCTTAGTTGTGATATACATGGGTCTGAACATATTTGAAACAATCAGCCTTTGATGTCCAATTGAAAGTGTTAAACCTTTTAGAAAAGCCGAGACGTCACACATAGGGATTTAGAATCATTTTTACCTTATTAGGCTATAAGCCAATAAATAGTTTCCAGTCACCAAAGTCAATCTCTTAAAAGTCAGCAAATCCTACATGGATAATATTATGCATATTATAAATATTCGCCTGTAACAACAACATAAGAAATTCATTATCTGATATGTTAAAGTCACATAACTTACGTTTGTAAGTCCCACCTAAACATTCTCAATACCTTTACCAAGCGCTATTAGTTCATGGTCGAGAATGTCGCAAATCGCAGATAAATTTGCAGTGTAATGCACACAGATCGGAAACAAATAAGTGCTCATGTGGTCACTCTATTGAAGTCTGACTACATTTGTGTTCTTGTAACACCTAGCTGCTGGGTCAATGCCGTTGAACCGGTAATTACTTACCTGTTGGCCTTAATGAGTTGTTCGAATATACATGTTACGTAATACCGAGAGGGACGCCGTAGGGTATTCTGAGAGTCAATACACAAGTCTGATATATCCCTTAAACCTCAGTTGCATGATTCAATTGCAATTGTTTTATCGTTATATATATGTAACCTGCAATCAGGTGTGTATAATTAAGCAGTCATGGTGACTGATGTAATGTGGGCAATAGCCTAGTCAAATGACAAACGCATACTGTCTGAAACATCCACCTTTAGCCAGACATTAGTGTTCAACTTTAAAAAGTCAATAGATAGAAACCTTATCAACGCAATTAATATATCAAGAGTCAACATTTCGCAAAGGTGAATATTTGATAGGAGAATATATTGTGGAAACGTCTTATTAAAAAAATACTACATATCTATAATCTCAATATATGTTTTAGGTGAAGGACACTTGATAATTTTCTTTTTCAAAGTCAACATTTTATTTGAGTTAGACTTTCACAAAAGTCAATAAATATTTCCAAAGTCAACATTTCATCAAAGTCAATATGTGACCAAAGTCAATAGTTCACTAAATTCAAAATATCTTTTTCAAAACAAATATGTCACCAAAGTCAATATTTTATATAAGTTAAACTTTCGCAAAAGTCAATAACAAATTTCAAAGTCAACATTTCATCAAAGTCAATACTTGATCAAAGTCAATATTTCACTTAATTCAAAATATCTTTCTCAACAGCAACATGTCACCAAAGTCAACATTTTATATAAGTTAAACTATCGCAAAAGTCAATAAATATTTTCAAAGTCATTATTTCACCAAAGTCAATATGTGATCAAAGTCAACATTTTACTAAATTAAAAAAAATCTTTTTCAAAGTCAACATTTAATTTAGGTTAAACTTTCACAAAAGTCAATAAATATTTCCAAAGTCAACATTTCCTCAAAGTCAATACCTGATCAAAGTCAATATTTCACTTAATGCAAAATACCTTTTTCAAAAGCAACATGTCACCAAAGTCAACATTTTATATAATTTAAACTTTCGTAAAAGTCAATAAATATTTTCAAACACATCATTTCACCAAAGTCAATATGTGATCAAAGTCAATATTTCACTAAATTCAAACAAATCTTTTTCAAAATCAAAATTTTATTTAAATTAAACTTTCACAAAAGTCAATGAATATTTTAAAAGTCAACATTTCACAAAATAAATACTTGATTAAAGTCAACATTTCACTAGATTCAAAATATCTTTTACAAACTCTACATTTTACTTTCACAAAAGTCAATAAATTGTTCAAAAGTCAAAAATTCACATAACTCAAAAAATATTTTAAAATTCAACATGACATCAACTTCAATATTTTATCAAAGTAAAACTTCCACCAAAGTCAATAAATATTTCCAAAGTCAACATTTCACAAACATTATATTTTTTTCCAAAATCAATATTTCATCTAACTCAATATATGTTATTAAAATCAGCATTTCATTGAAAACTTCACCAAATTAAAAAAAATAGAATTATAATATTTCATAAATTCATTATTATGAAAACTGCCTTCAATGGCTAATCCCACCACCCTTTTCCACATTAGAAAAAAAATTCCATTGGAAAAAAAAAATTCCAATGGAAAAAAAAAATCCATTGGAAATAAAATTTCCATTGGAAAAATTCCATTGGAATTTTTTTTCAAAAATTGAAAAAAATAATTTTAACCTGAAAATTTCCAGAGAACTCATGCAGGGCATTTAAATAATGAAATTTGTTTGTAAAAAAATGCTAGTCGCGACAAACTTCTGACTCGACCGGATTTCCAAAGATAATCCGGAGAGCCTTATCACTATTCCGTCGTGTAGGGTATTGAAAAGATGCGCCGTCTGATTGGCTTTCGTTTGATATCCTTTATGCGTCGCCACCCCCATTAGTTACCGTTCTAGCTCAATTTTAGTGACCATAGACGGCACCGTGACCTTTCATTGTTTTAGGGTCAAATCGTGACGTAACAGACGAGCGCCATAGCAACGTCATGGGCGGAGCAGGGCTATGACGTGCTTTGCGTTAGCTCCCCCAAAACGTCAATTTCGGCGGAAATCGACGCCGCCAGCACCTAAAAATGATTGAAAAGGTCAGTTGACACCTTTATCTGTCTGATGTATAGCTTTTTATATGCAGTTTAATTTTTAAAATGTACTTTATAAGCGTTTGAAATTGCAATGTGATGCTAACCATTGCTACAATAGGGAACCCCAACATTTGGGTTTCTTTAATTCTACAGTGTGTTTAAGCATTTTCTAAGATGACTGTATGTTTCTCAACTCTTTTTGGGACAATATTCTTTAGTTTTTATTCTACATCTGATACTTTTCAATGTTTTGAATTGGCTTTTATGTCAAAAGTCCACAGCAAGAGTTGTACACTTTATAATTTTGAAGATTTGCGGCCGCAATTTCAATTAACTGATTGTTTTGACTCAGCTGTCGGCAACTCGACGACACATGCAACGTTGGAAATAAGTATTTTCGTCATGTCCGACGTCTTACCTATCCTGAAACTATATTTTAACGAAATATTAATATGCATATAAAGGGTCGTTTAGCTATATTGCTACAGACATACTAAAATATATAAATAAAATAAATACATGATTAAAATGGAAATCTCTCTGTGTCAACTCTCTCGGACAGGGCATAGAAGAGTCACTCTGCACTGTATCCATGTTCTAATACACCAACTCTGGAGAATTGCCATTTTACATGCAGTAACCCGATTCTGCACCCCTTCTTCCTCTAAAATACATCCCTATTCCGTCGTGTAGGTTATTGAAAAGATGCGCCGTCTGATTGGCTTTCGTTTGATACCCTTTATGCGTCGCCACCCCCATTAGTTACCGTTCTAGTTCAATTTTAGTGACCATAGACGGCACCGTGACCTTTCATTGTTTTAGGGTCAAATCGTGACGTAACAGACGAGCGCCATAGCAACGTCATGGGCGGAGCAGGGGCATGACGTGCTTTGCGTTAGCTCCCCCAAAACGTCAATTTCGGCGGAAATCGACGCCGCCAGCACCTAAAAATGATTGAAAAGGTCAGTTGACACCTTTATCTGTCTGATGTATAGCTTTTTATATGCAGTTTAATTTTTAAAATGTACTTTATAAGCGTTTGAAATTGCAATGTGATGCTAACCATTGCTACAATAGGGAACCCCGACATTTGGGTTTCTTTAATTCTACAGTGTGTTTAAGCATTTTCTAAGATGACTGTATGTTTCTCAACTCTTTTTGGGACAATATTCTTTAGTTTTTATTCTACATCTGATACTTTTAAATGTTTTGAATTGGCTTTTATTTCAAAATTCCACAGCAAGAGTTGTACACTTTATAATTTTGAATATTTGCGGCCGCAATTTGAATTAACTGATTGTTTTGGCTCAGCTGTCGGCAACTCGACGACACATGCAACGTTGGAAATAAGTATGTTCGTCATGTCCGACGTCTTACCTATCCTGCAACTATATTTTAACGAAATATTAATATGCATATAAAGGGTCGTTTAGCTATATTGCTACAGGCATACTAAAATATATAAATAAAATAAATACACGATTAAAATGGAAATCTCTCTGTGTCAACTCTCTCGGACAGGGCATAGAACAGTCACTCTGCACTGTATCCATGTTCTAATACACCAACTCTGGAGAATTGCCATTTTACATGCAGTAACCCGATTCTGCAACCCTTCTTCCTCTAAAATACATCCCTATTCCGTCGTGTAGGGTATTGAAAAGATGCGCCGTCTGATTGGCTTTCGTTTGATACCCTTTATGCGTCGCCACCCCCATTAGTTACCGTTCTAGCTCAATTTTAGTGACCATAGACGGCACCGTGACCTTTCATTGTTTTAGGGTCAAATCGTGACGTAACAGACGAGCGCCATAGCAACGTCATGGGCGGAGCAGGGGCATGACGTGCTTTGCGTTATCTCCCCCAAAACGTCAATTTCGGCGGAAATCGACGCCGCCAGCACCTAAAAATGATTGAAAAGGCCAGTTGACACCTTTATTTGTCTGATGTATAGCTTTTTATATGCAGTTTAATTTTTAAAATGTACTTTATAAGCGTTTGAAATTGCAATGTGATGCTAACCATTGCTACAATAGGGAACCCCGACATTTGGGTTTCTTTAATTCTACAGTGTGTTTAAGCATTTTCTAAGATGACTGTATGTTTCTCAACTCTTTTTGGGACAATATTCTTTAGTTTTTATTCTACATCTGATACTTTTAAATGTTTTGAATTGGCTTTTATTTCAAAATTCCACAGCAAGAGTTGTACACTTTATAATTTTGAATATTTGCGGCCGCAATTTGAATTAACTGATTGTTTTGGCTCAGCTGTCGGCAACTCGACGACACATGCAACGTTGGAAATAAGTATGTTCGTCATGTCCGACGTCTTACCTATCCTGCAACTATATTTTAACGAAATATTAATATGCATATAAAGGGTCGTTTAGCTATATTGCTACAGGCATACTAAAATATATAAATAAAATAAATACACGATTAAAATGGAAATCTCTCTGTGTCAACTCTCTCGGACAGGGCATAGAAGAGTCACTCTGCACTGTATCCATGTTCTAATACACCAACTCTGGAGAATTGCCATTTTACATGCAGTAACCCGATTCTGCAACCCTTCTTCCTCTAAAATACATCCCTATTCCGTCGTGTAGGGTATTGAAAAGATGCGCCGTCTGATTGGCTTTCGTTTGATACCCTTTATGCGTCGCCACCCCCATTAGTTACCGTTCTAGCTCAATTTTAGTGACCATAGACGGCACCGTGACCTTTCATTGTTTTAGGGTCAAATCGTGACGTAACAGACGAGCGCCATAGCAACGTCATGGGCGGAGCAGGGGCATGACGTGCTTTGCGTTATCTCCCCCAAAACGTCAATTTCGGCGGAAATCGACGCCGCCAGCACCTAAAAATGATTGAAAAGGCCAGTTGACACCTTTATTTGTCTGATGTATAGCTTTTTATATGCAGTTTAATTTTTAAAATGTACTTTATAAGCGTTTGAAATTGCAATGTGATGCTAACCATTGCTACAATAGGGAACCCCGACATTTGGGTTTCTTTAATTCTACAGTGTGTTTAAGCATTTTCTAAGATGACTGTATGTTTCTCAACTCTTTTTGGGACAATATTCTTTAGTTTTTATTCTACATCTGATACTTTTAAATGTTTTGAATTGGCTTTTATTTCAAAATTCCACAGCAAGAGTTGTACACTTTATAATTTTGAATATTTGCGGCCGCAATTTGAATTAACTGATTGTTTTGGCTCAGCTGTCGGCAACTCGACGACACATGCAACGTTGGAAATAAGTATGTTCGTCATGTCCGACGTCTTACCTATCCTGCAACTATATTTTAACGAAATATTAATATGCATATAAAGGGTCGTTTAGCTATATTGCTACAGGCATACTAAAATATATAAATAAAATAAATACACGATTAAAATGGAAATCTCTCTGTGTCAACTCTCTCGGACAGGGCATAGAAGAGTCACTCTGCACTGTATCCATGTTCTAATACACCAACTCTGGAGAATTGCCATTTTACATGCAGTAACCCGATTCTGCAACCCTTCTTCCTCTAAAATACATCCCTATTCCGTCGTGTAGGGTATTGAAAAGATGCGCCGTCTGATTGGCTTTCGTTTGATACCCTTTATGCGTCGCCACCCCCATTAGTTACCGTTCTAGCTCAATTTTAGTGACCATAGACGGCACCGTGACCTTTCATTGTTTTAGGGTCAAATCGTGACGTAACAGACGAGCGCCATAGCAACGTCATGGGCGGAGCAGGGGCATGGCGTGCTTTGCGTTAGCTCCCCCAAAACGTCAATTTCGGCGGAAATCGACGCCGCCAGCACCTAAAAATGATTGAAAAGGTCAGTTGACACCTTTATCTGTCTGATGTATAGCTTTTTATATGCAGTTTAATTTTTAAAATGTACTTTATAAGCGTTTGAAATTGCAATGTGATGCTTACCATTGCTACAATAGGGAACCCCGACATTTGGGTTTCTTTAATTCTACAGTGTGTTTAAGCATTTTCTAAGATGACTGTATGTTTCTCAACTCTTTTTGGGACAATATTCTTTAGTTTTTATTCTACATCTGATACTTTTAAATGTTTTGAATTGGCTTTTATTTCAAAATTCCACAGCAAGAGTTGTACACTTTATAATTTTGAAGACTTGCGGCCGCAATTTGAATTAACTGATTGTTTTGGCTCAGCTGTCGGCAACTCGACGACACATGCAACGTTGGAAATAAGTATTTTCGTCATGTCCGACGTCATACCTATCCTGCAACTATATTTTAACGAAATATTAATATGCATATAAAGGGTCGTTTAGCTATATTGCTACAGACATACTAAAATATATAAATAAAATAAATACACGATTAAAATGGAAATCTCTCTGTGTCAACTCTCTCGGACAGGGCATAGAAGAGTCACTCTGCACTGTATCCATGTTCTAATACACCAACTCTGGAGAATTGCCATTTTACATGCAGTAACCCGATTCTGCAACCCTTCTTCCTCTAAAATACATCCCTATTCCGTCGTGTAGGGTATTGAAAAGATGCGCCGTCTGATTGGCTTTCGTTTGATACCCTTTATGCGTCGCCACCCCCATTAGTTACCGTTCTAGCTCAATTTTAGTGACCATAGACGGCACCGTGACCTTTCATTGTTTTAGGGTCAAATCGTGACGTAACAGACGAGCGCCATAGCAACGTCATGGGCGGAGCAGGGGCATGACGTGCTTTGCGTAAGCTCCCCCAAAACGTCAATTTCGGCGGAAATCGACGCCGCCAGCACCTAAAAATGATTGAAAAGGTCAGTTGACACCTTTATCTGTCTGATGTATAGCTTTTTATATGCAGTTTAATTTTTAAAATGTACTTTATAAGCGTTTGAAATTGCAATGTGATGCTAACCATTGCTACAATAGGGAACCCCGACATTTGGGTTTCTTTAATTCTACAGTGTGTTTAAGCATTTTCTAAGATGACTGTATGTTTCTCAACTCTTTTTGGGACAATATTCTTTAGTTTTTATTCTACATCTGATACTTTTAAATGTTTTGAATTGGCTTTTATTTCAAAATTCCACAGCAAGAGTTGTACACTTTATAATTTTGAAGATTTGCGGCCGCAATTTGAATTAACTGATTGTTTTGGCTCAGCTGTCGGCAACTCGACGACACATGCAACGTTGGAAATAAGTATGTTCGTCATGTCCGACGTCTTACCTATCCTGCAACTATATTTTAACGAAATATGAATATGCATATAAAGGGTCGTTTAGCTATATTGCTACAGACATACTAAAATATATAAATAAAATAAATAAATGATTAAAATGGAAATCTCTCTGTGTCAACTCTCTCGGACAGGGCATAGAAGAGTCACTCTGCACTGTATCCATGTTCTAATACACCAACTCTGGAGAATTGCCATTTTACATGCAGTAACCCGATTCTGCAACCCTTCTTCCTCTAAAATACATCCCTATTCCGTCGTGTAGGGTATTGAAAAGATGCGCCGTCTGATTGGCTTTCGTTTGATACCCTTTATGCGTCGCCACCCCCATTAGTTACCGTTCTAGCTCAATTTTAGTGACCATAGACGGCACCGTGACCTTTCATTGTTTTAGGGTCAAATCGTGACGTAACAGACGAGCGCCATAGCAACGTCATGGGCGGAGCAGGGGCATGACGTGCTTTGCGTTATCTCCCCCAAAACGTCAATTTCGGCGGAAATCGACGCCGCCAGCACCTAAAAATGATTGAAAAGGCCAGTTGACACCTTTATCTGTCTGATGTATAGCTTTTTATATGCAGTTTAATTTTTAAAATGTACTTTATAAGCGTTTGAAATTGCAATGTGATGCTAACCATTGCTACAATAGGGAACCCCGACATTTGGGTTTCTTTAATTCTACAGTGTGTTTAAGTATTTTCTAAGATGACTGTATGTTTCTCAACTCTTTTTGGGACAATATTCTTTAGTTTTTATTCTACATCTGATACTTTTAAATGTTTTGAATTGGCTTTTATTTCAAAATTCCACAGCAAGAGTTGTACACTTTATAATTTTGAATATTTGCGGCCGCAATTTGAATTAACTGATTGTTTTGGCTCAGCTGTCGGCAACTCGACGACACATGCAACGTTGGAAATAAGTATGTTCGTCATGTCCGACGTCTTACCTATCCTGCAACTATATTTTAACGAAATATTAATATGCATATAAAGGGTCGTTTAGCTATATTGCTACAGGCATACTAAAATATATAAATAAAATAAATACACGATTAAAATGGAAATCTCTCTGTGTCAACTCTCTCGGACAGGGCATAGAAGAGTCACTCTGCACTGTATCCATGTTCTAATACACCAACTCTGGAGAATTGCCATTTTACATGCAGTAACCCGATTCTGCAACCCTTCTTCCTCTAAAATACATCCCTATTCCGTCGTGTAGGATATTGAAAAGATGCGCCGTCTGATTGGCTTTCGTTTGATACCCTTTATGCGTCGCCACCCCCATTAGTTACCGTTCTAGCTCAATTTTAGTGACCATAGACGGCACCGTGACCTTTGATTGTTTTAGGGTCAAATCGTGACGTAACAGACGAGCGCCATAGCAACGTCATGGGCGGAGCAGGGGCATGACGTGCTTTGCGTTATCTCCCCCAAAACGTCAATTTCGGCGGAAATCGACGCCGCCAGCACCTAAAAATGATTGAAAAGGTCAGTTGACACCTTTATCTGTCTGATGTATAGCTTTTTATATGCAGTTTAATTTTTAAAATGTACTTTATAAGCGTTTGAAATTGCAATGTGATGCTAACCATTGCTACAATAGGGAACCCCGACATTTGGGTTTCTTTAATTCTACAGTGTGTTTAAGCATTTTCTAAGATGACTGTATGTTTCTCAACTCTTTTTGGGACAATATTCTTTAGTTTTTATTCTACATCTGATACTTTTAAATGTTTTGAATTGGCTTTTATTTCAAAATTCCACAGCAAGAGTTGTACACTTTATAATTTTGAAGATTTGCGGCCGCAATTTGAATTAACTGATTGTTTTGGCTCAGCTGTCGGCAACTCGACGACACATGCAACGTTGGAAATACGTATTTTCGTCATGTCCGACGTCTTACCTATCCTGCAACTATATTTTAACGAAATATTAATATGCATATAAAGGGTCGTTTAGCTATATTGCTACAGACATACTAAAATATATAAATAAAATAAATACACGATTAAAATGGAAATCTCTCTGTGTCAACTCTCTCGGACAGGGCATAGAAGAGTCACTCTGCACTGTATCCGTGTTCTAACACACCAACTCTGGAGAATTGCCATTTTACATGCAGTAACCCGATTCTGCACCCCTTTTTCCTCTAAAATACATCCCTATTCCGTCGTGTAGGGTATTGAAAAGATGCGCCGTCTGATTGGCTTTCGTTTGATACCCTTTATGCGTCGCCACCCCCATTAGTTACCGTTCTAGCTCAATTTTAGTGACCATAGACGGCACCGTGACCTTTCATTGTTTTAGGGTCAAATCGTGACGTAACAGACGAGCGCCATAGCAACGTCATGGGCGGAGCAGGGGCATGACGTGCTTTGCGTTAGCTCCCCCAAAACGTCAATTTCGTCGGAAATCGACGCCGCCAGCACCTAAAAATGATTGAAAAGGTCAGTTGACACCTTTATCTGTCTGATGTATAGCTTTTTACATGCAGTTTAATTTTTAAAATGTACTTTATAAGCGTTTGAAATTGCAATGTGATGCTAACCATTGCTACAATAGGGAACCCCGACATTTGGGTTTCTTTAATTCTACAGTGTGTTTAAGCATTTTCTAAGATGACTGTATGTTTCTCAACTCTTTTTGGGACAATATTCTTTAGTTTTTATTCTACATCTGATACTTTTAAATGTTTTGAATTGGCTTTTATTTCAAAATTCCACAGCAAGAGTTGTACACTTTATCATTTTGAAGATTTGCGGCCGCAATTTGAATTAACTGATTGTTTTGGCTCAGCTGTCGGCAACTCGACGACACATGCAACGTTGGAAATAAGTATGTACTTCATGTCCGACGTCTTACCTATCCTGCAACTATATTTTAACGAAATATTAATATGCATATAAAAGGTCGTTTAGCTATATTGCTACAGGCATACTAAAATATATAAATAAAATAAATACACGATTAAAATGGAAATCTCTCTGTGTCAACTCTCTCGGACAGGGCATAGAAGAGTCACTCTGCACTGTATCCATGTTCTAATACACCAACTCTGGAGAATTGCCATTTTACATGCAGTAACCCGATTCTGCAACCCTTCTTCCTCTAAAATACATCCCTATTCCGTCGTGTAGGGTATTGAAAAGATGCGCCGTCTGATTGGCTTTCGTTTGATACCCTTTATGCGTCGCCACCCCCATTAGTTACCGTTCTAGCTCAATTTTAGTGACCATAGACGGCACCGTGACCTTTCATTGTTTTAGGGTCAAATCGTGACGTAACAGACGAGCGCCATAGCAACGTCATTGGCGGAGCAGGGGCATGACGTGCTTTGCGTTAGCTCCCCCAAAACGTCAATTTCGGCGGAAATCGACGCCGCCAGCACCTAAAAATGATTGAAAAGGTCAGTTGACACCTTTATCTGTCTGATGTATAGCTTTTTATATGCAGTTTAATTTTTAAAATGTACTTTATAAGCGTTTGAAATTGCAATGTGATGCTAACCATTGCTACAATAGGGAACCCCGACATTTGGGTTTCTTTAATTCTACAGTGTGTTTAAGCATTTTCTAAGATGACTGTATGTTTCTCAACTCTTTTTGGGACAATATTCTTTAGTTTTTATTCTACATCTGATACTTTTCAATGTTTTGAATTGGCTTTTATTTCAAAATTCCACAGCAAGAGTTGTACACTTTATAATTTTGAATATTTGCGGCCGCAATTTGAATTAACTGATTGTTTTGGCTCAGCTGTCGGCAACTCGACGACACATGCAACGTTGGAAATAAGTATTTTCGTCATGTCCGACGTCTTACCTATCCTGCAACTATATTTTAACGAAATATGAATATGCATATAAAGGGTCGTTTAGCTATATTGCTACAGACATACTAAAATATATAAATAAAATAAATAAATGATTAAAATGGAAATCTCTCTGTGTCAACTCTCTCGGACAGGGCATAGAAGAGTCACTCTGCACTGTATCCATGTTCTAATACACCAACTCTGGAGAATTGCCATTTTACATGCAGTAACCCGATTCTGCAACCCTTCTTCCTCTAAAATACATCCCTATTCCGTCGTGTAGGGTATTGAAAAGATGCGCCGTCTGATTGGCTTTCGTTTGATACCCTTTATGCGTCGCCACCCCCATTAGTTACCGTTCTAGCTCAATTTTAGTGACCATAGACGGCACCGTGACCTTTGATTGTTTTAGGGTCAAATCGTGACGTAACAGACGAGCGCCATAGCAACGTCATGGGCGGAGCAGGGGCATGACGTGCTTTGCGTTAGCTCCCCCAAAACGTCAATTTCGGCGGAAATCGACGCCGCCAGCACCTAAAAATGATTGAAAAGGTCAGTTGACACCTTTATCTGTCTGATGTATAGCTTTTTATATGCAGTTGAATTTTTAAAATGTACTTTATAAGCTTTTGAAATTGCAATGTGATGCTAACCATTGCTACAATAGGGAACCCCGACATTTGGGTTTCTTTAATTCTACAGTGTGTTTAAGCATTTTCTAAGATGACTGTATGTTTCTCAACTCTTTTTGGGACAATATTCTTTAGTTTTTATTCTACATCTGATACTTTTAAATGTTTTGAATTGGCTTTTATTTCAAAATTCCACAGCAAGAGTTGTACACTTTATAATTTTGAAGATTTGCGGCCGCAATTTGAATTAACTGATTGTTTTGGCTCAGCTGTCGGCAACTCGACGACACATGCAACGTTGGAAATAAGTATTTTCGTCATGTCCGACGTCTTACCTATCCTGCAACTATATTTTAACGAAATATGAATATGCATATAAAGGGTCGTTTAGCTATATTGCTACAGACATACTAAAATATATAAATAAAATAAATAAATGATTAAAATGGAAATCTCTCTGTGTCAACTCTCTCGGACAGGGCATAGAAGAGTCACTCTGCACTGTATCCATGTTCTAATACACCAACTCTGGAGAATTGCCATTTTACATGCAGTAACCCGATTCTGCAACCCTTCTTCCTCTAAAATACATCCCTATTCCGTCGTGTAGGGTATTGAAAAGATGCGCCGTCTGATTGGCTTTCGTTTGATACCCTTTATGCGTCGCCACCCCCATTAGTTACCGTTCTAGCTCAATTTTAGTAACCATAGACGGCACCGTGACCTTTCATTGTTTTAGGGTCAAATCGTGACGTAACAGACGAGCGCCATAGCAACGTCATGGGCGGAGCAGGGGCATGACGTGATTTGCATTATCTCCCCCAAAACGTCAATTTCGGCGGAAATCGACGCCGCCAGCACCTAAAAATGATTGAAAAGGTCAGTTGACACCTTTATCTGTCTGATGTATAGCTTTTTATATGCAGTTTAATTTTTAAAATGTACTTTATAAGCGTTTGAAATTGCAATGTGATGCTAACCATTGCTACAATAGGGAACCCCGACATTTGGGTTTCTTTAATTCTACAGTGTGTTTAAGCATTTTCTAAGATGACTGTATGTTTCTCAACTCTTTTTGGGACAATATTCTTTAGTTTCTATTCTACATCTGATACTTTTAAATGTTTTGAATTGGCTTTTATTTCAAATTCCACAGCAAGATTTGTACACTTTATAATTTTGAAGATTTGCGGCCGCAATTTGAATTAACTAATTGTTTTGGCTCAGCTGTCGGCAACTCGACGACACATGCAACGTTGGAAATACGTATTCTCGTCATGTCCGACGTCTTACCTATCCTGCAACTATATTTTAACGAAATATTAATATGCATATAAAGGGTCGTTTAGCTATATTGCTACAGACATACTAAAATATATAAATAAAATAAATACACGATTAAAATGGAAATCTCTCAGTGTCAACTCTCTCGGACAGGGCATAGAAGAGTCACTGTGCACTGTATCAATGTACTAATACACCAACTCTGGAGAATTGCCATTTTATATGCAGTAACCCGATTCTGCACCCTTTCTTCCTCTAAAATACATCCCTATTCCGTCGTGTAGGGTATTGAAAAGATGCGCCGTCTGATTGGCTTTCGTTTTATACCCTTTATGCGTCGCCACCCCCATTAGTTACCGTTCTAGTTCAATTTTAGTGACCATAGACGGCACCGTGACCTTTCATTGTTTTAGGGTCAAATCTTGACGTAACAGACGAGCGCCATAGCAACGTCATGGGCGGAGCAGGGGCATGACGTGCTTTGCGTTATCTCCCCCAAAACGTCAATTTCGGCGGAAATCGACGCCGCCAGCACCTAAAAATGATTGAAAAGGTCAGTTGACACCTTTATCTGTCTGATGTATAGCTTTTTATATGCAGTTTAATTTTTAAAATGTACTTTATAAGCGTTTAAAATTGCAATATGATGCTGAGCATTGCTACAATAGGGAATCCCCACATTTGGGTTTCTTTAATTCTACAGTGTGTTTAAGCATTTTCTAAGATGACTGTATGTTTCTCAACTCTTTTTGGGACAATATTCTTTAGTTTTTATTCTACATCTGATACTTTTAAATGTTTTGAATTGGCTTTTATTTCAAATTCCACAGCAAGATTTGTACACTTTATAATTTTGAAGATTTGCGGCCGCAATTTGAATTAACTAATTGTTTTGGCTCAGCTGTCGGCAACTCGACGACACATGCAACGTTGGAAATACGTATTCTCGTCATGTCCGACGTCTTACCTATCCTGCAACTATATTTTAACGAAATATTAATATGCATATAAAGGGTCGTTTAGCTATATTGCTACAGACATACTAAAATATATAAATAAAATAAATACACGATTAAAATGGAAATCTCTCTGTGTCAACTCTCTCGGACAGGGCATAGAAGAGTCACTCTGCACTTTATCAATGTACTAATACACCAACTCTGGAGAATTGCCATTTTATATGCAGTAACCCGATTCTGCACCCTTTCTTCCTCTAAAATACATCCCTATTCCGTCGTGTAGGGTATTGAAAAGATGCGCCGTCTGATTGGCTTTCGTTTGATACCCTTTATTCGTCGCCACCCCCATTAGTTACCGTTCTAGCTCAATTTTAGTGACCAAAGACGGCACCGTGACCTTTCATTGTTTTAGGGTCAAATCGTGACGTAACAGACGAGCGCCATAGCAACGTCATGGGCGGAGCAGGGGCATGACGTGCTTTGCGTTATCTCCCCCAAAACGTCAATATCGGCGGAAATCGACGCCGCCAGCACCTAAAAATGATTGAAAAGGTCAGTTGACACCTTTATCTGTCTGATGTATAGCTTTTTATATGCAGTTTAATTTTTAAAATGTACTTTATAAGCGTTTGAAATTGCAATGTGATGCTAACCATTGCTACAATAGGGAACCCCGACATTTGGGTTTCTTTAATTCTACAGTGTGTTTAAGCATTTTCTAAGATGACTGTATGTTTCTCAACTCTTTTTGGGACAATATTCTTTAGTTTTTATTCTACATCTGATACTTTTAAATGTTTTGAATTGGCTTTTATTTCAAAATTCCACAGCAAGAGTTGTACACTTTATCATTTTGAAGATTTGCGGCCGCAATTTGAATTAACTGATTGTTTTGGCTCAGCTGTCGGCAACTCGACGACACATGCAACGTTGGAAATAAGTATGTACTTCATGTCCGACGTCTTACCTATCCTGCAACTATATTTTAACGAAATATTAATATGCATATAAAAGGTCGTTTAGCTATATTGCTACAGGCATACTAAAATATATAAATAAAATAAATACACGATTAAAATGGAAATCTCTCTGTGTCAACTCTCTCGGACAGGGCATAGAAGAGTCACTCTGCACTGTATCCATGTACTAATACACCAACTCTGGAGAATTGCCATTTTACATGCAGTAACCCGATTCTGCAACCCTTCTTCCTCTAAAATACATCCCTATTCCGTCGTGTAGGGTATTGAAAAGATGCGCCGTCTGATTGGCTTTCGTTTGATACCCTTTATGCGTCGCCACCCCCATTAGTTACCGTTCTAGCTCAATTTTAGTGACCATAGACGGCACCGTGACCTTTCATTGTTTTAGGGTCAAATCGTGACGTAACAGACGAGCGCCATAGCAACGTCATTGGCGGAGCAGGGGCATGACGTGCTTTGCGTTAGCTCCCCCAAAACGTCAATTTCGGCGGAAATCGACGCCGCCAGCACCTAAAAATGATTGAAAAGGTCAGTTGACACCTTTATCTGTCTGATGTATAGCTTTTTATATGCAGTTTAATTTTTAAAATGTACTTTATAAGCGTTTGAAATTGCAATGTGATGCTAACCATTGCTACAATAGGGAACCCCGACATTTGGGTTTCTTTAATTCTACAGTGTGTTTAAGCATTTTCTAAGATGACTGTATGTTTCTCAACTCTTTTTGGGACAATATTCTTTAGTTTTTATTCTACATCTGATACTTTTCAATGTTTTGAATTGGCTTTTATTTCAAAATTCCACAGCAAGAGTTGTACACTTTATAATTTTGAATATTTGCGGCCGCAATTTGAATTAACTGATTGTTTTGGCTCAGCTGTCGGCAACTCGACGACACATGCAACGTTGGAAATAAGTATTTTCGTCATGTCCGACGTCTTACCTATCCTGCAACTATATTTTAACGAAATATGAATATGCATATAAAGGGTCGTTTAGCTATATTGCTACAGACATACTAAAATATATAAATAAAATAAATAAATGATTAAAATGGAAATCTCTCTGTGTCAACTCTCTCGGACAGGGCATAGAAGAGTCACTCTGCACTGTATCCATGTTCTAATACACCAACTCTGGAGAATTGCCATTTTACATGCAGTAACCCGATTCTGCAACCCTTCTTCCTCTAAAATACATCCCTATTCCGTCGTGTAGGGTATTGAAAAGATGCGCCGTCTGATTGGCTTTCGTTTGATACCCTTTATGCGTCGCCACCCCCATTAGTTACCGTTCTAGCTCAATTTTAGTGACCATAGACGGCACCGTGACCTTTGATTGTTTTAGGGTCAAATCGTGACGTAACAGACGAGCGCCATAGCAACGTCATGGGCGGAGCAGGGGCATGACGTGCTTTGCGTTAGCTCCCCCAAAACGTCAATTTCGGCGGAAATCGACGCCGCCAGCACCTAAAAATGATTGAAAAGGTCAGTTGACACCTTTATCTGTCTGATGTATAGCTTTTTATATGCAGTTGAATTTTTAAAATGTACTTTATAAGCTTTTGAAATTGCAATGTGATGCTAACCATTGCTACAATAGGGAACCCCGACATTTGGGTTTCTTTAATTCTACAGTGTGTTTAAGCATTTTCTAAGATGACTGTATGTTTCTCAACTCTTTTTGGGACAATATTCTTTAGTTTTTATTCTACATCTGATACTTTTAAATGTTTTGAATTGGCTTTTATTTCAAAATTCCACAGCAAGAGTTGTACACTTTATAATTTTGAAGATTTGCGGCCGCAATTTGAATTAACTGATTGTTTTGGCTCAGCTGTCGGCAACTCGACGACACATGCAACGTTGGAAATAAGTATTTTCGTCATGTCCGACGTCTTACCTATCCTGCAACTATATTTTAACGAAATATGAATATGCATATAAAGGGTCGTTTAGCTATATTGCTACAGACATACTAAAATATATAAATAAAATAAATAAATGATTAAAATGGAAATCTCTCTGTGTCAACTCTCTCGGACAGGGCATAGAAGAGTCACTCTGCACTGTATCCATGTTCTAATACACCAACTCTGGAGAATTGCCATTTTACATGCAGTAACCCGATTCTGCAACCCTTCTTCCTCTAAAATACATCCCTATTCCGTCGTGTAGGGTATTGAAAAGATGCGCCGTCTGATTGGCTTTCGTTTGATACCCTTTATGCGTCGCCACCCCCATTAGTTACCGTTCTAGCTCAATTTTAGTAACCATAGACGGCACCGTGACCTTTCATTGTTTTAGGGTCAAATCGTGACGTAACAGACGAGCGCCATAGCAACGTCATGGGCGGAGCAGGGGCATGACGTGATTTGCATTATCTCCCCCAAAACGTCAATTTCGGCGGAAATCGACGCCGCCAGCACCTAAAAATGATTGAAAAGGTCAGTTGACACCTTTATCTGTCTGATGTATAGCTTTTTATATGCAGTTTAATTTTTAAAATGTACTTTATAAGCGTTTGAAATTGCAATGTGATGCTAACCATTGCTACAATAGGGAACCCCGACATTTGGGTTTCTTTAATTCTACAGTGTGTTTAAGCATTTTCTAAGATGACTGTATGTTTCTCAACTCTTTTTGGGACAATATTCTTTAGTTTCTATTCTACATCTGATACTTTTAAATGTTTTGAATTGGCTTTTATTTCAAATTCCACAGCAAGATTTGTACACTTTATAATTTTGAAGATTTGCGGCCGCAATTTGAATTAACTAATTGTTTTGGCTCAGCTGTCGGCAACTCGACGACACATGCAACGTTGGAAATACGTATTCTCGTCATGTCCGACGTCTTACCTATCCTGCAACTATATTTTAACGAAATATTAATATGCATATAAAGGGTCGTTTAGCTATATTGCTACAGACATACTAAAATATATAAATAAAATAAATACACGATTAAAATGGAAATCTCTCAGTGTCAACTCTCTCGGACAGGGCATAGAAGAGTCACTGTGCACTGTATCAATGTACTAATACACCAACTCTGGAGAATTGCCATTTTATATGCAGTAACCCGATTCTGCACCCTTTCTTCCTCTAAAATACATCCCTATTCCGTCGTGTAGGGTATTGAAAAGATGCGCCGTCTGATTGGCTTTCGTTTTATACCCTTTATGCGTCGCCACCCCCATTAGTTACCGTTCTAGTTCAATTTTAGTGACCATAGACGGCACCGTGACCTTTCATTGTTTTAGGGTCAAATCTTGACGTAACAGACGAGCGCCATAGCAACGTCATGGGCGGAGCAGGGGCATGACGTGCTTTGCGTTATCTCCCCCAAAACGTCAATTTCGGCGGAAATCGACGCCGCCAGCACCTAAAAATGATTGAAAAGGTCAGTTGACACCTTTATCTGTCTGATGTATAGCTTTTTATATGCAGTTTAATTTTTAAAATGTACTTTATAAGCGTTTAAAATTGCAATATGATGCTGAGCATTGCTACAATAGGGAATCCCCACATTTGGGTTTCTTTAATTCTACAGTGTGTTTAAGCATTTTCTAAGATGACTGTATGTTTCTCAACTCTTTTTGGGACAATATTCTTTAGTTTTTATTCTACATCTGATACTTTTAAATGTTTTGAATTGGCTTTTATTTCAAATTCCACAGCAAGATTTGTACACTTTATAATTTTGAAGATTTGCGGCCGCAATTTGAATTAACTAATTGTTTTGGCTCAGCTGTCGGCAACTCGACGACACATGCAACGTTGGAAATACGTATTCTCGTCATGTCCGACGTCTTACCTATCCTGCAACTATATTTTAACGAAATATTAATATGCATATAAAGGGTCGTTTAGCTATATTGCTACAGACATACTAAAATATATAAATAAAATAAATACACGATTAAAATGGAAATCTCTCTGTGTCAACTCTCTCGGACAGGGCATAGAAGAGTCACTCTGCACTTTATCAATGTACTAATACACCAACTCTGGAGAATTGCCATTTTATATGCAGTAACCCGATTCTGCACCCTTTCTTCCTCTAAAATACATCCCTATTCCGTCGTGTAGGGTATTGAAAAGATGCGCCGTCTGATTGGCTTTCGTTTGATACCCTTTATTCGTCGCCACCCCCATTAGTTACCGTTCTAGCTCAATTTTAGTGACCAAAGACGGCACCGTGACCTTTCATTGTTTTAGGGTCAAATCGTGACGTAACAGACGAGCGCCATAGCAACGTCATGGGCGGAGCAGGGGCATGACGTGCTTTGCGTTATCTCCCCCAAAACGTCAATATCGGCGGAAATCGACGCCGCCAGCACCTAAAAATGATTGAAAAGGTCAGTTGACACCTTTATCTGTCTGATGTATAGCTTTTTATATGCAGTTTAATTTTTAAAATGTACTTTATAAGCGTTTGAAATTGCAATGTGATGCTAACCATTGCTACAATAGGGAACCCCGACATTTGGGTTTCTTTAATTCTACAGTGTGTTTAAGCATTTTCTAAGATGACTGTATGTTTCTCAACTCTTTTTGGGACAATATTCTTTAGTTTTTATTCTACATCTGATACTTTTAAATGTTTTGAATTGGCTTTTATTTCAAAATTCCACAGCAAGAGTTGTACACTTTATAATTTTGAAGATTTGCGGCCGCAATTTGAATTAACTGATTGTTTTGGCTCAGCTGTCGGCAACTCGACGACACATGCAACGTTGGAAATAAGTATTTTCGTCATGTCCGACGTCTTACCTATCCTGCAACTATATTTTAACGAAATATTAATATGCATATAAAGGGTCGTTTAGCTATATTGCTACAGACATACTAAAATATATAAATAAAATAAATACACGATTAAAATGGAAATCTCTCTGTGTCAACTCTCTCGGACAGGGCATAGAAGAGTCACTCTGCACTGTATCCATGTACTAATACACCAACTCTGGAGAATTGCAATTTATATGCAGTAACCCGATTTTGCACCCTTTCTTCCTCTAAAATACATCCCTATTCCGTCGTGTAGGGTATTGAAAAGATGCGCCGTCTGATTGGCTTTCGTTTGATACCCTTTATTCGTCGCCACCCCCATTAGTTACCGTTCTAGCTCAATTTTAGTGACCATAGACGGCACCGTGACCTTTCATTGTTTTAGGGTCAAATCGTGACGTAACAGACGAGCGCCATAGCAACGTCATGGGCGGAGCAGGGCCATGACGTGCTTTGCGTTAGCTCCCCCAAAACTTCAATTTCGGCGGAAATCGACGCCGCCAGCACCTAAAAATGATTGAAAAGGTCAGTTGACACCTTTATCTGTCTGATGTATAGCTTTTTATATGCAGTTTAATTTTTAAAATGTACTTTATAAGCGTTTGAAATTGCAATGTGATGCTAACCATTGCTACAATAGGGAACCCCGACATTTGGGTTTCTTTAATTCTACAGTGTGTTTAAGCATTTTCTAAGATGACTGTATGTTTCTCAACTCTTTTTGGGACAATATTCTTTAGTTTTTATTCTACATCTGATACTTTTCAATGTTTTGAATTGGCTTTTATTTCAAAATTCCACAGCAAGAGTTGTACACTTTATAATTTTGAAGATGTGCGGCCGCAATTTGAATTAACTGATTGTTTTGGTTCAGCTGTCGGCAACTCGACGACACATGCAACGTTGGAAATAAGTATTTTCGTCATGTCCGACGTCTTACCTATCCTGCAACTATATTTTAACGAAATATTAATATGCATATAAAGGGTCGTTTAGCTATATTGCTACAGACATACTAAAATATATCAATAAAATAAATAAATGATTAAAATGGAAATCTCTCTGTGTCAGCTCTCTCGGACAGGGCATAGAAGAGTCACTCTGCACTGTATCCATGTACTAATACACCAACTCTGGAGAATTTGCATTTTACATGCAGTAACCCGATTGTGCAACCCTTCTTCCTCTAAAATACATCCCTATTCCGTCGTGTAGGGTATTGAAAAGATGCGCCGTCTGATTGGCTTTCGTTTGATACCCTTTATGCGTCGCCACCCCCATTAGTTACCGTTCTAGCTCAATTTTAGTTACCATATTCGGCACCGTGACCTTTCATTGTTTTAATGGTCAAATCGTGACGTAACAGACGAGCGCCATAGCAACGTCATGAGCGGAACAGGGGCATGACGTGCTTTGCGTTAGCTCCCCCAAAACGTCAATTTCGGCGAAAATCGACGCCGCCAGCACCAAAAAACGACTGAAAAGGCCAGTTGACACCTTTATTTGTCTGATGTATAGCTTTTATATGCAGTTTAATTTTTAAAATGTACTTTATAGGCGTTTAAAATTGCAATATGATGCTAAGCATTGCTACAATAGGGAATCCCCACATTTGGGTTTCTTTAATTCTACAGTGTGTTTAAGCATTTTCTAAGATGACTGTATGTTTCTCAACTCTTTTTGGGACAATATTCTTTAGTTTTTATTCTACATCTGATACTTTTAAATGTTTTTAATTGGCTTTTAACTAAACATTCCGCAGCAAGAGTTGTACCCTTGATAATTTTGAACATTTGCGTGCGCAATTTGAATTAACTGATTGTTTTGGCTCAGCTGTCGGCAACTCGACGACACATGCAACGTTGGAAATACGTATTTTCGTCATGTCCGACGTCTTACCTATCCTGCAACTATATTTTAACGAAATATTAATATGCATATAAAGGGTCGTTTAGCTATATTGCTACAGACATACTAAAATATATAAATAAAATAAATACACGATTAAAATGGAAATCTCTCTGTGTCAACTCTCTCGGACAGGGCATAGAAGAGTCACTCTGCACTGTATCCATGTTCTAATACACCAACTCTGGAGAATTGCCATTTTACATGCAGTAACCCGATTCTGCAACCCTTCTTCCTCTAAAATACATCCCTATTCCGTCGTGTAGGGTATTGAAAAGATGCGCCGTCTGATTGGCTTTCGTTTGATACCCTTTATGCGTCGCCACCCCCATTAGTTACCGTTCTAGCTCAATTTTAGTGACCATAGACGGCACCGTGACCTTTCATTGTTTTAAGGGTCAAATCGTGACGTAACAGACGAGCGCCATAGCAACGTCATGGGCGGAGCAGGGGCATGACGTGCTTTGCGTTAGCTCCCCCAAAACTTCAATTTCGGCGGAAATCGACGCCGCCAGCACCTAAAAATGATTGAAAAGGTCAGTTGACACCTTTATCTGTCTGATGTATAGCTTTTTATATGCAGTTTAATTTTTAAAATGTACTTTATAAGCGTTTGAAATTGCAATGTGATGCTAACCATTGCTACAATAGGGAACCCCGACATTTGGGTTTCTTTAATTCTACAGTGTGTTTAAGCATTTTCTAAGATGACTGTATGTTTCTCAACTCTTTTTGGGACAATATTCTTTAGTTTTTATTCTACATCTGATACTTTTCAATGTTTTGAATTGGCTTTTATTTCAAAATTCCACAGCAAGAGTTGTACACTTTATAATTTTGAAGATGTGCGGCCGCAATTTGAATTAACTGATTGTTTTGGTTCAGCTGTCGGCAACTCGACGACACATGCAACGTTGGAAATAAGTATTTTCGTCATGTCCGACGTCTTACCTATCCTGCAACTATATTTTAACGAAATATTAATATGCATATAAAGGGTCGTTTAGCTATATTGCTACAGACATACTAAAATATATCAATAAAATAAATAAATGATTAAAATGGAAATCTCTCTGTGTCAGCTCTCTCGGACAGGGCATAGAAGAGTCACTCTGCACTGTATCCATGTACTAATACACCAACTCTGGAGAATTTGCATTTTACATGCAGTAACCCGATTGTGCAACCCTTCTTCCTCTAAAATACATCCCTATTCCGTCGTGTAGGGTATTGAAAAGATGCGCCGTCTGATTGGCTTTCGTTTGATACCCTTTATGCGTCGCCACCCCCATTAGTTACCGTTCTAGCTCAATTTTAGTGACCATATTCGGCACCGTGACCTTTCATTGTTTTAATGGTCAAATCGTGACGTAACAGACGAGCGCCATAGCAACGTCATGAGCGGAACAGGGGCATGACGTGCTTTGCGTTAGCTCCCCCAAAACGTCAATTTCGGCGAGAATCGACGCCGCCAGCACCAAAAAACGACTGAAAAGGCCAGTTGACACCTTTATTTGTCTGATGTATAGCTTTTATATGCAGTTTAATTTTTAAAATGTACTTTATAGGCGTTTAAAATTGCAATATGATGCTAAGCATTGCTACAATAGGGAATCCCCACATTTGGGTTTCTTTAATTCTACAGTGTGTTTAAGCATTTTCTAAGATGACTGTATGTTTCTCAACTCTTTTTGGGACAATATTCTTTAGTTTTTATTCTACATCTGATACTTTTCAATGTTTTTAATTGGCTTTTATTTCAAAATTCCACAGCAAGAGTTGTACCCTTGATAATTTTGAACATTTGCGTGCGCAATTTGAATTAACTGATTGTTTTGGCTCAGCTGTCGGCAACTCGACGACACATGCAACGTTGGAAATACGTATTTTCGTCATGTCCGACGTCTTACCTATCCTGCAACTATATTTTAACGAAATATTAATATGCATATAAAGGGTCGTTTAGCTATATTGCTACAGGCATACTAAAATATATAAATAAAATAAATACACGATTAAAATGGAAATCTCTCTGTGTCAACTCTCTCGGACAGGGCATAGAAGAGTCACTCTGCACTGTATCCATGTTCTAATACACCAACTCTGGAGAATTGCCATTTTACATGCAGTAACCCGATTGTGCAACCCTTCTTCCTCTAAAATACATCCCTATTCCGTCGTGTAGGGTATTGAAAAGATGCGCCGTCTGATTGGCTTTCGTTTGATACCCTTTATGCGTCGCCACCCCCATTAGTTACCGTTCTAGCTCAATTTTAGTGACCATAGACGGCACCGTGACCTTTCATTGTTTTAGGGTCAAATCGTGACGTAACAGACGAGCGCCATAGCAACGTCATGGGCGGAGCAGGGGCATGACGTGCTTTGCGTTAGCTCCCCCAAAACGTCAATTTCGGCGGAAATCGACGCCGCCAGCACCAAAAAACGACTGAAAAGGCCAGTTGACACCTTTATTTGTCTGATGTATAGCTTTTATATGCAGTTTAATTTTTAAAATGTACTTTATAAGCGTTTAAAAATGCAATATGATGCTAAGCATTGCTACAATAGGGAATCCCCACATTTGGGTTTCTTTAATTCTACAGTGTGTTTAAGCATTTTCTAAGATGACTGTATGTTTCTCAACTCTTTTTGGGACAATATTCTTTAGTTTTTATTCTACATCTGATACTTTTCAATGTTTTTAATTGGCTTTTAACTAAACATTCCGCAGCAAGAGTTGTACCCTTGATAATTTTGAACATTTGCGTGCGCAATTTGAATTAACTGATTGTTTTGGCTCAGCTGTCGGCAACTCGACGACACATGCAACGTTGGAAATACGTATTTTCGTCATGTACGACGTCTTACCTATCCTGCAACTATATTTTAACGAAATATTAATATGCATATAAAGGGTCGTTTAGCTATATTGCTACAGGCATACTAAAATATATAAATAAAATAAATACACGATTAAAATGGAAATCTCTCTGTGTCAACTCTCTCGGACAGGGCATAGAAGAGTCACTCTGCACTGTATCCATGTTCTAATACACCAACTCTGGAGAATTGCCATTTTACATGCAGTAACCCGATTCTGCAACCCTTCTTCCTCTAAAATACATCCCTATTCCGTCGTGTAGGGTATTGAAAAGATGCGCCGTCTGATTGGCTTTCGTTTGATACCCTTTATGCGTCGCCACCCCCATTAGTTACCGTTCTAGCTCAATTTTAGTGACCATATTCGGCACCGTGACCTTTCATTGCTTTAATGGTCAAATCGTGACGTAACAGACGAGCGCCATAGCAACGTCATGAGCGGAACAGGGGCATGACGTGCTTTGCGTTAGCTCCCCCAAAACTTCAATTTCGGCGGAAATCGACGCCGCCAGCACCTAAAAATGATTGAAAAGGTCAGTTGACACCTTTATCTGTCTGATGTATAGCTTTTTATATGCAGTTTAATTTTTAAAATGTACTTTATAAGCGTTTGAAATTGCAATGTGATGCTAACCATTGCTACAATAGGGAACCCCGACATTTGGGTTTCTTTAATTCTACAGTGTGTTTAAGCATTTTCTAAGATGACTGTATGTTTCTCAACTCTTTTTGGGACAATATTCTTTAGTTTTTATTCTACATCTGATACTTTTCAATGTTTTGAATTGGCTTTTATTTCAAAATTCCACAGCAAGAGTTGTACACTTTATAATTTTGAAGATGTGCGGCCGCAATTTGAATTAACTGATTGTTTTGGTTCAGCTGTCGGCAACTCGACGACACATGCAACGTTGGAAATAAGTATTTTCGTCATGTCCGACGTCTTACCTATCCTGCAACTATATTTTAACGAAATATTAATATGCATATAAAGGGTCGTTTAGCTATATTGCTACAGACATACTAAAATATATCAATAAAATAAATAAATGATTAAAATGGAAATCTCTCTGTGTCAGCTCTCTCGGACAGGGCATAGAAGAGTCACTCTGCACTGTATCCATGTACTAATACACCAACTCTGGAGAATTTGCATTTTACATGCAGTAACCCGATTGTGCAACCCTTCTTCCTCTAAAATACATCCCTATTCCGTCGTGTAGGGTATTGAAAAGATGCGCCGTCTGATTGGCTTTCGTTTGATACCCTTTATGCGTCGCCACCCCCATTAGTTACCGTTCTAGCTCAATTTTAGTGACCATATTCGGCACCGTGACCTTTCATTGCTTTAATGGTCAAATCGTGACGTAACAGACGAGCGCCATAGCAACGTCATGAGCGGAACAGGGGCATGACGTGCTTTGCGTTAGCTCCCCCAAAACGTCAATTTCGGCGAAAATCGACGCCGCCAGCACCAAAAAACGACTGAAAAGGCCAGTTGACACCTTTATTTGTCTGATGTATAGCTTTTATATGCAGTTTAATTTTTAAAATGTACTTTATAAGCGTTTAAAATTGCAATATGATGCTAAGCATTGCTACAATAGGGAATCCCCACATTTGGGTTTCTTTAATTCTACAGTGTGTTTAAGCATTTTCTAAGATGACTGTATGTTTCTCAACTCTTTTTGGGACAATATTCTTTAGTTTTTATTCTACATCTGATACTTTTAAATGTTTTTAATTGGCTTTTAACTAAACATTCCGCAGCAAGAGTTGTACCCTTGATAATTTTGAACATTTGCGTGCGCAATTTGAATTAACTGATTGTTTTGGCTCAGCTGTCGGCAACTCGACGACACATGCAACGTTGGAAATACGTATTTTCGTCATGTACGACGTCTTACCTATCCTGCAACTATATTTTAACGAAATATTAATATGCATATAAAGGGTCGTTTAGCTATATTGCTACAGGCATACTAAAATATATAAATAAAATAAATACACGATTAAAATGGAAATCTCTCTGTGTCAACTCTCTCGGACAGGGCATAGAAGAGTCACTCTGCACTGTATCCATGTTCTAATACACCAACTCTGGAGAATTGCCATTTTACATGCAGTAACCCGATTCTGCAACCCTTCTTCCTCTAAAATACATCCCTATTCCGTCGTGTAGGGTATTGAAAAGATGCGCCGTCTGATTGGCTTTCGTTTGATACCCTTTATGCGTCGCCACCCCCATTAGTTACCGTTCTAGCTCAATTTTAGTGACCATATTCGGCACCGTGACCTTTCATTGCTTTAATGGTCAAATCGTGACGTAACAGACGAGCGCCATAGCAACGTCATGGGCGGAGCAGGGGCATGACGTGCTTTGCGTTAGCTCCCCCAAAACGTCAATTTCGGCGGAAATCGACGCCGCCAGCACCTAAAAATGATTGAAAAGGTCAGTTGACACCTTTATCTGTCTGATGTGTAGCTTTTTATATGCAGTTTAATTTTTAAAATGTACTTTATAAGCGTTTGAAATTGCAATGTGATGCTAACCATAGCTACAATAGGGAACCCCGACATTTGGGTTTCTTTATTTCTACAGTGTGTTTAAGCATTTTCTAAGATGACTGTATGTTTCTCAACTCTTTTTGGGACAATATTCTTTAGTTTTTATTCTACATCTGATACTTTTAAATGTTTTGAATTGGCTTTTATTTCAAAATTCCACAGCAAGAGTTGTACACTTTATAATTTTGAAGATTTGCGGCCGCAATTTGAATTAACTGATTGTTTTGGCTCAGCTGTCGGCAACTCGACGACACATGCAACGTTGGAAATAAGTATTTTCGTCATGTCCGACGTCATACCTATCCTGCAACTATATTTTAACGAAATATGAATATGCATATAAAGGGTCGTTTAGCTACATTGCTACAGACATACTAAAATATATAAATAAAATAAATACATGATTAAAATGTAAATCTCCCTGTGTCAACTCTCTCGGACAGGGCATAGAAGAGTCACTCTGCACTGTATCCATGTTCTAATACACCAACTCTGGAGAATTGCCATTTTACATGCAGTAACCCGATTCTGCAACCCTTCTTCCTCTAAAATACATCCCTATTCCGTCGTGTAGGGTATTGAAAAGATGCGCCGTCTGATTGGCTTTCGTTTGATACCCTTTATGCGTCGCCACCCCCATTAGTTACCGTTCTAGCTCAATTTTAGTGACAATAGACGGCACCGTGACCTTTCATTGTTTTAGGGTCAAATCGTGACGTAACAGACGAGCGCCATAGCAACGTCATGGGCGGAGCAGGGGCATGACGTGCTTTGCGTTAGCTCCCCCAAAACGTCAATTTCGGCGGAAATCGACGCCGCCAGCACCTAAAAATGATTGAAAAGGTCAGTTGACACCTTTATCTGTCTGATGTATAGCTTTTTATATGCAGTTTAATTTTTAAAATGTACTTTATAAGCGTTTGAAATTGCAATGTGATGCTAACCATTGCTACAATAGGGAACCCCGACATTTGGGTTTCTTTAATTCTACAGTGTGTTTAAGCATTTTCTAAGATGACTGTATGTTTCTCAACTCTGTTTGGGACAATATTCTTTAGTTTTTATTCTACATCTGATACTTTTAAATGTTTTGAATTGGCTTTTATTTCAAAATTCCACAGCAAGAGTTGTACACTTTATAATTTTGAAGATTTGCGGCCGCAATTTGAATTAACTGATTGTTTTGGCTCAGCTGTCGGCAACTCGACGACACATGCAACGTTGGAAATAAGTATTTTCGTCATGTCCGACGTCTTACCTATCCTGCAACTATATTTTAACGAAATATTAATATGCATATAAAGGGTCGTTTAGCTATATTGCTACAGACATACTAAAATATATAAATAAAATAAATAAATGATTAAAATGGAAATCTCTCTGTGTCAACTCTCTCGGACAGGGCATAGAACAGTCACTCTGCACTGTATCCATGTTCTAATGCACCAACTCTGGAGAATTGCCATTTTACATGCAGTAACCCGATTGTGCAACCCTTCTTCCTCTAAAATACATCCCTATTCCGTCGTGTAGGGTATTGAAAAGATGCGCCGTCTGATTGGCTTTCGTTTGATACCCTTTATGCGTCGCCACCCCCATTAGTTACCGTTCTAGCTCAATTTTAGTGACAATAGACGGCACCGTGACCTTTCATTGTTTTAGGGTCAAATCGTGACGTAACAGACGAGCGCCATAGCAACGTCATGAGCGGAACAGGGGCATGACGTGCTTTGCGTTAGCTCCCCCAAAACGTCAATTTCGGCGAAAATCGACGCCGCTAGCACCAAAAAACGACTGAAAAGGCCAGTTGACACCTTTATTTGTCTGATGTATAGCTTTTATATGCAGTTTAATTTTTAAAATGTACTTTATAAGCGTTTAAAATTGCAATATGATGCTGAGCATTGCTACAATAGGGAATCCCCACATTTGGGTTTCTTTAATTCTACAGTGTGTTTAAGCATTTTCTAAGATGACTGTATGTTTCTCAACTCTTTTTGGGACAATATTCTTTAGTTTTTATTCTACATCTCATACTTTTAAATGTTTTTAATTGGCTTTTAACTAAACATTCCACAGCAAGAGTTGTACCCTTGATAATTTTGAACATTTGCGGGCGCAATTTCAATTAACTGCTTGTTTTGGCTCAGCTGTCGGCAACTCGACGGCACATGCAACGTTGGAAATAAGTATTTTCTTCATGTCCGACGTCTTACCTATCCTGCAACTATATTTTAACGAAATATTAATATGCATATAAAGGGTCGTTCAGCTACATTGCTACAGACATACTAAAATATATAAATAAAATAAATACATGATTAAAATGTAAATCTCCCTGTGTCAACTCTCTCGGACAGGGCATAGAAGAGTCACTCTGCACTGTATCCATGTACTAATACACCAACTCTGGAGAATTGCCATTTTACATGCAGTAACCCGATTCTGCAACCCTTCTTCCTCTAAAATACATCCCTATTCCGTCGTGTAGGGTATTGAAAAGATGCGCCGTCTGATTGGCTTTCGTTTGATACCCTTTATGCGTCGCCACCCCCATTAGTTACCGTTCTAGCTCAATTTTAGTGACAATAGACGGCACCGTGACCTTTCATTGTTTTAGGGTCAAATCGTGACGTAACAGACGAGCGCCATAGCAACGTCATGAGCGGAACAGGGGCATGACGTGCTTTGCGTTAGCTCCCCCAAAACGTCAATTTCGGCGAAAATCGACGCCGCCAGCACCAAAAAACGACTGAAAAGGCCAGTTGACACCTTTATTTGTCTGATGTATAGCTTTTATATGCAGTTTAATTTTTAAAATGTACTTTATAAGCGTTTAAAATTGCAATATGATGCTGAGCATTGCTACAATAGGGAATCCCCACATTTGGGTTTCTTTAATTCTACAGTGTGTTTAAGCATTTTCTAAGATGACTGTATGTTTCTCAACTCTTTTTGGGACAATATTCTTTAGTTTTTATTCTACATCTCATACTTTTCAATGTTTTTAATTGGCTTTTAACTAAACATTCCACAGCAAGAGTTGTACCCTTGATAATTTTGAACATTTGCGGGCGCAATTTCAATTAACTGCTTGTTTTGGCTCAGCTGTCGGCAACTCGACGGCACATGCGACGTTGGAAATAAGTATTTTCTTCATGTCCGACGTCTTACCTATCCTGCAACTATATTTTAACGAAATATTAATATGCATATAAAGGGTCGTTCAGCTACATTGCTACAGACATACTAAAATATATAAATAAAATAAATACATGATTAAAATGTAAATCTCCCTGTGTCAACTCTCTCGGACAGGGCATAGAAGAGTCACTCTGCACTGTATCCATGTACTAATACACCAACTCTGGAGAATTGCCATTTTATATGCAGTAACCCGATTTTGCAACCCTTCTTCCTCTAAAATACATCCCTATTCCGTTGTGTAGGGTATTGAAAAGATGCGCCGTCTGATTGATTTTCGTTTGATACCCTTTATGCGTCGCCACCCCCATTATTTACCGTTCTAGCTCAATTTTAGTGACCATATTCGGCACCGTGACCTTTCATTGTTTTAAGGATGTTCGCTCCTCAAATCAAAGATGACTGTATGTTTCTCAACTCTCTTTTTGGAACAAAATTCTTTAGTTTTTATTCTACATCTCATACTTTTCAATGTTTTGAATTGGCTTTTAACTAAACATTCCACAGTTGTACCCTTGATAATTTTGAACATTTGCGGCCGCAATTTCAATTTACTCAAAACCCTGCATCAACTTGATATTTAGAAACTCAATATTTTGTTGATGACCCCTGCTTCCTCTATATATAGCTATTGTCTTACTAATTAGCACGCATGACCAATTTTCTTACCGAGAAGAATATGTAGGTGACAGGTGGTGGCAAACTGGGATTCTCCTTGTATACCATGGGCACATTTATTCCAAACTTGAATGGCTAATCCGTTAATGAACATGTGAATAGAATAGGACTCAACACGCATCCCTGACTTACTCCCAAATGGCTGGGAAGATTTCCGATATGTCATTGCTGTTTCCGAACTTTCGGACAGAAACTTTGACATTCTCATAAATACTGCATAGCAAATTGTTCATTGTTCATAACTAAGTGATAATAATAGGTTCCATAACTTGTTTCTTTCTGCTTTCGCAAAGTCAACAAATAATATATTGAACTAAGCATCCTCCAAGCAGCGGCGTGCGCATGTCAAGTCAATCTTACACACCCCTGCCGTTAGGTCATTTGCATATGACCTTTGCCCTCCGACCGTTAGCTCCGTACAGCGTTCGATGTCCTTCACCCCGGATGTAAACAAAATGGCGGCTCCGAGATCGCTGAATCAACGCCGAGGTTTTTCCATGAGATCATTTGTTTTTGTTGTTTAAAGTAAACAAAACTAGTACCTATTAATAAGATACATATATGCGTTTAATATTTCCACGTATCATCGTTTTTTTTGGGAAATCAACGTAGGCCACAGCGTGTGTCGACAAGCAAACTGATGATCTACTCGGCAACGGACGACAAACGCTGTACAAAATAACACCAACTATAATCGTAATGTTTTGAAGATTTGTTCACCTTATACTTACTGAAGTTGATATATTTTGAAAAACTTTTATTTCTAAGCGAACTATTAAAATAACAACATTGCACTCGATCTTGCTCTGCTAAATTTTAGCAGGCGGAAGGAACGGCTAGTGGCAGGGGTCTGAAAGCTGACGAAGGAGGAAATCCGGAGTGCGCAGACTGGCTGCGTGGAGGATGTGAACTTAGTTTAGTTATCTCCCTTGCAACTGAAAATTGACATTTTCTAAAGAGTGTTTTCCAATTATTATTGAAGTATTTCACGGTTACCCCTATTGTTTTAATAACAGAAATGGAATACGCATGCATTGTAGTGAAATATTATTATTGCTGGTTCAATTCCTGCATTGTCTGCTTTGACTATTTAAACTTGGCAATCTTGTAGATAGATTATCTTACTCAATGGGACTAAGAATTTATTGGGTGCAAGATTTCCTATTTATACTGTATAATACCCTGCTGGAAGGGCATTACACTTTATAACGTCCTCCAAGCGGGATAAAAAAGACAATTTTAAAGTACTGGGAACCTCGAGGGGGTACGTTTGCAGAAATGATTATGACATCAGTTAAGAAAATAACACTACCACTTCATTTTGTTCAAATCAAATCGGAAATAATTTAAAATTGGCTTTTTAAATGTACCTCACGAAAACAGTCGGCGAACGTTTCAATTAGCCAATCACGCCTTGCCACGCTTTAGGAATCTGGGCAACCCAAGCGAGCGTCTCGCTATAGCTAGTGTTATTGTTTACATTATTGAGTCGAAGGGGTCACGTATTTTCACCGATTGTGTCTGTCACATAAATTACTAAGTTATGTCAACAGTTAAACAAAGTCGAGACACATAACGTCATTAAGTTGATTAGCTTTTCTTGTTACGAACATGTGTGTTTGTAGGCTAATCTAAGGGCAATCTAAGATAATGCCGAGGAAATGTATTTACGTTTTCGCGATCTCGCATTGAGACATCTAACACATACTACGGATAGACTTAATTTATCTGCATTGCATCTTATTGAGCACTTTAAGAAAAGAAAACAACACAATTAATTTACATATATAATAATGTTAGCAGTTACATGTGCCTTTTTCAAGGTAAATACTGGTAGCTTAATTTCCTTTCGTGTCATAAATGGCTTCTACGATTTCCAAAATTGAAATGGAGTGGAGCGAACTATTCCACATGATGGAAACAGGGTAAAAGCAAATTGCACATACGACTTATTTCCCGACAAACTTAAGTTATTCATTTCAAAATAATAATAAAAATATCCATTGGATAAATACATAAAATTTATGAAAATCTAAATGAAAGCGAAAAATTATATCGATATCTAATTGGGTTTTTTTAATGATAAAAGTATTAAAACTGGATGAACTAGAATGATATAGACAACATATTGTAAGTTGTTCATTTCAAGATGCAAACATAATTTATAAACGATATTGAAATTGGAGCAAGAAGTGTATATTCAAAAATTCAAAATTACTAAACTAATCTTAAGATTGGAAGTCCTTCCCCATATGCAAAATTATAGCGTTTAACGGGTAACAACGGAATTCGCTCCCTTGACTTGAATTCTTCGAGTTTCGTAGTTGATCGGCTCTTGAAACAAATAAATATAAGTGTCATATGTAAATATGTTGTTGAAGGCAACATCAATGATCAAGCACGGCAGTCCGGCCGGCTTGTTACTGTCGTTATTAGGTCTTTTATATTGTTTACAAAGTATTTTTTCCAAACTTTTCTCCTCCGAGAGGAAAATCCAAACATTGTCTTTAAATTGAGGAAACGAGTGTAGAAGGAATTGCTCCTTCGCTATGAATACATAGAGGAATGTCACCCATCACAACACATAATATCCCTATTATCCATAGTTCTATTCTGACTATGACGTCACCAGCCTACTTCGGGCATGCGCAGTAGAGCTAGTCCCCGCGCACCCGTTTTAGGGTCTTCTCGCGGTTGAGTTCTTCAGCAGTCCAATATTTACACACTTTGAACATTAATATCCCGTTAATGAGACGACCCATCAACACCAAATTTTCAGTACTTACAGTTGAAAGTATTGTCTGTATGAATACATTGACTAAAACAGAATACAAAATGAGGTTCCAGGTTCTTTAAGGCCCTCTCGATATGATATGTAAGGCCCTGATCCCTTTCTCAGGGATGTTCTTCCGGAAAAAAGACTGAGTTCAATGAGTGTTTAATGGACCTTAAGGTATATAATAGCTGGTAAAGTCCTATATACTCTAGTTAGAGAGTTCCAGTGCAAACATGAGTGGGTATATATGGTATCATGTTTCTATGCCTTTGAGACTTATATTAAGTATTTATCAACGCCTACACAGTTGATAGAAGATTGTCTTTAATGACCCTTGCTGTTGTCTTCAAAACCAAATGTATGGGTCTAATTTCAAGAAAATCAATGCTCAGTATATACCTTAGTTACTAATGAGTATACACTGATATCGAGTCTTCTTGTGATCTGGTATTGAGTCGCTATTGTTAACGCTTCAACTCTTTTGTAGGCTGATACAACAGATTTGTTAAGTACAAAGAGGCTATTTGAGAGGTTAACGGCTTTGCTCGTTAAAATATTTAGCTAGGTGTTTTTGTTCAGGAAAAATACATGTATTGCTTTAAAATAATATAAACTGACGTGCAAAAGTAAGTTTAACGCTCAGTTGTATTTATCATATGTATAATTTTCAATGTCAAATTTCTCGAGTTTTCGACGTCGTATTAAAAAAAATTAATAGTGTTGGAAATTAGGCCAAAACATTTAACCAGTCAAAGAATACTTCTATGTGTTTTTTTAATTCACAATTTAAATTGTATAAAATTCCCCTAAATTAATTTTAATAAAACACAACTGTTCATCGACATATAACACATACATGAAAATTAATAAATGCCCCTCGTTCTTCACACATTTATAGCATTTTAAACATGTCAGGGGTAATGTTGGTGTAAATTTAATTTCATCCCCTGTCTACTTTAAAAAATGATATTTTAATGAAACAATTAACCAGTCACCAATTAAGTCATTCAAACTGGCGCCGAAAGGTCTTATTGTATCGTTCCACAATCAAATGCATCTTATTTCTTTAAAATATTGAATTAATCGAATGCAAGTGAGCGTTATACTTTCTTTTGCTCGTTAGTTTACATTTTACCAACGAGGTATGTATCAATGCATTATTGAAAAGTGGATATGGTTAACATTTTTTGGAGGAACAAAGCGTGACTCTTGACTCTTTGACTCTTTACTGCCTAGATTAATGCAACAGTTTACTTGTCGACATCTCTTCATCTCAATTACATGGTCTTCAGAACATCCATAACAAAGCTGCACGTCATTTTTACCTCTTATCTCGCTGCTGTCACATCTCTAATATTCTGTCCTCTCTACAATGGTTCCGTGCTCATGAAAGGATATACTTCAAGATTCTCTGCCTCACCTATCAGTCGTTCTACAACTCAGGACCATCCTACCTTGAACATCTACGGACATACTACTCTCCAGAAAGAACTATACGGTCACCACTGTTACTTTCTTTCCCAAGCTACAATCTAAATCATTCGGCACAAGATCCTTTTCTTATGCAGCAGCATCTCTGTGGAGCTCTCTCCCATTTGGGTTAAAATCCTCTTCTTCTCAACTCAAGATTCGTCTGTTTCTCCGCTACAAGTGGCTTTCAATCAACTGTACCTGTCATCTGTATATAGTTGTAACTTAGCTCAGGAAGCGTTTTAGCATATTCCTGTGTCGTGGAAAGAAGCTTGCCTATTTTTATCATTATTATCGTAACAGAAGTGATATTAACATCGTGATCTCCAGTGGGAATCGAACCCGGGACCTCTGGGTGAGAGTCCTGCGCTCTACCAGTTGAGCTAAAGGGACATCCCACTAGCCAGTAGGAACACTTTCATCTCACCCTGCCACATTATTAGTATACATTTTTCTCTGATTTCTCTTCTTCGACAACATGGTAAGCATTAGTGTCAGCTGTGTCTTCATACTTTTTCAGGGACATCGTATTCAAGGTGCTATCGAATCTAACACTTATCACCAAATCGTTCCTCGTGGAAATCAAGAACCCGATGTTCCTCCGCTAGGAGAAGCACCAGTTTCAAACGTCATTATATGTGCCATACTGTGTCTTCGAGAAGCGCGATGCCATTGCTTCAAATTTGATGTAGTTTCGTGTGGTTTCTACAGCAAGATTCCCTCGTTATCATCAGAGGATCTGAATGTCAGATATTATGCAAGATCTGACAAATTGGGTTCCAATTCTACCACCGTTCAGACTGCACCTGAACAGAGCATTGAGACTGCACCTGAACAGAGCATTGAGACTGCACCTGAACAGAGCATTGAGACTGCACCTGAACAGAGCATTGAGGCTGCACCTGAACAGAACCTTGAGACTGCACCTGAACAGAGCCTTGAGACTGCAACTGAACAGATTGATGGAGGCAGATGTGATTACTATACTGACTTCACCTTTGTTGGCAACCTACGTCTGTGTTATAAACTAATGGACTTTGATTATCCACATTCTGCCAGTAACAAGTTTTGTGAGTCGTATACCGGACGTCTCATCATTCTCAGCGACAATGGTGCTTTTGACTACATTCTTCGTACCATGCTTTATAGTAAGTGTAATTTCTCTCCCTTAATGGAAAAGAAATAGTTATTTGATATGTGTAGTGACTTATAACTTAAAAGGACTTAGGGTATGTTACATTTCCATATGTAATTATTACACATATTTTGTCAACACATATAAACGTTGTCAATCGTTCAAATAAATAGTTCATCTATGACATGCCATGTGAGACAAAATGCTAATATGATAGCAAAGCGTCTCTGTAAAAGGCATATTCAAAATTATTTTTAGAAATAGATTATTCCGTGGGAGTATATGGCAAATAATGACCCGATTACCTCGCGTCATGGCGATAAACTCTGCTCGGGCTATAGCCCTCGGGATGCCATAACCACTCTGCACCAGGTTGGTTCGTATCAACCCCTGGATCCGCCAATGCAGTATGTAGGCTTGTGCTGGTGTTTAATAGTTATGTCAATATTTCAGAGTACACCTACGGTGTCGGTCATGTCGAGTTTTGGGTAGGAATGTCCATTGATGCTTCTGGGAAAAGCAAATGGTCTGATGGTTCTACGAATGTCAAACGTTGGGCAGATGGAAGACCTCCGAATACTCGAGATGACTGCGTCTTCATGACCGTACAGCCCAGCGGATCAAGTGGCTTACGGGCAGCTGGTTGCGATGAGACGAAAAAGTTCCTGTGCGAAATCCCCGATCCTTAAAGGTAGACTGACATGCCCCATGGTCACTTTCGAGATTCATTAAAAAGGGATTTCATTTTGACAAATACCCGTCTTTAAATTTCTGAAATCGCCAATAAATTACTTATAAATGGCTTTTTGATTACACCAACTAATTAGTGCCGACAAATTCACTGAAGTCACTGAAGCGTATTTGCCTGGTGTTCAAAAACTGCAAAAATTAAGCATTTGTCAAAGTTTATAACATGTATCAATAGCAATTTGGATGTTAATACACTAAGTCATGTTTGTATGATACTGTAGAGACAACTTTGTATTAAGATAATTTGTATTTTATATAAATGCCATCTTGGTGTATGTATATATTGTATGTATGTTCATTATACTCATGTAACACCATTTACGTTGATGGGTATTGAGAAATAGAAAAAACCTTTGAACTTTTGAACGACACTCCCGGCGCTTTAATCAATAATAATTAAGTGTATATTGTCTCGATTGGGTGTTCATTTGATGCCGATATATATTGTACATAGATACACTAATCTGTCATTGTTTGCAATCATGCATTATAGTTGGTATTTAACGATTAAGGATACAAACAAAACTTGTTTACACCAAGTTCAAATATTTGATATTAAAAAGCTCGTTTGCAATTTATTCCAATTGTTGAAAAAAATATGAACACTAAAGAAAAGGAAATCCGCTATAAAACGTTAGATATTTGAAGAAAACGGACCATGACTTTTCCCCCCTAAAAAATGGCTTCATCGATAACACAACGTCATGGATTCTTACGCAATACAGACAAACAGACAGACAGACACATGACAGTGGTAGCAGGTTTGATAATCCAGGTCACAGATAAAATAGTTTAAGCTAGGTCCTATCAGGTCCAGAGGCTCTATCTGCTATTTATTTATTTAATTTTTTTGTTTAGGCTCATCGTTGATGCCATAAATCAGTCGTGTTTTTTTCATATAAAATGGAGCGTTTTGAAACGTTGAAATTTCATTTAGCAAACATACATATAGGATGAAAACAATCAATCATATATAAACAGTAATGTCCCATATCCAGGTTCCAAGGCCTTCGTTCTCGCTATTGGCCCTGGAACCTGGGTATGGGACACTCCGGGTCAACTGAATGTCAAGGTCATAATGGCTGACAGCGATCTGCATCGCGATCGGCACTGCATGGCGATGATTTGAGACAAAATGTCGTAGTACAGTCGGAGAAATGATACGTAGGTAATATAAGGTAATATAATAAGTTGTAATATATTTGTTTCTGTAGTTTCACTCTGCGGTTCGAATCTGCCGATTCATAGGTAATGTCAACATTGCTGAAATTAATAAACGATTTTAAAATTGGCTTGAAAATTGTGAGGTATCGATATACGGACTTGTCGCATACCATTTGAAATAATGATCCGATTGTGAGCATTTATAGCTCATTTTGTTTGGAAATCATTCAGCTTTCATATCGTTGTCATCGACTGTGTCATAAAAAAATTTGATGCAAAATATGCAAATTTTAATGAGCATGGGATGGTTTCATACACCCCTTTCCTTTTATATAGTAATAGGGTAGGGTCTATATGAATATAATTATGTCTTTCAAATGCTGTTTCTAAGCGAAACACGCCCCAATGGTTCTTCCTACGTAACCTCCGTAAGATCACATTCCTCGGTTTTTCAACTTTTGAGATTCTATAAAAAAAAATCAAGCGTACTGGTAAAAGTTTTCGGATCAATCAACCTCGATATTTATAGGGGCTGTCGTCAAGGTGATCCACTTTCACCATATCTATTCATACTTTGTGTTGAAATCTTGGCAATAATGATACGGAGCTGAAATAAAATAATTTCATGTAGGCATTTAATATCTTCTCAGGGACAAAACACACCTGTAGGGTAACATAGCCTAAGTTCATTAGTAGCCTAAGGTCGTGACGTCATTTAGTACACATGTGCGTGCTCGCATATGACTCTTCAGTGGCATATTGTTTCAAAACTTGAACTTTTTCAAAACTTTTAGTAGCCTTTAATCAATGTTACATTAATAATGCCATTTCTAAAAATGAATCTTTACACTGTTTACATTGACTCCAGGTGTCTTGGTTTTTGAAAGTCAATAAAAAACAAGAGTCATCAGAAGATGACATATCCCACCGGTTCCACAAAATTTGTAAAACACATCTTTGACAGATACTTGTGTATCTACTATCGTACTTCAGTTAGTGGGTATTACAGATGCCGAGTTTCAGGCATGTTAAGGGTTTTAGACTTCTGCTCCAGAAGCAGTCAAAATCAACAACAACCAACATCTCATGTTTCTATGGGAACAGAAAAAAAAAAGAAAAAATCTGAAAATATCAAAAGGCACCACTTCAGTTAGTTGGTTATACACATGCAAAGTTTAAGGAAGATATGATGAACGGTTTTGGAGCTGTGCTCTGGAAACGAACCTGTCTCTGACAAAGTCCAACTTCAACATGTTTCTATGGAAACGACCAAAAATAAACTTTTCAGAAATCTGAAGATCTGAAGATATCATGAACGGTTTTCGAGTTCTGCTCCGGAAACGAAATGAAACGGACGTAAAACTAGTTCCAAACACTGTATTAAAATATTTTTGCTAAGTAGGTCATGTGGCAGTGCGCCACAATCAGACACTGATTGTCAAACAACTTATATTATATAAATATTCTTTTAAAAATGAATGTTTAAATGAGTTGACTGACATAAATATTTATCATTATTTAATTTCATATGCGTTTATTTGGCCATAGGTTATTTCTTCACGCGATTTTATTGTCGATCAATGTTTGAGGAATAATATATTTCAATTTTTTTTTTATAAGCATGCATGTTTGTCATAATTATTCTGAAAAATAAATATATTTAGAGTTTTCTTCTTTGCAGTTACACGATTATATAACGGGTGCTTTCAATTCTGAAAGAAAAACATGTCAGTTCAACAGATGACATACTTGACATCTCAAGATGTATCAGAACGCTCTCTACAGTGCACCAGGTGTTGATTTTCTTTGCCCGTTTTTCAGGATTTAAAAATCAACAAAGACAGAACTAAAATTACATGGGACAGTGCTTTAGGTGTTGATTTTCTTTGCCCGTTTTTTAGGATTTAAAAATCAACAAAGACAGAACTAAAATGACCTGGGACGGTTCAAAGAAACTATTCCAGAAATAGAATCTAAACTGCGAATAAGCAATTTTGAAGTACTTTTAAAGTAATTAATATGAACAAAACCAAAGCGGTTTGCTGGGTTTTGGGCAATGGCGGATAGTGACACTTTATTATCAAAGAGTTTAAGCTAGATTGGAATGAAACTGAATGAAGATTTAAAAAACCTTCTGGGTGATCAATACCAAAAAAGCCTTGAAAATAAACAGAGAATTATTTTGAACTGGGAAAAAATTGTTTTGAAGTACTAGGAATACAATTTGACTTGGATATTGAAAATATGATTGATTTGAATTATAACGATTGGTTGAGACCTATAACATCCTCCATCAATATCGAATATCAATATCAATATTTGAAACCTAACCTTTTTGGGTAGAACTACCGTATTGAAATGTTTAAATCTACAAAAAATAAACCATCTGTTCGGTTCTCTACCAAATCCACCGAACAGCCAGGTTGAGGACATTTAAAGCAAATGTTTCCGATTTATATGACAAACAAGCCCGATAAATTTTAATAAGACATGTAATGGTAAAAAAGTAATTCAAGCTCAAAGTACGTTAACATATTAGCACTGAAAATGCGAGGGTTGAGGTCAAGGGCGGAAGGAGAAGATATGGATATATTTCATTACGACTGTGACGTTGTGAAGATGAGTGGTTTGAGAATATTAACATTACTTCGCAAGTCATTAGGGGTAACTAAAACATCTAGATCGATAGAAAAAGTAGTTTTACAGAACTGAACATTGAGGAAGTCAAACGAGGCTTTACTTAATACGAAATCATAAACTACTGTGTGAAATGAAATATGCTGGGAAATGAGATCGTGAGAAAAACTATTTAACAGAACATTACTGAAGTCAACTTTTTCACTGGGAATTACATAATACAAACATCAACTCTGTGTAAAATTGAATATAATACTAAGAATTGAAATTGATACACACAATTGGCAACAATACAACCATATTCCATTTCGCTGTTCAAAGGACACAAATCTCCAATGGTTGCAATACAAACTCCCAAATCAATGGTTACCAACAAATAATATATACGATTAAAGGCGCTGTAGCACATTTTGCATACTCAAAACAGGTGCTCTCACAAAGATATAACTTTATTGTGTTACCAATGGCTAGATAATACTCCCGAATCAATAAAAATAGTTCTAAAATGAATGCACATGGTTCAGTTAAGCCATGCCAGTCCATTTCCCATCGAACGGTCATTTTAATGTGTTCACATTATATTAAAATGGACGCTCGAAGGTAGTTCAAGTGTTCTGACTGATGAAGCGATACTTAAACTATGAAAGAAGAAATTTAGATATGGTACAATGGTGGAATGGTCAACCATCTTGCTGTCTGAAATCTCAAAAATTGCATATGACCTACAAATCTACCACAGTTCCACACAATTGTCGCTTTATACGTCGCACCATTTTCTACCAATACCGACAACCGTAATTATTTGCACCCGGTAAATTCTAAGTCCCATTTAGCAAGATAATCAATCCACAAAATTGCCAAGTTTAAATTTGTATAGCAGACAATACGGGATTCGAACACACAACACACAGGTGTTATCCATTACTTAGTACATAACGATCATAGCGAACGTTAAATCCTAGGCGCAAAAAGACTGACGAAGTTAAAACTCGAATGAATTTTGAAGCGCCGTAAAATCCACATAATGCCAGCGATAAGATATCTTACAAACATGTAAGTGAATTGTTTAGAAGTAAAATCGGCATTTTCAAATGTCAGTAAAGAGACTTACTTCGTAAAATAAACTAGTGTTAAAAAAAACGCTACCAACAAATTTTCCAAATATTCTTTTAACTAAGAGCCATATTCATATGGAAACATGGTATTGCGTATCCATCATGTCAAATACAGTGTATTCGATCCAAAATATCGGGAACATGGTATCACTTCCGTGTATATCGTGAACTTTGTGAAAAAGACATAAATGTTTTGCACGTGCATATAAACTGTATAATTCGGCTCAGCAATGCTATCACAGCAACAAAATGCACACACAAGAATGCCACGTCTGACAGCCATTGAGAGACAGTGAACCGTCGGAATTGTCCAGCAGGGAGCCTCATACGCCGACGTCGCCAAAAGGTTCGGTTGCGCGTGTACAACAGTAAGCAGATTAATGAAACGGTTATGTCAGATTGGTCAAACATCGGACAGGCACAGAAGCGGAAGACCGCACGTCACTACTTCCGCTGAGGAACATTACATCCGGGTACTACATCTTCGAAACAACTCCATCACAGCGACGTCAACGGCGGCTACAGCACTGTCACACACAGTCAGTCGACAGACCTGATACAGGAGACTGCTATAACATGGTATCAGACCACATCATCCCTACCGCGGACCACTCCTGACTCATCAATACCGGATCAACAGCCTGATATGGGCCAGGCGAGTTCGACGTTGGCAAAGTTGCAACCGGGCATGAGTTCCCTTCTCTGACGATAGCAGAGTCTGCCTTTTCAGAAATGATGGTCGACAACTTGTTTATCGAAGAGTTGGTGAACGCCTGGCGCCAAATTCTGTCTACCAAGTCCGGCCAATTTGGGGTGGGTGGCTAATGGTTCGGGGTGGAATATGTGGTGACGTCATAACGAGGCTGGTCGTGATCAACAGCAGTCCCTTGGAACCGTTTTCCAGCACAACAATGCAAGGCCACACACCGCAAGACTTACCCAGAACTTTCTCGTCAAGGCAAACACCCAGGTTTTGCCATGGCCAGCATGTTCACCGGATGTGAATACCATCGAACGCATATTGGACCATCTCGATCGGAAAATTAGGAGTTGTGCCTCCAGCCAACCTCCAGGAGCTGGTACAATACCTCCTCGCCGAATGGCAACGCATCACCCCTGACGTCATCAGACATTTGACTACGTCAGTCCATCGACGTATTCTTGCTTGTATTGACTCTCGGGGTGGACAACCGTTACTGACATGACTTGGAGACGTGTGCGATGTCATTTCCCCATCCTTCTTCATCAGTACTTTAACGGAATGTTATGATTTGGACCCCTCCCATCTTTACAGGCCTATCATGAGGATACAACTGTATATTTATTAAAATGAAATTGTGCATACATGCAATGAAAAGGTCTCTAAAAATAATTATATCACTTCAAACACGTGGTAGCGTTGCTTTTGGACACTAGTTTACATATAATGAGTTTTCATTGATCACACTAACTCAATTCAAAACGCAATCAATGAGAATAAAGGCCATCTGCATGGCTGCAAAGGAAAACTAATCAATTAGAATGAGTTTTGCCAAATGAAAAATAAGTGTAGGACGGAATAACAAAATTAAAAATCCAATTGGACACGTGGGAATCATTTCATGCTTTTATCAATTTGGTAATATCACGTCCATAATTACATTTATCCAGTTTCGTTCCAGATTCGTTTATAACTGATTATATTGTATTTTTCATCGCATTGAAAGAAAGATATACAAGTTTATTTTTATTTTTTCAGAAACATGACATAAGGAAACATTTCACTTTCAATTATCTAAAATTAGAATCTAAAATTACGAGATTTAAATTGGAAAAAGAGGCTTAAAACAATTATTGAGGGAAAATGTATCCTTCTAAAAACTAAGAAACGCGGTTATTGGTTTAAGATGAATGGAAAACGTTGTTATTGGTATATTATATATGTGATTTTAACTTTTTTCCGTATGAGGAACAATGCTAATAACATAAAGCCGCTTCAAAAAGATGTATCTGATATAACGGTGACTGGTATAATTGGAGAAAGCCCGCAACACAATCATGCCTCGAAAGAACCAAGCTGGAACGGGGAACTGACAAACCCGCTGTGTATTGAGTTAGCTTCCAATATTATTTTTTCTCAAATTTACTATTTATTATATAGAGATTATTACCCGAGGAAGTGTGTCGTATGACTTTTACGAAACGAGTGTGAATTTTTGTATTGCCCTAGCGAGAGCGAGGGTTATACATAAATTTGCACGAGTTTCGTAAAAGTCATATGGCACACTTTCGAGTGTAATAATTTCTTTATTACCCATTTTATTCCATTTGATTCGCGTTCAAATAGTCAGGAAACGTCCCACTTCCCTTGCGACGGCAAGCTATAGTGACGTCACGAACAATCATTTTATGACGTCACAGGCGACGTAATACGGGAAGCCGCGATGAAACAATCGTTGCTAGGCAAACGTGATATGTGCACATGTGCTCATATCAAAAATATTAACTTGGTTATTTTCAACCATATGGGTAATAATATAGTTTATACAATGTATTGTTGAGAGTACAAAACATCTCATTACACGACCCGATTAGCAGTAAAACGCATAGCATAGCATAGCATAGCATAGCATAGAAAACGCTCTAAATTATATGTA
>OW388299.1:73889808-73899808 GCA_936450465.1 Gibbula magus | reverse complement strand
TGGGATAATATTTCTTTGAGTGGCAGTTAAGTGATTGGAAATCAAAAAGGAGCAATGATTAATATGGATAAATAACTTCTTAATTATAAACGATAGACTTTTCGATAAAGATTCTTGTATCGTCTTATATATAGTTGTTTCTATCGCGCTTTTGGTATAAAGAAGATGTTAATGAATACATCATTGTGCCTATGTGATCATATCATTGGCTTCTAAACGCTATTGGAATCTCTGCTTAAAGCAGTAGTGTATCCTCTTTAATTAAATTTGTTGAATTGAACGGAAGAATCGTTCCTGGATTAAAGGGGCTGCAGCAAAATTGCAAAATTTATTATTTCAAATTTCCCATTTATGATGATAGTTTATGTCATTTAAATTAACTTTAAAGGGTAAAACATCTTATTACATAAACCAATTATCAGTACAGTACACACTCTGTTGCGTATAGAGCAAGAATTGCATGGCGGCCATTTTATGGTGAAACGTGATACTGCCCCTTTAATATGTCCAGCAGAACCATACGACTATACAACGATCACAGTGCATCCAGCGACTGGTACCCTATTCACTTTGATGCACTACATCTGTTACCATTGTGGACCAAAACGACAAAAGAAACTATATCAAGACAGTTTAAAGGCGCTGTAGCACTTTTTTCAGTTTTTAACCCCCGGGGGTTTGTGTCGTGGCGCAGCCCGTCTGTCCTCCGTCCGTCCAACCGTCCGAAAGGGGTACTTATGTTCTGAAATCAACTCCTCCCACAGTTTTGGACCAATCTTTCTGAAACTTTACACATGCTTTGGATATACATCGGTGATACGCATGTGCTTTTTTGGACCGATCATATTTTTTTTAGAGTTATGGCCCTTGACTTAAAGCGCTCAGCTTTCCAATTTCACACTGGCAGTAAACTCTTGAAACTCTATTTATTGATTGAGGAGAAATGTGTTAAATCTTTTCTATTTTGTGAGATTTTATTATCATTGGTAATAGGCTACAGTCCCTTTAAGCTTAAGTTAAACTACAAGTAACAATCTGCAAGACTCATGACTACACTATCCGATTTGTGACTCAGTTGCCTAGCAAAAAGGTGTAATATCATTTATCCTAATTTTGTGTCTTTTAAAAATATATATATATAATGAATAATACATCCTTTAATTAGTGTATTTTGCTGGTTTATATGGATTGATGCACGCGCGCTTTCTAAATTATGAGGACATTTATAATCTGACATAATCGACTACACAATCGGCTAAAATCAAAATCAAGTAGGCGTTTCTTTTGGCCGACAGTGTACAAAATAAAAGACAAGAAGAATTTCAATTACTCAAAATATTAATTTTATTGTACAGGACATTACCTAATAAAAGATACATAGACTACACTGACATTACATTATTAACATTAAAAATGTACAAAATAACGAAGTAAAATCAGAAGTATTTCGAAATAGTTTAAAACGATATTCATGAATTTACAAAACCATACAAACCATATTTGTCACTGAGGTGAAATGATACCATGAACATATTATCAATTCAAAATTAAGAAAAAAATGGCCATAGTTTAAAAGTAAATATGATGTCAACAGAAAGATGTTAAGGTGTGGTTGTTCCAAAGCCTTTGACCTTGCAAAAAATGCCCATGGCTATGCTTGATTCGTTTAAATATCGTATACACCGACAGCGTGTCCGGCGTACGCCGTTTCTGAACCGTACTTAAGTTGAAACAAGTGTATCGGCGTACAGACAGGAAGACGTTAAGATCATGTCAACTAGCTTCAATAAACATAGCATACACGTATTTTTAAAAATCATTTCAAAATATGGATTAACATTTTATTACAGTGCAATTCATAGTTGTAAATAATCAGTATTACTTAAAAATATATCAGTTAGAAAAGTTATTGTCAAAAGCAATCTTATGAAAAAAAATAGCTAATTGAATGTTGCAAGGAATGTCGCTTAATTAGCGATTACTTTTAAACCTCTCTTGAACGCGATTGCTCAATGTAGCGCTACGTAGCAAAGCGAGCGAACTTTGAGGTTTTGCGCCGTGTCGTTCAGGAGAGAATGAGCGCTACTTGAGCGCTACATTGAGCAATCAATGAGCGATTATAAGCGCTCGTGGTTATGGAACGGAACCCGGGTTCCAAACAAGTGATTCGCAAGGGTCAGATGCTAAAGTCTCGTTTTGACCTTGAAATGAAGGTCAAGGTCGCAAAACTACATCGGACCCTTTCTCTGACTCTCGTGAACCAATGTACAACACGTGATAATAATCCAGTTAATGCTTCACAAGATAAGCCAATTACGTGAAAGGACGTAAGGACGGACGCTGCCGAGTACTGTAGCAGTCGCTTCGTGCTAAACGCACGGTGGGGAATAACAAATTACACATATAAGTTTATTTTCTGATATAAACCGATAACTAATTACATCAGTCAGTTGTTTATGAGGATGAATGATACACACAGAACGTATTTCCGAATAAAGGATACGTATGATATAATAACTATATCCCCTATTTTCAGTACTTCGATCTACACCAAATTTTAAGTTTGTTTTTGGAATCGAATGAGCAGGAGGAAGAATTCTATCTGTTAAATTTTATGAAATTAATTTCAATATCAGTATGCACCTACAAATCCAAAATTAGGAATCAGGAAAATCAACTTGAAAATTATACATTAAGAACTTACAATCAGTTACTTTTTTGCGTATTTTTCCTCCTTCAAGTAATGGGGCAGCAGCACGTTTTATCGCTGAATAAGTCGATGAAATGTATTTGAAAAATAATGTCACTAATAGTAAAACAGCCTTCTCTCTTCGGAAAATCAATAATAAATGAGTGTACATGGTTCCGTAAAGACATGGGAATCATTTTTGTCATTCGAAATAATAAAATGTGTTCACAATAAAATGGCCGCCATGCAATTTTTACTTTATACGCAACACCGTTATTATCACTACGAAAAATTGGTTTGTGTTAGATGTTTAACCCTCTAAAGTAGATATAAATGACATAAACTATCATTATAAATGGGAAATTTGAAAACATAAAATTTGCAAAAAACGTGCTACAGCCCCTTTAACGTAAAAATATGTAACTATTTATGAGCTGTCAGTCGTTATACAAACTGTAGGCCTATTCGGTTAAGTTATATAATTGCGGGTATGTTCTTTGTTTCTTAATAACGATCATTCGTCAAAACTGTGCTCGTTGATTTATAACTTGACATCCAATGATTTTATCTTTGGCAAACATCAACATAAATGGATTAAGTCTATTAAAGAAAGTTTCGACAATCTTGGATTGAGTTTCCTTTGGAATTCACTAAATTTCAAAAGCGTTTTCTGGCTGAAAGATCTTATGAAGAGTAAATTAACAGATAATATATTTTACCAATATGAATGACAACTTTAGAAACTTCTTCGAAAGCAAACTGTCTATGGTATATTGAGAATCCATCTGTTAAATTTGAACAATACCTTCATTATCTCCATTATCATGCCTTGTTGAAATTCCGAACTGCAAACAAGTATCATCCAATCGAGACAGGCAGATGGCAACGAATTCCAGTTAGTAGATTGTGTAATTTAAATGATATTGCGGACGAATTCCATTATTTATTTAAATGCCCCAAATCAAGGTTAGAAAGAGAAAAATATATTCGTAAATCTTATCATAATAAACCAAATATATACAGGATGAATTTCTTTTTTTACTATTATTGGTACCTTAAGACAACCTTGTTTTGTAAAATTATAATGTTCTTATTAAAACAAATAGTGTCATAACTTCATATTGTCTCTGTATTTAATGTAATGTACTTGCTGTAACCTTATGTTTTATGTTGTGTTGTAAATATGTAAATGTGTATAAGGTATGTACCTCTTATGCTGCAGTTTGCAGCCTGAGTCACATGAAAGTTCAGTTCAGTTCAGGTACCTTATCTGAGGGATTTATAAAATAATAGCCTGGCCGTGTAATAACGTTAGCGAGACATGATGTCGCTTGATGCGTTCTTTCAGAACAATCTCTCCCAGTCGCTACACACTAATTAATTGGTGGCTTAAAAAAGACATGGCAATAACTCAGTAGATTTCAATTTCTTGTGCAAGACTGGCTATTGGAGTTGGCCACTCAATCTTATCCATGCAAAAGAACTTAACTTCGTTTCTCACGTTTGTTAACCATAGACTATACACGGTTAATGGGAATTGTTTCTTAATTTTTAGCGATGTTATTCTAAAGAATTATATTGGCACCCTAGTTATGGAAAAAATACGTTGTTTTTTTATTGAAAACATATTTTATTCATTTAAGAAATGAATTGGGCACAAGTTGTGAAACTTATAGAAGCCTTCTCCGCGTAATCAACTATTTGACAAGGCTAAAATACATAACACAATATATGCAGAAGAGAGTAAGAAATCTACAAGTGACGAAGTGGGTAAACATGTAATATACATTATTAAGGCAACACACAATTTGAAATGTTATTCTTATGACAAAATGCACTTTGAATATGGTAAATACGTACATTAGTATGTATGTATTAATTAAACTGTTGACTCTTGAATGAATTTATGAAATACGTTGAAAAGTAACGGAGGGTTTCTCAGATCTCTTCCTGCTTCAGGCTTTCGACTTTACGTGCTTAGTGGCATATTATATAATGATTAATATTTCTCAATTAAACGCAGTTTATTTTTTAAAGCTTGAATTGAAAAAAATCTCAGCAGATCGAAACAAAATAGTGGGCAGCAACAAGTCATAACTCGCGCTATAATTACCCACTGGCTAAGTTAAGCATTACTGCATTGTGTTCACTTTTCTGTGTTAGCGTTGCAGCGTGTACTCTGAAGTTCTGAAGCGCTTAGTCTGTCATCAAGACCCCTTAATTTTAAAGAGCTGAGGCAAGTCTACAATGAGGCAAGTCTATAGAGCCCAGTATACGGTGAAATAACACATCTCAGAAGCTCCTTTTTATTTGATTATATTCAAATTTAGAATTGACAAAAAATATAATTCAGAGGCTAAATGTCAGACTACACGCTGCTAGGCTAAGTTAAGGCAACAGTAAACGTCATAATTATGAAAAATAAATTTAATGCGCTCCTAATCACACAGTTCTGTAAATTTTACTTCTTTCGAATTTTGTTTACGTTTTTAGCGAAACTTTTAAAACAATGACGTCATTTGACGTCATATGATCGTTGAAACTAATGAACTGCAAAACGCATTCGGTACACTATCAATTACTTACTATCAAGTTCTGTCTGTGTTCAATTGAGCAAGCTTTATGGAATACTTATGAAATGGCAAGAACCTGAAAGACGGAACAGCAGTTCCGAGATGTATTACAATTACACTTCAAACTCTATATACATAACATTGGCCGTACACTGAAGATTTCGCCATTTGTTGCCAGTAAAGTGTTCAAGGTTAGCGCCGTTTTCAGTACTTCTCTTTTTCCATTTTATACATGAATTTACACATTGTAGCGGTAATTATAACAATACATGTACCTTGTCATTTCGGCGATCTATTTTTTTGGGAAAAAACGATTTAAGGATGTCCGCTCCTTCCGGTTGAACTTCAAAAATGAAATATGATTCAGTAAAGATTTGTTCTCTTCTTTACTTACTTCATGATATTCTACATCATCTACATACTTTTAGAAAACATATGAAATAAAGAAAATGTGACTTTAGAACCTCTAAAAAGTGCTTAAACAGCATAAATGGCCTAAATTTGACTTAAAAGGGGGGTTTTCAGGTACGTTTTGTGTCAAAGCTTAAAAAAAAAACACTACCATATATATTTTTTCATCGATTTTGGTAGGGTAAAATGAACTTTGTTACATATCGAAAAAGGAAAAAAAGTTTAATTCTAGAAATGTAGTATTTTAAAAAGTTTTTAGCAGTTTTTTTCTCATTTTCCCATAGACTCCCATGTTAAAATTGTATTTCACCCCACTATCTTACAGGCGTCATATCTCGAAAAAACCCACACTACCTCCTATTTTTTAATGCTGATTTTCCTATCATATACTTTGATCTTTTAAAAAATATAAGTTAGAAAAAATGTTTAATACTATAAATTTGAGGAGCGAACATCCTTAAGGGAATTACGTCGTAACGAATATAATTCAATAACACTAAATAGGAACCTAAAGTAAGTATATGACCCAATATATCCAATTATTTTTAAAAGTGAGCAGTCATGCCTTTAATACACAGCTACAGTGCAGTTGAAGAAGCATACACCTCATCAAAGTTTGATGACGCTTCGAGTGACATTAGCATCTCAGGTTTATACCACGTTGCCAGTAGACCTCAGATTTGGGACCATAACAAATCGGTCCCGTTGTCTCTGTTGTTTGCAACGTGACCTCTTGACCCTGATCCTTCACGTGACACTGCCATCTCATGTTGTATCACAAAGCACGTTGACGTGACTTCATTTCGCCTACGTCTCATTCCGCCTACACCGTTATCAAAACACAATTTTCGACCACTGCAAATCATATGCAATTGCTGTCGTACCTCTATAGAAATGAACTCGCCCTCAGAGGAATACCATATTGGCACCATCCTGGAAGTCTGCAATCTTCTCGATTAAGAGAGGGAGGGTGACATTTTCTTCACAAGCAGTTTCCCCTGCGAGTTGACGAGCATCGGCACCAAGGTTACAAGAGCTCACTATTCCTTCAACACCAGGTCAAACCTGAAGCAAGTTTGAAGACATTTACGCTTGGCACCATACCGAAAGTCTATAGAATGTCCTGGTGTCTTCAAGTATCTTCAGTACCAGTGGAGAGGATCGCCCCCCTACGCCTCATTAAACACAGCGCAAAGGTGATCGTAAGTCACCAAGTGAAATTCACAGATCTCCTAGGCGCTTGCCTCAGACACAGTGGAGACTACTAGTTTCTCTAGTTTCTTCTGGTTCGAGGGTCGAATCTTCACCAAGGTCAGATCTTCTAGGCGCTTGCCTCAGACACAGTGGAGACTGCTAGTTTCTCTAGTTTCTTCTGGTTCGAGGGTCGAATCTGCACTACGGTCAGACTCCGACGCACTTTACTCGAGTCTCTGAGATCAAATATCTCCTCGCCGTCTGGAACATAATGAATTAAATGACGTCATATTGTTTGCAGAGATGTGTTTGCTTTTGTAAAACAGACAGACAGACAGCTTTTGTTAGCGCCTCTGGCCATACATTGTTATAATACATGTTACGGTGCTGAGGTAAACAATCGAACGCTTTATAATTGTAAAACAATGGTCACTTTCTCTGAACCTAGAATCAAGTTTCCCTTATGCAGAACATTGGTGACATTGTTGAGGCATTATAACGTTTGTCTAACGTCCTATAATCCCTGCGTTTATTCAATTTATTCATACAAAAATTCAACTGTTAATAGTGCAATAAAGGTATCGAAGAGCTTTTCATTATAAAGATGTTAATGTTTAAATTGCGTGAATATGGGTAAACTTCGTAAAATACCTGAACGGATAAACGAGGTTGGGTCTAATGCGCATGCCGGAAGTGGGTTGATGACAAAATAGGCAGGGCATGACGGCGGTACGTATACTTTATTGTGAAAGGGGCGCTTTTCTGTATACCTCGTCACTTAATGACTAAGGGTCCTTTAAACTTTAAAGAGGCTTTGTGAACGTGGTCTTTGTGTTAAATTTGCTTATGAAAATTATTCAAGAGAGAAGATAATGAACAATGAGAGCAACGTATTAAACATTGTTTAAGTTATATAAACTGAAACACAAAAGAAAGTACACACTTCAGTTTCTTTGAAAAAAATATATTTTGTGTTTACAGTTTTTGATAAAACACAACTGTTCATCGACATATCAGGCATCTTCTGAAAATCAATAAATGTGCCTCGTTCTGCAAACATTTACAACATTTTAAACATGGTAGGGGTCATATTGGTGTAAATTTCATTTCTTGCCTCTGTCTACATTTGACACATATATTCTAACTAAACATTAACAAGTCACCAATGCAAACTATTGCAGATATATGTTGTTGTAAAATGCCATAATCAAATGCATCTTATATATTTTTAATGTTGAATTAATCGAAACCAACTGAGGTGTGTACTTTCTGTCGTACTTCAGTTTATATAAGTTATTTGACCTTTAACCTTGTAATATCTCACCTTTCGGACTTGGTATGAGCGTGCACGTCATGTAGTATATTGACATGCGCATTAGGTAGATATACCCCCTTCTGTACGTCTTCTTCATAACTCCGTACACTATTGGGTTCACAGCGACTCCTGTATTCACTATGCGCATTGCCCAGAATTCAAACTCCTCACAGCGACTGAGTCCATTCAGACAAGCAAGATTTGCAATCTGAAAATATATAGAGAATACTAAACGACGTCCCGTTTAATAACATATTTTAGATAGACAGAGTTAGATACCAATACCATTCACGAGTTTCATAAATATGTTATTAAATGGGACCGAGTTTAGTATTTTATTTATTACGCGCTGATTAAGTTGCACAAACTCGTCAATAAATGGGACAAACTTCAATGCGATCGCGGTGCTGATATTGTGACGTCATGTTTTAACCAATATGACGTCATGTCAATCGAAAGCACGTGATGTTATTACACTAAGTGTAATAACACGGTAGATTTATTAAACCGTGATATTTTCAACGTGTGAGTAATAAAAAAAGCATACGTACATTAATAAAGGATAACTTAAAACATTGTTGGAGAGAAAGTTTTAACAAGATGAGTTGCTTGTATCGTAACGAAAACAGTTTTGTTCACCTACTTGTGTACTTCAGTGCAAATATCATGTAATTAGACATGTCTTTGAAGCATCGTATGAAAGCGAAAACTAGACCGATCATTTGTATTATTGCATTATGAGCAGACAGTTGAGTGTTCCATAACATAATCCTATTTGATATCTCATAGTAAACAGTTACAATTTTGGCAGCTCTTTGAAGTGACCAGGGGTCAATCTTTTCAAAACTAAAATTTTTTCCTCTGTGAAATATTCAGAAAGCTTATGCCTTATGCTTATATATATCACATATGTCATAAAGTTTATTCAATATAATAATTCCAAACGGAAAAATGATGAACAGAATATGAATTTACTATCATTATTTCAACAGCACAAGATCACTATTTCTGCATTAAACTCAGCATCTTTGTTTGTGTTGGTAACATGTATATCTGAGTAAGCAAGTGGCATGTTATACATTATAAGCGAAAGTTCGTTTTAAAGGACTATATGCTACATACAATCATCAACTAACAGATAAAATCTCAACATGTAATTCTCTAAGACAAAATCTCTATTAGAATATTTTGGACAAAATCCTATAAATGACTATATGCTATATAAGTTTTTTTCAAATGGAGGAAAGATATAGAAATATCGAAGGGACAATGTTATAAATACATTAAAACTTTACCTTCATTTGATGCCTATCTGTTTTCACCTAAGTATATTACTTATCCGTTGGAAAATTTACATATTTTAATCATTGTTTGCCTGTACGTTGAAATAATACCAAGAGAAAATAGAACATGTAGATTATGCGACTCATCATTCTTTATGTAAATGTTGTGTAACCTCAAACTGGTTATGTAACTTCCAGGTTTTTATGTAACATCCAACTTTTGGTGATATTTCAACATCAAATTAACTTTTTATTTAATGTACAACATTTTTGCAACATCAAACTGTTTATGTGATTTACATCTCTATATAAAACATTACACTTGTTATGTAATTTCCAGCGTTTTATGTAACATCACACTTGTTATGTAACTTCGATCACTTTATGTGACATCACACTTTTTATGTAACTTTCATCGCTTTATGTAACATCACACTTTTTATGTAACTTTCGTCGCTTTATGTAACATATATCACACTTTTAATGTAACTTTCATTGATTTATGTAACATCACACTTTTTATGTAACTTTCATC
>OW388299.1:73582308-73884808 GCA_936450465.1 Gibbula magus | reverse complement strand
TACAATTATATCAACGTTATCTTTAGATCTAAAAACAAACCACTTTTTAAGCGCATTACGATTTTTAAAAATACACACAAACTTAAAATGATAAAAATTCATAAATTATTCAAATTTGGATAGAATTATCGAAACGTATACATACCAAATTTGGCAGCCATGTGAGAAGAAACAAAATGGCGACGACCCCCATTAGCTTCGCAAACTTCTTCTTCCGTTCTGTTTCCGGACTTTTTGGCTGAAATAACTTCTTCTTGTTGAGCTCGTAAGCGATACTGATGTTGCAACCGACAAGGACGATGATACCGACGATGAGGAGGACGATAGTGATGTATACGATTTCCATAACTGCACTTCCGTGTGACGTCATATCCGCTTTTGACGTATCGGTGAGTGCGCAGTACCACCCTGCTTTGACTCGTACTGGGTACATAGACAGGGGTACAGACGCCAGGAGGAGACAGAACAAACCCTGGACTCCTATAATAGCTTTGATTTTGATTGGCGTAGGATTCAAACGTTTGTAGAGAAAAGGTCTTGTAATTGCAATCCAGCGGTCGACGTTGATGAGGACGATGATTGCAAATGTGGTATAGATGTACCAAACCACAGTGACAGAGCTGAATTCACAGAATACTCTGCTGTTGAAATATTCCCCTCGTATTGATGCGATAATGCTTGGTGTGAAGACAACGATTGCCGTCAAAACGTCATTTAACGCCAAACCGCCGATCAACGTATCAGGAACGCTGTCGCGGTATTTGGACAACTTGCAGACGATGATAAACGTAAAGAGGTTGCCGATATAAGCAACGGGGATGACAACTCCATAATAGAATAACTGAAATGCAATATGAGGCTCAATGTCCGTGAGAGGGAAGAGGAATTGGGTTTCTTCGCTTGAACCCGTAGAATAGGCTAAAGTGCCGTTAGAGAGCGTTGACGCAGTGGTTCCAACCATTTTTACCAATATACAACTATATAGTAAAGTTCAATCGGAAATCAAAACGGAAAATAGTCAAAGACTATCAGGACTGATCCAGTGATTCCAACCACTTTCCTTGAACAACATTAGGACAATACACAGTACAGTTCAGAATATGTTTACTCGTCCGCTTTCAAGATAACTGACAAAGAGTTTGCTTGGTTACAACGCTTATTCAGTAGTTCCATTCATTTCATAAGTCGATGTTCCGTCCTTTCGGTTTTCAATGGTTCTACGTCGCCTTATGAATATGTATCCAGTGTAAAATCTGCAATTCCTCATAAAATCTGTTGTAGTCCTCAAGTTGTTCCAATCATTTTCAAAGAGTCAAACAACTTTCCATAACGAAAGCATATAAGTCTATTTGGTATTGTTTTTCAAAACACTTTCAGAGTGAAAAATCCAAAAAATCTTTCCTCACCAATGTCCTATACGTAAAAAAACACCAACGGTTCCTCTTGGAATTGTTTCTATCGTGTTCACAGTACTTCCCAAATAGTTCTTTCTTCAAAGAAGTTTTAACAGAGGGTTAAAGAAGTTTTAAACAGAGTCAAAACGTTGGTCTTGTTAGAAACGATAGGACTGAATCCATGTACGTCTTTCACGAAGAAAGTCTTACACTGTAAAGAGAACCACCTTGTTGAAAACTCTTGCCCCTCACAGACTTGTTCCTTATCTTATCTATCGTATATACTAACAACTTGAGGAATATAAACACGGAAGCACACTCAGGCTTTAATCCTGATACACTGACCGTTTGTTGTAAACTGAAGTCGCTACCTCCTTAGAAGCAGTGATGTAAGTCAAGTTATTGCACAGAACTACCATTCGCCGCTCTTGGGTCTGTTTACCGTTTCCGCAAACATCTCCCAGGAATTAGTCCAACGGTGCCGAGAAGAGTGGGTCGTTGTAGCACCTAAACTCTGAAACAAATGGTCAATTATATGAGCGGAAATAAACCAAAGGATTATTTCTTACTTGTAGATACCCATAGTTACGTTCTGGTGTACTAAAAAAATTGTTAGATCTATATAAGTACACATCTATCTACCAAAATGTAAACTAAAGGACCATTTCCTACTTTTACTTCTATTGTTATGTATTTATGTATTCCAATGGAATATCCAGTCGAACATATATGATCATACTTATTTGTCTCAAACTAACTCTCTAACATAGCTGTGACATTATTAATTATTTATCCTAAAGGAGAATGACATACAGTCTAAAGTGCCTTTGACAAGTCCACCCATTTGAATACACAATCAAATCAAGACAAGTCCAGATAACGTTTCACTTCCTTCACGTCATTTCCTGATTTCGTCTATGGTTGCTTTGAAGTCATATACGCCCTTGTTTTGTTATATATATCAACTGGATTGTCTGAGTATAGGGATATATGATATACCTTTTTTTTAAAGAGTAGTTTAAATGAATATTTAGTGTTGAGAAAGTACATTCAAACGTAATATCGTTATATACTAGAATGATACATCCTTTTTTATATAGATATACTGATTTGAAGACAATAAATTGACGGCTTGATGATAGATTATATATTTTTTTTTAAATAAAATAAAGAAATTTCATTTTAAATGCACTGTCGCACGTTCTTTTGCAATTTGGAAATGTCAGATTTATAATAAAAAAAAGTGTATGCAGCCGATATCTTTACTTTAGAGGGTACAACAGCCCATTTAACGATCCCGATTATCAGTAGATCTGTATTAACTTGCACGTCGTTTCCGAGTATATAGACTAGGGAAGTATATGTAGAAGGAATAGAGGAAACAAAGGAACCGAAAGAAACAGTATCAGTTGAAGAAACAAAGGAAACAGGGAGCCAGGAGAAACAAGGAAAGCAGCGAAAACAGGGCAAATCGAGAGTAATTGGACAACATGTGATAAAACGTATAAACCTTCCAATATAGGTTTAGTCCAACATAAAAATTACAATTCTGCCATACATGATAACAGCGAGACAATCATATCATTTATCTATTATCATTTTTAAAATACCTAAACGAAAACCAACCATCGATTTAGGCATACTTTAAATAATCAATTCGCGAATAAAATAATGACATGAAATGAACACTGCATTCCATGGTTCGGTGCTTCCTGGTTCCCGGAGTCTGTTGCGCTGCGCAATTGGCTTAATAACTGGCTTACGCAGCGCAACAGACTCCGGGAACCAGAATGTGGTTCGGTGATATAAATGCGTAGAAGGGGACATCCATCGCATGGGAACTCAGCTCCGCTGGAAACCGCTCGTGAAATCTCAAAGAGAAGAAGAAGACCCTTCGCTTGGTATCAAAGCAAGCAGCAGTCATAATCAGTCCTTATCTTCATGTAGGAAACCTTGTCATAGAGATATATGTCAGACATAATATAAATCAAACAGTATTTTGTCTAAATGAGACGTGTCCAAAACTTCATGTCCATTTTTCGTTAATAATTTTTTTCTATAGAATTATATGACAATGTCATAATATAAATTATTCATTATAATCGTAATACAACGCGATACCGTGTCATCAAATGGATGTTAATTTCACATTGTCGTAGAGAAAATCGTTTTACGTCAGAATAGGAGTTGATTGCGCCTGGCATAAATGGCAAATTATTGTCCATAAATGATCGCCTTGCAAGCATGAAGTCCCTTTATGTGAAGATATATATGGATATAATCGCTACCATTTTATTGTCCTTTGGCAGTCAATGTCATGTACAACTGTTCACTTGGTTCACAACCATTAAAGGCGCTGTAGCACGCAGTTCTTACTTAAATAAAGTGCTTTCACAAAAGGTTAATAAGTATTGCCAATGGTTTAATTATCCTGGATCAATATAAAAAGTGTTTTAAAACGAATGCACATGGTTCGGTCAAGTCATGCGAGTCCATTTCTAATCGAGCGGCCATTTTAAGGAGTTGACCTTAAACTGGCCGCTCGAAGGTAGTTCAAGTGATCATACTGATGTAGTGAAACCTAAACAATCGATGAGAGTTTTACATATGGCACAATGATGGAACGGCCTATCATCTTCCTCTCTGAACTCGCATTAGACCTACAAATCTAGCTCTCACACTGAAGAGTTCCACTGAAGTGTCGCTTCATACGTCGATCCATGTTCTTCCAATACGGATACGGCTTATCAGGTCGTGTTATGGGATGATTTACTATCTAACGTAATAATATATTGTATAAACTTTCATAATAAATGGCAAATTTGAGAAAAATAAAAATGCTTTAATTAAGTGATACAGCGCCTTTAATTCACTCAATAAGAAAATGTGAATTTGCCCTGTTGAATATTACCCTGTCAGCAATGTAAGACAATTAAGATAGGCTGCTCCCTTTAAAATAATGCTTTCGACATGTTACTTCGACCACGTAACTTCGAATTCTGTTACAATTCCCTCTGGGGGCGGGATAGCGCAGTGGTTAGCGCGTTCGGCCTCGGATCAAGAGGTCCGGGGTTCGAATCCCACCAAGTGCACGGCAACTTTGTCTAGAGTAGAGAACTGTTCTGCACTCAGTAAGGTTTGGGTGCAATGCTACACTGAATTTCAGTGCAGTACAACTCATGGTTCGCTAGTTCCAGCCGATGCTCGCAGGTTTCACCGCAATGCATAGCCACATGGCGTTGCGGGCTTTCTCCCTGCCATAATACTAGCAGCCGCGATATAAGTGAAATACTCTTGAAAGCGGCGTTAAACCCCAACTCACCTCACCTCACAACTGTATGGGTTCTCATAAAACAACAAACGTTGTAAATTTGACACATGGTTTCGGGAACTGAACAAATGCCTGATTTGAGACAATGTGGCTGTGATTGCAAAAGTTCATGAAACCGGGATAAATACCTATTTGATTTGCCACCGTGTTAGTTTAATGGAATACGCTAGTCGCGAAGTGTGCCGACCATTAGTCACCGCTTGTTTGCAGCGGCCTACAGGGATAGGTGAACTTGCACGTTTCTTGTCGAAATTAGAATGTCAAACGTTCTTAATTCTAGAGTTAACCTTATTCAAAGCTTTATAAATAAATAGCAATTGCTTTGCGTGGACCTGTTTCGCTGAACACTCTCACGGAGATTCAGTTCATACCTGCATAACCTTAATTTCGTGACGTCTCATCACATTTAGCCACGCCCCCCATGACGTGTGGTTCATTCTAGTTGCGCTGTGGATTTTCATTTGTTGATGAACGCGTTGTAGGCGGCGTTAATAATCCAATGACGTTTTGATTTAACATCTTGTGTCTTCATACTCGTATATAGTACAACTCTAATTGCAGAAAGCTAAAACAACACTATTTATGGTTGGTTGGACACACCTGAACCCTCATAGTATAATGGAATGTCCCAAACAGTGCCAAAATGCAGAAAGCTAAAAATGCAGAAACATGAAATATACTGCACCTGGTGTTAGGCATATATTAAAATAATATAATAAAACAAATTCTGGTCGTATTTTTTCAGCAGATATGACGTATATACCATACATATTCACCATATATTGGGTTTGTTCCTTTTTTACAATATATACACAATATACCAATATTGTTGTATGGTGCTGAAATATGGGGTTATGAAAATACTATTCAATTGGGACGTATTCATTTGAAATTTTGTAAATATACATATTGAAGGTTCAAGACTCCAGACTCCATGGTTTACGGGAAACTTGGAATATAACCACTTTGTATTTCAATAAAATTGAACATGTTGTCATATTGGTGTCAGTTATTATCATCCCAAGGTAAATTATTGAATATTATGTAAAATTTATGTTCAACTTCCAAAATTCTCGATTTAAGTGCTCAATTCCCGTTCTCGTTCCCGTTCCCGGAAATACAATCTCTATTAGAGATCTAGAGTACAGGTTATAGCTTCATTCGGCAGATGCAAGAGTTTCAAAATACCCACTGGTTGATAAATAATGTTAAAACGGTACTTGTTGACCAATTTTTTGCAAAAATGAAGAGAAAGTAAATTACAATCATTAAAAGGCTTTTATTATATCATGTTTAAAGATAATTTTTGTATTGAAGACTATTTACTGCAGCTTCCATGGAATTTACGGATTAATGACACAAAACTGGTAGATGGTATAGAATAGACAAAGAATATAGAGTATGTACATTATGTAAGTGTAAGATTGGGGAGAAATTCCATCTTATGTTAGAGTGTAGTTTGTTAGATCAATTAAGAAATAAATATATTCCTGCTTATTGCTGTAAACATGTATCCATTGAAAAATATATTTCACTTATGTCCATCACATACAAACCAAAACTTGTTAAACATTTCATTGTATATCAAACATGGCTTTTGTATGCTCCATTAATATGTGTTTTGTTATATTAGTATTGTACACCAACCTACTATATTGTATAAATTGTATTATATATTGTATGAATATATACTCTATTGTGTAAACTTAATCTGTTAAATATATTGAGAAGGAAGTATTAAATTGTAGTTTAAGTATGATTCTACAATAAAATGGTCTTCTCCAAACGTACTAAAATATATAGCATTCTGACTCTGCCCCTCTACTCACTCGATGTGTTTGGACCAGTCCATTACGTCATTAGGTATGATCAGCCTGACCATCAGGCAATTCATTCTGCATTATAGCAATTCTGCGTTTTAGCTTTCTGCGTTTATAAATTCTAAATAAAACACTGTAAATATAGAGTAAATATGTGTATCACTCGAGCGAGAGCGAGGTTTTAGCATGAATTACCATAGATTCGTTATGATGAAGTAACACCATGTCGTTGGTTATACTTTTTCAAAAAATAAAATTAGCTGTACCCAATGTATTGTATTATTAAAGAGCCATTAAGGATGGTAGTGTTTCAAATACAAACTTATTTGTGGAAAATATACTTATAACGTCAATCGCTAGAGAAATCTTTTATCTACAACATGACATGTGAAAAATAAGTTTCATATCACGACAATGTAATGAAATTTGGTTTCAAACAGAAGTACGCCTTCGAGTAGCGCGTGCTAAGGGTATCTGACGTGATATAAACAGAATTCCCTTTATTGCATAAAACATCCTACGCAACAGCAAACGTTTCCGAAGCGTGAAGGCTCGTCTTAAGCGCAAGTCGCCATAGAAACTCACGGGCTGCACGTGCTTCTCTTGGGAGTTAGACTACCCTTGTCACACATTACTGAATGTGAAGATTGTTTTATAAACAATGATTCTAAATGTCCTGAGAACATACACATTATTGCCTGTTTAATTTACTTTTTATTGAGCTTATACCACCAAATTATGACAAATATATTCTCATTGATTATAGTATTCAAGCAAAATACCTAGTTGGGTAAAACATTTATTCCAATATCTGTAGAAAATACATTATTAAATGAAATGATTAATAAATAACCGCCAAAATTTATGTATTTTTATTTCTTTCATTGCTCACAAACTTTATTTTTCTTTCGTGTCTTTGTATACACTATGCGAGCTAGACCACAATGCTTTGCGCTTGGAAATAATACACTTGATCTATATTTAGACTGGAAAACACCTTTACTAATTAGTGCAATTTCTCGGTTTATTTTGGGTCGAAAAAATCTAGGAAAAATTAAGTGTATACACTTCACGGAGTTACATGTTTGGCAATTTTCCGATATGTTCATCAACATCCTTGGTGGCTCTTTAAGTATAGCTTTGCCCTGAACAATAACAGTTAAATAACGAGGACGTTAGACCAATATTAAGACCATTTGAATCACGCACACATATCGCTTCGGTAACGTAACGTTTTATGATGTCAAATGCGATAATGAAATTCTGCTACTTATTTAGAGGGTATTGGACAGCAAACGTGTTAAGTGCACCTCTCATATATTTATATATATTTATGTTTCATCAAGTACAGATTAAAAAGAGAATACAATGTAATGTTTACAATTAATATCTATAGTTGACGTTGACTACCTGGCACCTTAAAGGGAAACGGTTTGCTTTAGATCCAAAGCATGAGATAAGAAAGGGATATCACATAAGTTGGATTTGTAGAACTAAGAGGAGATATAATATTTCTGTTTATGTCAACATATTTCGTTGTTTTGGTTGAAACTGTAAATTTGAATCATGTAATATATGAACTAAATTATTATATTCCTAGAGTGCAGTAAAGTCAAACATAAACTACACGTTTACATAAACCATTGCCAGATGGTAATCACGCAGCAGTTGATGAATAGTATTTGCTGACTTGGGCTAGCCTATCAGTCGAGTGGTCAAGTGGTCAAGGGCTATTCTCGTTGTCCGGAGGGAATGCTAGAACTATGACCAGTGGTCAATACTAAACAACACGAGTGTTTCGAGAATTGCCTCATTTAACTCGTGTAATTATAAGGAAGTAAATTTGGGATCAGCTTCACAAGCTTGTGTTATCGTAAACATACTCCATTTTGCGTTGGTTAGGTTCAGATAGAGCCCTTTCAATAGTTCAAACTGGAGAGTTAATAAGGATGTTTCTGAACAAAGATGATGACAACGACGATGATAATGATTATGGTTGAGGTGGTGGATGTACATGCTTAAAGCACATGGTGATGATGATGATGGTGGTGATGATGATGATGGTGGTGATGTTGATGATGGTGGTGATGATGATGATGGTGGTGATGACAGTGATAATGATGATGGAAGTGATGATGATGGAGTGGGTGGTAGTGGTTATGATGACGATGATGATGGAGATGATGATAAGGATGATGATGATGTTGGTGGTGAAGGTGATGGTACTGATTGTGACGACAACGACGATAATGATGGAAATGGTGATGACTGTGATAATGATAATGATGATGATGATGATGATGATGATGATGATGATGATGATGATGATGATGATGAAAATGATGTATATTAATATATGATCAACCTTTACCGCCAACGTTTATTCAAATTTTGTTACCCCACCCTGCAACTAAGCGCTACCCACCCTCCCAATCTCAAGCGTATACTGTTTAGGAATTCGAAAGTTTACATAATAATTAGCAATTATTCTAAAATATGTGTAAAAACACATCTCTTTGAACAACTCTTTGAAGTGAAATACATGAGACAAGAAGAATTTCAATTTTATGTGTTTTCAAAATAAAAAGAATGTTATCAAGAAAATTATGATTTCCGTCGATTGATTGAACATATTTAATCAGAGTTGAAAAGGATTTCATTTATGAAACCCGGATTACATTTGTACTTGATTGAACTGGGCAGTGACATATGATAAAGGCTAGACAAATTACACATCAACTGAAACCTTATTAAGTAAAACTGGCTTTATGAAATTGAATGTAAATATGTTTATTTCGAAGGAACAACAATATAATTTTTCAAATATTATTTTTATGTTTACACTAGTTGTTTATTATCGAAGCTGTTCGTTAGAATAAGTTAAAAATTACCATTAATTTGAAAATAATAAACTAAATTAGGCTTTTTTAGTTACATTTAACCCGTGGAACTTTTCATTCTTGCTTTTGCCTATAGCCTTACACTCAGACCCGGTTAAAAAGTATTTATTCGTAAAATATCATCAATTTATTAAATATTGTGAGAAATGGGATTTTCATATCCTCCTTTTCAATTTTCTTTTCAAATTGTTGCAGAGCCTAAATGATAGATTATGGAGCCTAAAGAGTTATCTTAAAGCTCGTGTATATGTAAACATTCGTTGACCTGATTTGTCGACTCAATTAACACTTTGAGAAAGTAGGTTATGTGGTTGAAAGATGATCTGTTGTGGAAGCATTTAGAATATTTATGTTAGGAACACAGTGCTGTTATTGAAAGACAACCGACACTTTATCCCAATTAAAGACAACCTCCTCATATGTATGTGTTCTCACACATCTAGTGTTAAGTTATACATAAGTAACATAACAGTTCATTCCATTTGAAACAGAATATGGAGGAGTTTAATTCTTATAATATATAGACAAATAGATGCACGGACAGACACCTGCACAGATAGACCTTTGAGAATATGAGAAAATATTTGCTGAATAACAACTTCTTCATTGTGAACAAAGACGACGTTTTGGAGTAAGCATATATTCCTAAACGTCGCGTTTGCCCAGGGATTTATGCACATTTTAAAATTTTGAATAGTGGTTGATTCATTCATTGACCTACTGATCAAAAATTAAAATTAAAATATCAATATATTTTGTCATGTATATAACCGGATATGGTCATTTGTCAAATCTGTGAATTCGTTAGTCACTAGTCACTTGGGATTTTGCATTAAATTTGATGATTTTGTATCGCCGTTTTTGCTCGTCGCCATTTTGGGCGGTCGTCGTTTTAACTATATCCCTATGTAACCAACATCCAATTAAAATCAAATGAAACCATAGTAGATTCGGTGTCACTTCAGTAACTCAAGCATATAATCATTTGTCCACGGAGTTCTTTCTAAGCGGATGTTGGACGGAAATAACCCTGTCCATTCCATGCCCTTTGATCACGGTTTGATTTAGTTAAAGGATTTTGGTACCGTTTCCATTTATAAAGACTAAAGTCTATCAGGGTGAGGGCATTGATTTCTTATCAGATTGGTATGTTTAGTGTTTCACATGATGGTCTTTGGTTTGATTGAAGTAGAAAAGTCTTTCATGTATATTTGTGGAAGAAAATAATGACTTTTCATACCGAGTAAAGCGGGGCAGCATTTCCATCTAAGAGACTGATCATAAGGGTTTTATGGGAGAATCCGCCAATTTTTTTTGTGGTGCTTTTCATGAAATAAAATAAAATAAGAGAAACGCTTTTTTACCAAATTCACGGCTAGAACTAGACAATCCTGATTGGTTCCATTGAAAAATTGTTGAAAAATGACGGCAATATTTTTGGATATACATGCAACTACTTTTATTCTGCATAAGCGACAGATGTTCTTACGTCTAAGGCAAGAAATCATATTTCTACGTTAGAAATCAGAAAGTACATCAATGAATCTACAGCAACTTCTCTAGCGCATACCTTTGTACTGTCCCGAATGGACAACTGGAACGCTCTTCTGTTCGACCAAGTATCACTCTGACTGATTATCAAAATGTTACAACGTGTTCAGAACTCCGCGGCAAGAGTTGTAACACGAACTCAACGCCATGATGACATCACACCAGTTCTTCTACAACTCCATTGGCTGCGTATATCATTCAGAATCCAAAATACAAATTCTGCTTCTCGTGTTTAATGTCTGAACAACCTTGCTCCAGAATATATTTCAACATTGACGACCAGATACCAGCCCTCAAGGACTCCTCTGAACGATGCTTATTGTAAGTTCCTAAATCGAAATCTAATTGCTATGGCGACCGTTCCTTCCAGACAGCAAGACCAGAATTACTGAACAAGTTTCCCTTACATCTCAGACAGCTTTAAAAACTATGCACCTTCAAGAGGCACCTAACGACTCATCTGTTCCAAACAGTTTTTAATCAAGGAAGCAATCATTGCTCTGAAGGCGATGTGCACCAATACTATAACGTTATATTAATTAAGTAGTTACGTATTGGCCCATTTACAGGCCCGAGGTCGGTTGTATTGGCGCGGGACGAAGTCGAGGCCAATACAACTGACCGAGGACCTGTAACTCGGCCAATACAGAATTACGTAATTAATGACACTTTTATTAATTAACTTCATTCCATTATATTTGCACAACATTAAACCTCTTATTTACATTGAAATAGTAATTATTAATAGGACTGGTGAACAGATAGCACGGGTCAAAGTTGTGAAGCTACAGCTTCGGGCTTTCACCAACTGTGCCACTGCGCATGCTCACACTCATATTGGCCCAGTTTGTCTCGTATTTGCCCAGTTCCCCCGTTTTGGCCCAGTTGTCGTATTACACGGCCTAGGCCTTAAATACCGTTTACGTGTCATAATATTGATAGTTAATTCATAATGCTGTATATAAGCGGTATTTCATGAGTTCTTCATTGCAATTTCTTAACCAATGCCAAAGTCTTCAAAACAACAGTTAATTGTGATTCTCAAGGTCTACTCGTGTTCTATCAATACACATTAGAAATGAAACCCTTCTGCACTTTCGACCCATTTCATCATCATTAGTCGCACCACATTGCTAAACATCAAAGGGGCGATTTATATTGTCTTGTTTATGTAGGCCCGAGATATGCATAAATAACAATTTCATGATTACCTGATTACTTCCAAACTCAAGACAGTTTCTAAGCCGTCATTAGAGTGGTTCCATGTCATATTGAAGTTCATACATGATGTCTGATGCTGCATAAATTTATATAACGCTGCAAAAGTAGTTTTACCGTGTTTTTGCAAATTCAAAATATAATGTTAATTTTACTTTCAGAGATAGTTAATAAACTATTTTAGAATCTGTTCCTGTCCCAACCAGGGCAAAACAGCAATTGCATTTTGGTTCACATGACCAAATATCCTAAAAATAATACTTTCAATAGTATAATAGAAGACATTTCAATCCTCGAGTGATAAATACGAATTACATTATGTCTTCAGAAGCCAACAAAACTAAATTTGAATTTTAAATCTGAATTTCCAAAACATGATCTGTTCATAATTTTTAGAAACACACATTTAAAAATCACAGTTTTGGAATCTCCTTTACCAGACGAGATAGGGGAGTCAATAAGGGCGTTTTGGTTTGTTTTATGACGTCCTACTGTAACGATGCGTCAACGTATTAAAGTCCAAGAAAGTACGTTATGTCGATAACATCTTTTCGTAACGTTATTCCCATATCAAGTCGTTGAAGGACATTAAGGAAGATTTTCCGGATATCAACTTCTTTAATGAGAAAATACACGACTTTCGAAGTATGTACTTTTACATTCCTAAAGTTTTCATATCTATAAAATGCATACCAACAATGTGTTTACATTTTCTGTGCTACTCAATATAGACATATGAAGACAAACGTTACATTTAATCACAATTGGTCTCACAGCTGCACAGCAATCATACGAAACCTTGAAAATGACGATTTATTGCCTTGTTTATGTAGGGTCAAGCATAATGAAATATGTCCACCTCCGACAGGGACTGGTCAAGGGGTTTATTACTGACAATATTTCCAAAATCAAGACGCTCTCCGCGGACATGAACTGTTATATATCTTAATCATCAGAGTGCGCCTCCAAGCTATTATTAACTAGTACAGTAAGAAACCATCGAAGCAGAGGTTAAAGTGGATATTGCACCGGCGAAGACGAAGATTAACCAGACACTATGATCGGGTTATTTCGGGTCAATTGTAATACTATCATTGATTGTATACACAAGCAAACACTGTCCTTAACATTGAGTATCATTTTTAAAAAAAAATTTTTTTAAATCAACTTAAGTGTATATGTATATGGTTTAGTAAAGTCATGGGAATCATTTTTGTAATTCGAAATAAAATGTGTTCACATTAAAATGGCCTCCATGCAATTTCTTACTTATACGCAGCACTGTTATTATCACTACGATTAATTGGTTTGTGTAATAAGATGTTTTACCCTCTAAAGAAAATATAAATGACATTAACTATCATTATAAATGGGAAATTTAAAAAAAATCAAATTTGCAAAAAAAAGGTGCTACAGCCCCTTTAAAACGGGTCAAGCATCCCAATTTCTTAGACGAACGAAGAATGCCACTGACAGCTTTTCCATTTGATCACCACCATCATCATTATTTTATTATCGTGGTCCGAAAAATAATTTGTCAGTTTTAAAGTTCTGATTGTCGATACATTAAGAACTGGAATATTACCTTATCTTTAGGTTTCGAAGCTATTAGCTATAACGTCTTTGTGCATAAAGCAATTTCATAGAATACGTGTATCGCATGTGTGGACTGGTCAAGGTGGTTCCATGAGGAAACGACCATCATTTAGAGGTTGCGACTTTTAGATTGATCTCCGGGGACTTGAAAACTACTAACTACTTGCTACTATTTCTATACTGCTACTACTTCTGTTACTACTACTACTACTACTACTACTTCTACTACTACTACTACTACTACTACTACTACTACTACTACTACTACTACGACTACTACTACGACTACTACTACTACTTCTACTACTACTACTACTACTACTACTACTACGACTACTACTACTACTACTACTACTACTACGACTACTACTACTACTCCTACTTCTACTACTACTACTACTACTACTACTACTAGTGCTACTACTACTATTACTTTTACTGCTACTGCTGCTGCTGCTACTACTACTACTTTTACAACTACTACTACTAATAATAATAATAGCAATACTGCTATACTACTACTACTACTGCTGCTGCTACTGTCACTTCTACTACGGCAACTGTTTCTTCTACTACTGGGAGCTGCTGCTGCTGCTACTACTACTAGTACTACTATTGATGCTTCTACTATTACTACTGCTTCTGCTACAACTACTAGTACAGCGACTGCTACTATTACTTATACTACTATTAATACTACAATACTCCTGCTGCTGCTTCTACTACTGCTGTTGCTGCTACAACTACTACTACTGATCCTGCGACTGCTTCTATTACGGCTACTATTAGTTCTATAAAACAACTACTAATGTTGCTACTGCTACTACTATAACCATTACCACTACTATTACTACTACTACTGCAACTCTTACTACTACTACTACTACTACAAATACTATACTGCTACTGCTGTTGATACTACTACTACTACTACTGCTGCTGCTGCTGCTGCTATATTAACTTTTACTACTGCTACTAGTAATAGAGCTGCTGCTATTACTGCTGATACTACTACTACTATTACTGCTGCTTCTGCTACAACTACTACTACTGCTACTGCGACTGCTATCATTACTACTACTTTTATTACTATAATACTACTACTGCTGCTGCTACTACTACTACTAATACGACTGATCAAATCTAGATATAGCCTGAAGATAGAACTTTTAAGCTAGTAGTATAGATTATAACTTGTAATCCTGGGTGAAGTTAAGGTGAAATAGTAAAACCTTATAATCAACTTAATTACTAAGCTTGTTAAACATGTATTTCCCAGCTGTACGTATATAATTCCATCTCATTATAAGCTGAAGACCAGATGGTCAGGGCGAGAGATGACTTATAGAATAATGTTCATAAGCTTATGAATAAATCTCCTCTATAAGGTCAAGACGAAATATTTAGCCCTGGTAAGTAGGGACTCTGTCCTTCCGCTCCTGCCATTAGTACTGTGGATTTTAATTACTATAACCTCATTATAACACTTACAGTGGAGTCTGGTACAATGGGAGTTCAAGCTCATTAGTCCAGGATGAGGATGAGAGATACGCGGTACATGCAGACCGTTGACTTTTATTGTGTTAAGGAGGGCTACAATCTCATTAGTTTATATTGTATTCATGATGGCTGTTAAAGGGGTAGTAGCACGTTTTTTGCAAATTTTATTTTTTCAAATTTCCCATTTATAATGAGAGTTTGTGTCATTTATATTTACTTAAGAGGGTTAACATCTTATTACACAAACCAATTAGCCGTAGTGGTAATAACGGTGTTGCGGTGATGCGTATAAAGCAAGCAAATGTTGGCGTTCATTTTAATGTGAACACGTTTTACTATTCCGGATGACAAAAACGATTCCCATGGCTTTAGGGGACCATGTTTACTCATTTTTTAACTTGACTTTCCGAAGAGAGAAGGGTGTTTCACTTTTACTGACATTATTTTTCAAATATATTTTATCTAAATATTTGAGCGAAAAAAAACGTGCTACAGCTGCCCCTTTAACTCCGTTTTTATGACAGTAGCAGCAGCAGTATGTAGCAGTAGCAACAACACTAGGTACCAACATCAGCAATAGTTGTAATCATACTCGTGATGCTATTTCCATAGAGTTGATCTTATAAGATCATCATCGGATATCGACACTCCCATTACAAACTTTAAGGTTATTGTGTGGACCTTGCTCATTGACTCGCCTGTAATCCATACATAATCTGACCAATATAAAGCTGCCAATGGCGTAATAGTTTGTTGGGGATTGAAGTATATAAAGGATTGATCTAACCACAGGGTATGAAGTGGACATGTGTAAATATAATGTCCATGCAATTAATAGCTAGACGAATCAATATCAACATCAACAATGCACACATCCCAAGAGTGAAGTGTGGAATTTGCTTATTGACTCGCCTATAATCCATGCACAATCTGACCAATACAAAGCTACCATTGTCGTTATAGTTTGTTCGGATTTGAAGTTTAAAAATGATAGATCTTACCACAGGGTATGAAGTGGACATGTGTAAATATAATGTCCATGCAATTTATAGCTAGTCGACATCGATATCAACGCAAGCAATGCATACATCCAAAGAGTGAAGTGTGGAATTTGCTTCTTGACTCGCCTATAATCCATGCACAATCTGACCAATATGAAGCTACCAATGTCGTAATAGTTTGTTCGGATTTGAAGTTTAAAAGAATAGATCTAACCAAATAGTATGAAGTGGACATGTGTAATTATATTGTAACCACGCGAGATCGATATCAACAACAAGTCTACTCACATCCCAAGAGTGTTAGAGTGGAATTTGCTTATTGACTCGCCTGTAATCCATGCACAATCTAACAACTATTGGACAAAAGGAGTAATCAATGATCTTGATTATCAGTGGCAAACACGTGTCGCCGGCGGTGCTGAACTGATTTGATGCCCTCAGAGGACATCAGATAAACTCTTTCGGAAATATATTACATGTAGATAGTTTGAAAAAATATCCTTACTATACCAGATATCACGTTTACAATTTCGATAAATAGCACTGTGAATAATTGCAAGAGGCCTCAAACTCATTCGTTATTTCACAGGACATATAGGATAAAGAAGAGTGATGGGGTGTACTTTTTTCTTTATCTTCAGTATGCAATTCTCGTACTGACTTGGTTTATAGCTTTGACTATGGCTTATAGCTGTTATTACGAGTGTAGTTTGACTCATTTGCTTTGACAACGCATGCAATAATCACAATTAGTATCACGTCATTTAATACCACCCAAGGGATGCCTACATCTGAGCTTTATTCGAGGAACAAGTTGGACAGTATAGCTCATGATTCTATTGGAGGCACAGTTTCTGGTGTTATAACAACTATAGGTGACATTTGTCTTACTCTAATAGTGTTAATTACAATATACAGTGACTTCACGTATTGTATTTTCCTAAATATCATTTCTTTGCTCCTCCCATAGACCATAAAATAAGTGTATGTTATGGTCTCTGCTCATCCGGCCCTTTCTTTCTCACAATGAGTTTTAGATATTTTTTATTGCGTCGTCTTAAATGATGAGTTTTTAAGACATTAAGTACATATTTCTTGGAACATCCGTTTGAATTGTTTTTATGTGCGTTACCAGTCAATTTCGTTTTGTTTTACATTGATAATAACGAATAAAGTACGTAAAATAGTATTATTTTCATTCAATGAAAAATATGCATGCACAACATGTTATAAATAAGATTATTCATAAAACAAAGAAATAACTTGTTTATCATCGTAAAAAAATCCTTGTTTTTATTTTTCAACTGATTGTTTTGTCTTTAAATTTAGAAATTTGATATCATGTTGTTTGATTAGCAGATAAACGAAGTTTTCCAAATGTATTTATTTTGCAATGAATCATAACTTGAAATAACATGAAATTGTATCACAACTGTTATTATTTGATCACTATAACAGATCACCCATTTATTTGACTATTAAATTATGTTTTGACAAAGTATATACACCCTTTTCTATCTTATCGGATTATAAACTTGATTTATTTTTAAAATATGCCTTTCTTCATCACAATAAATACAAAACCATGCCATTACTGATACCATTAATTCACAAACATGAGTTTTTATAACTGATAATATCATTTCCGTATACATGAATACTTAACACCCACTTCGATGTTTTATCTGAATATTCAGAAACAAATATATTACCATAACATCAATACTAAAACATTCAACGATCAATTCACAGATATGAGGGCTTTTTTTTATAAATGATCATAGATTTGTATTTCCTTACACATGAATATTTTTCATAAACTGTTACTTCTTTATCAGAAAAATCCCGAGACGATTATATTACCTCAGTGAGATTAGATACTAAATAATTATTGATGCCATCAAATCACAACAAAAAAAACAAGTTTCATAACTGACTATATTCTTCCTTATTCGTGAGTTGTTTTTTTTTTTTGACTGATCATTTATCATTAATTCCTTATTCATGAATCATATATATTATTCCCTTATATGTGAATTTGTTACATATATTCTTATTTCTTCATCTGAAAAATGACGAAACAATTATAGTATTATTGTAACGTAACATTTTTCCATGGATCATTACTGCATTCACATTCACTTCATTCACTAACTACACTACACTACACTACTGAATATGTTACATATATTCTTATTTATTCATCAGAAAAATCACGAACAATTATATTACTATTGTACCTAATGCCTCAATGGATCGTTACTGTAGTCATACTCATTCATTCACAAACTACACTTCACTACACTACACTACACTACACTACACTACACTACACTACACTACACTACACTACACTACACTACACTACACTACACTACTGAATATGTTACATATATTCTTATTTCTTCATCAGAAAAATCACGAACAGTTATATTACTATTGTACCTAATGCCTCAATGGATCATAACTGTATTCATACTCATTCACTAAATCTTCCAACCTTACATTTCCCCGTACACGAGCAAACGATAAATCAATAATCGGATTCTACTCACAAGTTCCAATGGGTCCAAATGAAATCCATCAAGGATCCAGATCCCTTTATGCAAACTCTCTCTGACTTGAACTTGTCCTTCCACCTGTTCTCTTATCCGAGCGAGGCAATGAGCTAATGTGAACACATCGCTTCTTCCTATCTCCCTCACGTCTGAAGTTCAAGCATGCTCTTCGTATCTCGTCTTTAACATTCCCCCTGTTCTCTCGCCAGCCAAGCAATGAACTGATAGCCCGGAATCACCGTTTGTTTAGTCTTTTACACGTGTGACTGTTTCATCACAGCTATAGCAATGGATCAATTAACTTTGGAATCGATGGTATTTAGTCAGAGGCATAAAGCTATGCCTAAAATAAATGATCTGTAGTTGAGTTCCCTACAGCAGCAACACTGTGTATTGATCAGTATGGATGAGCAGGATAAACAGCCACATCAAATCAAGTCTTGCATAACTCAAAGAGGTCGTTCTTTGTGGAAGAAGTTCACCAAATTGACCAGCGTGAGTAGCACGGACCTGTTCTTGAGTCACTAAGGCAAAATCTTGAGATGTATGGGAGATACGTTCACTGCGGTCAGAGCGCCATCACTAATCTATCAGACTGTCCCTGGGTGATTATTATCCCCACCGGTCATCCATCGGTTATAAGACAAGCCACGGGTTGTTCTGGAAGACGTTTCAACAGAGTTCCAGAGTTTCAGAGTTCTGAAATCAATCAGTCAGACGATACGAGAACTCTCACCATACCGTTGACATGCTTCTGGTCTGCTAACGAAATTGAGACTTTCCTCCAAATTTAGGAGACTTCTGTCTCAATGAAGCGGATGACACTTTCAGGAGACACTTCTGTGTTAATAGCCAACACTCATGAACTGTATACTCAACGAGACGAGCTATCGAATCCTCATTTAACCAAATTCATGAGAAATCTTTGCAAATCAAGCAGACGACACCCTACTTCCGCTGGCAGACGACACTTCTGATTGACGTTTGGTAGAAGGCAAGACGATATTTTCTAAACTTCTTAGTGCAGTCGACTTCACTGAAAATATTCTGAAAGTATGTCTATGGAAAGAATGCATTCACCTGTGCTTCAAGAAGGTAAGTCAGAACTTGTCAGGCAAGACTCCAGATATATATACTGAGGAACTTATTGAGATTTAATTGGATATGGTATTCCACGTGGTGACTCGTTACCATGGTTTCCAAGCAGTACCCATAATGGTGAGGGCATTATGTCCCAACTTGGTGCACGTGTATTGCCGCATGACAGATTTATAGATCGATGTGTGAGTACATTTACTTTATCAACTCTTATTTTCATTACTCAAATTGATGTGATTCATCAAATTTGTTTTCGCACAAAGCTGTGTCAAAAGCGTGTATTACATTCTTAAATCGAATTATATCGTGTAACTTATGTAAAGAAAAGTGATATATTACGACATTGCGCTTTATCTAAATTATGAAAGCATACTTTGTAAACTTTCAAGATTATTTTTTATAACATTTTGACAATGTGTTATGTAAAGTTATGTAACTGTTTGTGAAGTAAGTTAAAACTTTCCTTTATAACTCAAAAGTTATATAAAGTTATCGTAATTGTTTAAATAATATATGAATTATCGTTTATGTAATATTTTGAACGTATCGATTATAAAAATATAAATGTTAAAGATAATGAAAAAAGTTTAAGAAAAAAATACAATCGTCAATATAAGGTTGTACATATCACAGCCAACTTCCAAACTCAAGGCATAACTCTTGCCAGTCTGCATTATTGGCTGATTTAACCCTTGCGGTATTTCCCTCGCTTTGTTGTGTCAAGATAGTGAATCGCTGCACTAGAAATGCATAGCGGGCCTGGATTTCTAAACACAGATTTCTTAAGGAAATACTGCAAGGCCTAAATAAGCCAGTAATGGAGACTGGCAAGAGTTATGCCTTGCATTGAGAAGTTGATCATTAAATGACTTTATGAAATAACAAAACGATTAATCCTAGTTTAATTAAAGATAAACATAATTTCACACACATACGCATCAGAGTAAGTCAATGAATATGTGAAGTGTGAAGTGTGAAGTGTAAAGTGTGAAGTGTGAGATCTGTACATAAATAAATATGAGTATGTGGATTTATATATTAAAATTCGGTAGGAGATATTCAAATTATCTATCTCAATATTAATGTAATATCAAGGCGAACAAATTATGTAGTTGGTTTATGGAATCTCTTGCCATATGATGTTGACCCATTTGGAAAAAAATGTTGCTCGTAATCCCTCCTACAAAAATGTTGGCAAATTTCCTCCTTAAAATTTTACTGACGCAGAACTAAAAATATATATAAGTGAAGAAGTATTATTTTCTTAAATTTGGTGCTAATTTTGTTTACCTGAACATTTTTATCCTTTTTTGCCTTCTGCCTTATAACAAAATAATCCCCTAAAACAAGTTCTTAGTTAGGCCTTATCACCTTTTTGTTATTTTAGAGTACACATTTTTAAGATGATTGTGGTTTTGTTTGAACATGATTTTATAAGTGTGTGTGGCATGAAGGTGGTATTCAATATTATTTCCCCCACAGTTATAACTAATTCGAAACACTAGAACATTCTATAACGACTAGAACACGCTGGGGATGCGTGATAGGTATACATAAAAGGGTTATTTTGTCTGATTGTTTCCAATATAACGTACAGTAACTACACTCAGGGTAAAATAAACCATACCTTGAAGACGACAAGGATATTTACGGATGACCAACTTCTTTATTTAACAATCGTGATGTTAAAATAAAGAAGTTGATCATCCATAGATATTATTGTATTCTTGTCAACGTCTTGCATGAATTTCAAACAGTTGAAACGATTACCTATTTTCAACAGAATCAAACATAAATATTGTTGCCGGATTAGCTCGACTTTGAAAGTCTATGATGAGGATCGTAAAGACAGGTACAGAATTTGATTCATGGGAGTATGGTACTTGATATTTTATATACACTGTTTGTTCAAACACACACCGTGTGCATGGTGCTGAAGTTGCTATTTCAAAGCGTCTCTTTGTCATTTTATTTGGTATTTAAGGTAAAATTTCATGAAATAAGGAAATCATGTTATTAAAAGTTGTTATCGACATAACGTATCTTCTTGGACTGCCCTTGGGATGTCATACAACACGCCATAAAACCTCATTTTACTCTCTTTTACTATCTCTCCTGGTTAAGGAAATTCCGAAAGGACGATTTTTACACACTATGAACTGATACTGTTTAAATTATTACAAATTAGGTTTAGTTAGCTGTTAGAGACATGATCGAATTATGTTTCAGTCGTGCTCATCACTTGTTGAGTAAAATATCTTGCATTTTTGTTTGTATCCTTTCTTTTGTTCCTGTGTGCATAATGTCTTGTAGGTTTTACCTACCATCATCATTGAAGATAAACAAACTTTTATGGATGGCAACTTCTTTGTTGTGAAGATACCTGGCGTTTCGGAGTATATGCTTGCTCCCTCATCAGGTGGAATTCCTACTTGATGATGGATTAAGCATATTATGTATTCCAGTTCAGTACCATTCATTGTTTAATTAACATTAAAGGGGCAGTAGCACGTTTTTTTTTATCTCAAATTAGTTGATGAAATGTATTTGAAAAATAATGTCTTCAATAGTGAAACACTCGTCTCTCTTCGGAAATTCAAGTTAAAATGAGTGTACATGGTTCGGTAAAGTTATTGGGAATCTGTTTGTAATTCTAAATAATAAAATATGTTCACATTAAAATGGCCGCCATGCAAGTTTTTCTTTATACGCAACACCGTTATTTCCACTTCGGATAATTGGTTTGTGTGATACGATTTTTTACCCTTTAAAGTATATATAAAAGAGATAAACTATCATTATAAATGGGAAATTTGAAAAAATAAAATTAAAAAAAAACGTGCTACTGTCCCTTCAAAGATACATCTTCCATCTAGTTTATATTGAACAATCCAAAACATCGTTGAAATTAAAAGCAAATCCACAAGAATTGAATTTTTATGTAAAGAACTCTATCTGTCGTTGATTAACGGTTTATGGCCGAGAGGCACTGTATGCGCGAATATTCAGTATGTACGTAGGAATACGTATACGTATGTATGTTGCAGAGGTTATACGTGTATCACAAATAACCAATTCTTCATAGTTGAAAATAAGGTTGGCTAATAACTCGTTATTCTCATTAAACAAAGGTTACTCGAGTCATTTCTTCATAAGAAAATTTCAACTTATTTGTTGAGTTTACATTTGAAGCGCCATTAAAATATCCATTGCAAAATAGGTTTCCGGACATAGAGAGCGGGTCGTTCGAACGCAGCTTAAATTTGCACGTGTCTCACGATTTCTTCCGTCTTCTTGTCAACAGGAAAGTAAAGCTTCGGAACTAAACACGCTGACGTAAGTAGTTTTTTTTTCTCACATCTTTTGATTGAATATATTATAAAAGCGAAAAAAATATCGGCCATTTTAACTTATGATCTCCGGTTCTTGATAAATCATTATCTATTTCAAAAATATTTCCAAGGCTCATTCACCGTTGCGTTTCTCCGTTTGAGGTCACTCAATTCTTCGATTATTTTCCTGATCGCACGAACAAGAAACGAATTTACCTTGCATTAGCTGCATTTTTGAATGCAAATATATTGTTTCCTCATTATAGTGTTTTGTTTGGCATACATGCACGTTTCGAAAATATTATCTGATTCATATTTTTATTGGCATTCGTGAAATTGAAAGCAGTATAATGTTTTTGCATGTGTATGAACAACATCAAATATGATGATTTCAAATATTCAAATCTGTCATTATCAACATATTCATTAATGGCCAATTCTTATTTGTTTTAGGATATGTTTAAAATTGCGCGTCCTAACAGGACCCCCAATAATCGTGCTGTAAACAATGTGTTTAATCCCACAGCCACAGGGGCGTGTATCGCTTAAAATAGCGTTTGAAAGACCCTGTTATTATATAAAAGGAAAGGGTAGGGTCTATATCAGTGCCCTCAGGAAATTGAGGACACATAATAAACATTGCTTAATTTGCTGCGAACAATGTGTATAAAACTATCCACATCCCTCTATACCAATAAATGTATCCACATCCATCTATACCAATAAACGTATCCACAACCCTCTATATACTGATATATACCATTAGTCATATCCTCTTATATCACTCAAATATACGTATGTAAGAATCACAAACATACATTCTCAACCGTTAGAAATAACATTTGCCATCACTTAGATTAATAAATAATTAGATTATGTGGTTCATATGCTTTACTTTAAACACTAATCTAGAACACTATATATGAAAGAGAATTTTCCGCCAGGGCTCGGCAATTTTGTCGGCTGTGGAGAACTGTTTTACATGCAGTATAGGTTGGGGAAAACCACTAAACGGGATATTATATCCCGATCGACCTACAATATCCCGTTTGGGATATCTCATTATACCCCGATCGGGATATTATAATATATCTCCTGATTTTAAATGAACATGGTTTATTTCCACATAAGGACAGTAATTGGAATGAAGTTGTGATATTATAAGTTTCTTATTTTTTCTCTTTATAAAAAAATGTCACGTGAAAATGTGTTTTGCACATTAGCTGCAAAATGTCAGTTAAAAATAAAAGTCAATTATTTTACTTCCAAACTGTTATTACAAATCTATTGTCATCAGATTCAAATGATCTATAGTAGATTGTAACAAATAGTCTAATGTTAATAAAAGTTTCTATTCCTGGACATGATATAATTTTAATTACCTCTAAAAAGTTATTTTTATCAAGCTGAAGAGGACCACTAACTGATCCTCATTATGTTTAAATAAAACACTTTTTTGCGGAATTGTATCGTTTTTGAAATATTGAGAAAAATTTACAAATATATCCCGATTGGGATGTAATGAAATATCCCGAACGGGATATATTAATAAGCCAATTGGGATATAATATCCAGTTCAGTGGGTTTCCCCAACCTGGTAAGGTTTGGGTGCAATGCTACACTGAATTACCAGCCGATGCTCGCAGGTTTCACCGCAATGCATAGCGTTATACTCCAACTCACCCCGCTTCACCCGAAAGAGAATATGATATAAATGATATAATTGACTAACCTGTTAACTTTTGCTCCAATCCTATCGGCTCTTACTCTTAGCCTATGCAGTTAGAAGCAATATGTTTGTGAATATCTAAAACTAAAACAAGTGTTATGCAAGGCAAAGTGAAACAGACTGTTATTGTTCTGGACAGAGAACAAAAGATAATAAAGAAGAAAAATAAAAAAAAACAATTAGTTTTTTTAAATGTGTCACATATATTATAAGAAAACCGAGAAAGGATGTTTTGGCTCACGAGTCCTGAAAGGTCAACAGGGCTTATGAGATTGGAAGGGAACAATTGATTATACAGATAGATGGGGATTACACGTTGTAAATTTGCTTAAGCCTAAATATTTCATATCCTCTTCCCCGAATAAAATCTCAAGAAATGTAAGATCTTGTGTACAGATCATATATCCAATGGGAACTTTTATTTGAAGCAATGAATGTGCCCAATTTGTATGTCGATATTCGAACCCCGATCTCCTTGGTGATGAGCGGACGCTCTGCCAACCGAGCTATACCAATCCTATGAATTGGGAATTAATATTGTCACGATTCATATTAACACCTAATTAGTTCGTTTATGAACATGCCTAATTTAAACAGGTGCACGATTTCATTATTGTCATCGTTTCTTACTTTTAGCACCTTGTTTAATAACTATTATTTACACATACACGCACGTACATATATACGTGCATACACACATGCACTTACACGTGCATATATATTTCATTAGTGTAGACCTATAGCAGCATGTCCGTTCGTCTGTCCATCCGTCCGGGCATTCTTGAGCATTGTATATCAACATTCAGGCGAAAAACAACAGAGGTTAGGATAGGAAATCTGAAGAAAGTAACATCTGTGTGAAGAGAATGTATATAAGTCGTCATGGAAACAGAACAAAGATATTGTTTTGCTTTTGTTGATCAATATATTCACTAGTCATATTTTTTTCTTTCAAAGTATAATATGAATCATTTATGATCAGAAATTAAAAAACCTGAACATTTACTTATATCGTGCCCGAAACGCCAAAAAGCATTTTATGTTCGCTAGTTCCAACCGATGCTCGCAGGTTTCACCGCAATGCATAGCCACATGGCGTTGCGGGCTTTCTCCCTGCCATAATACTAGCAGCCGCTATATAAGTGAAATACTCTTGAAAGCGGCGTTAAACCCCAAACTCACCTCACCTCATCTCACCTCACCTCACCTCACCTCGAGGTGACAATTGGATTTTCAACACAGATATCATATTCTATCCAATCAAACTCGTCTTACATCTTGAAATGATTTCTGTCTTGTTAAAAAAAATGTGTGAATTAAAACTTTGTTTAAAACAACGTGGCTGATTGCATAAACCGTTTTAAGATAATTCATTGAAGACCGCAGTAAATGCTCGCATTTGAACAAAGGTGACGTAGGCAGAACAGCTTTGAGTAAAATCTTTGGGGAGATAATCCAGGCAAGGCTCAACTTTCGCCATGTTCCATTATTGTCTAATTCAAGATTTGACGCATTTCCTTAACTTTCTAGTGCTAGTATAGCAGAGATCAATAAGACGTTCAGGTGCTGTACAGTTCATGCAGTACGATAGCGAAAATCATACAGATTCCCCAAAAGTTTACCGCACCTACTTTGATGAATGCAAATATCATTTCAGGATAAAATGATCTACATGATCTATTATAATGAAATAACCCGATAGCTCACTTGGACTCGGATATGATAACATTTTCCAATCGCTTTAAGAAGGGCGGAAGAACAAAAGGGGGAAAATGCAGTCTCTCTGTGGTTGGCTGAAATTTTATCGCAAACCATAGCGATAACATGATTTGATTGGCTGGATCAGAGGTCACAGCGCCATCGTCTTAGTGGACTTTGTACCAAGGGTATATGAGTGGACCGGGGCGTATTCCCCTGAGATAGGATGGACTAGAATTGGAATCTCTTGTAGTGTTAATCTAAATAAATTTAGATCTACTGTACTATATTAGTGTGATACAGTCGGTGTAACCTAATATAAAAATAACCTCTTGATCTAAATTTTAATTTATTTAGATTGTGTTTGGATATTCGTAAGTGCAGTAGCACGCGGTTCTTACTGAAATAAAGTGCTCTCACAAAAAGATCCCGCCAGGGGCACGGCAATGTTGTCTGGAGTAGAGCACTGTTCTACACGCAGTAAGGTTTGTGTGCAATGCTACACTGGAATTGAATGCAGTACCACCCATGGTTCGCTAGTTCCAGTCGAAGCTCATAGGTTTCAGCGCAATTCATAGCCGCTGGTGTTGCGGGCTTTCTCCCTGCAATAATACTTGAAGCCTTTATATCAGTGAAATAATCTTGAAAGCGGTGTTAAAAAGTCCTGCCCCATGACTGTGTAAAAAAATAAGAATTAATACAGTCTAGATTTTTATTTAGCAAGTCTAGATATACTGAAAACACAATATAAAAAATATATAATCAAAAGGATGAAAGTACAGTAATTATAAAAAAAATTCCATAGATTAAATATTAGTCTACCCAACTCACGTAACCCCGACACATGTTTAGCTTTCAATGAAAACGTTGCAGGGCCTTTTGAGTGTTGCACAAAACCCTAAAGTAACCTTAACTCACTAGAGTATCCTTAGTGCATTGTTAAAGGATGGCACATCCTCGGTTACCCAGGGTTTTATATAGGCTCCGTTACTCTCCACTATATCACCCCTGGGACACTATCAGAGAAATCTGTACTAAAATTACCCACCCTTGGCCGGCGTGACGAAATCAGTAACCAATGAATATGCTCTATAGGATAAGACGAAAAATGTCAAGGGAGACCGAGATCCGGTGACGGATGGCTAACAAAATGACAGCGCCCAGGAGGTGCGTGCTGTATTTGTGTCTAATTTGGTCTTCTTTATTTATAAGTATGTTTATGATCAATAGTTTTCACAAAATCAAATAGCATATTTCGAGGAAAACACAGGAAAACAAGAAAACGTTGGCCTTACGTTTATTTTATCATTATGACGTGTCATTGGCAAATGTCACTTTTACAACGACGTCGCTGATTGCACAACTAGATTCAATTGCAACCAATCAGGACACTCCCTTTCCGCTCCCGATTTCAAGCGTTAAACAACAGAGGGTAGGGTCGGAAATATGAAGGGAGTAACCTCTGTGGGAAGAGAATGGCCGGTCAAGGGCGGGTAATTTGAGTACAGATTTCTCTGATGGAGTGTCCCAGAGGTGATATAGCGGATTGTAACGGAGCATATATAAAACCCTGGGTAACCGAGGATGAGGGTGCTTTTCACAAAGTATTCTTGATCCACATGCCTGGACTAAGGTGTGGACTTGGTAAGTGGTGTTCATGCACATGGCCCCAGCATTTTGACTCAAAGCAGTAGTTCATCGTCTGATAATTCTTGTTTGATTACTGAAGTTTTTGTTTGATTACAGATTGTTTTGTTTGGTTACTGAATGTTTTGTTTGATTACTGAAGGTTTTGTTTGATTACTGAATGTTTCGTTTGATTACAGATGTCAGGACGAGGGAAAGGCGGGAAGATTAAAGCCAGCAAATCAAAGAGTCGGTCTACGAGAGCTGGACTACAGTTTCCGGTCGGCAGATTACACCGGATGTTGCGCAAAGGAAACTACGCAGAGCGTATAGGTGCCGGCGCACCAGTTTATCTGGCGGCAGTGTTGGAATATCTGGCAGCGGAGGTGCTGGAGTTGGCGGGAAATGCCGCCAGAGATAACAAGAAACAGAGAATAATGCCCCGGCATATTCAATTAGCTATACGAAACGACGACGAACTGAACAAATTATTGAGCGGCGTCACTATAGCGGAAGGTGGTGTTCTACCAAATATTCAACAAGCTCTCCTGCCGAAAAAGTCCTCAAAATCTGGAGGTGGGGGATCGTCACAATCCCAGGAGTTCTAGACGTTCACCGCTTCCTTTGTTATTTGTTAAACTTGTTGGACCTTGTAGGCGATTTATTTTGCATTAAATATACAAAACTATGGTCTTGGTCTGTTTTTATCCACCGTCTCCAAGAGGACAAGGAATCTATCATGAGTGACGATCGTCCGCAAAGCGGAACGGGGGACTTTGTACGTTATTCAGCGGCGTCCGTACATACGAGGATAGCGCAGTGGTTAGCGCGTTCGGCTTCGGACCAAGAGGTCCAGGGTTCGAATCCGCCAGGGGCACGGCAATTTTGTCTGCAGTAGAGAACTGTTCTACACGCAGTAAGGTTTGGGTGCAATGCTACACTGAATTTCAGCGCAGTACCACTCATGGTTCGCTAGTTCCAGCCGATGCTCCCAGGTTTCACGATCGTGGCATGGCACTGCGGGCTTTCTCCCTGCTATAATACTCGCAGCCGCGATATGAGTAAAAAAGTCTTGAAAGCGGCGTTAAACCCCAACTCACCTCACCTCACCGTACGTACGTCACATTTCTTGTTAACGCGATATCTCATGAAGCTTTGCATCCAAAGTCTTCGGGGGCGCGAGGACGCGGGCGGGCGGGATAGCGCAGTGGTTAGCGCGTTCGGCTTCGGATCAATAGGTCCGGGGTTCAATCCCGCCAGGGACACGACAACTTTGTCTGCAGTAGAGAACTATTCTACACGCAGTAAGGTTTGGGTGCAATGCTACACTGGATTTCAGCGTAGTACCACCCATGGCTCGCTAGTTCCAGCCGATGCTCGCAGGTTACACCGCAGTGCATAGCCATATGACGTTGCGGGATTTCTCCCTGCCATAATGCTAGCAGCCGCGATATAAGTGAAATACTCTTGAAAGCGGCGTTAAACCCCAACTCACTCACTCACTTGAATGTTGTGACCGCATTACAGAATTTTTTACAGTTACCACTTTTTCATGTAGTTTCTTCCGTTACTTTCTGTGGTCTTATAGAATGATGACAATGAACGTTTAATAATTTTATTCATTTAGGTTTAGTATATATTTATAATGCTGAAATGATTTATGACCAATCGAATCGAATCGATGCCATTCTCTCTCCGGAAAATCATATTGAAAATGAGTGTACATGGTTCGGTAAAGCCATGGGGATCGTTTTTGTAATGCGAAATGATTAAATTGTGTTCACAATAAAATGGCCGCCATGCAAGTTTTGCTTTTTGCGTTATTATCACTACGGATAATTGGTTTGTGTAATAACTTGTTTTACCCTCTAAAGTTAATATAAATGAAATAAACTATCATTATAAATGGGAAGTATGAAAAACTAAAAATTGCAAAAAACGTGCTACTGCCCCTTTAATGTCAGGATATGATTATTTAAACAAATGAAATTAGAAGTTGCTTTTTATTCTCAAAATTTAAATAAAAAATGTTTAGTACCATTTAAACATGTGAAATTCCTATACGTCACGCTCTTGACCCAATTCCCGCATCAGTGACACCAATATCTGGGAATCAGGTCACCCTTAATTCTATTAATGGCCGTTAATTCAGTATTTAGTGTCCAATAAATCAGTTCCTCAATACGGCCCACACGTGACCATGTACTCCGGTACACGTGCCTGATAATCGACCTGATTTGATCATTACCTTATATCAACTCAAGTGCATTAACTACAACAACTCGGGTATTCTTGCAAATCACGTGTAATCAGCTGATGATCCTGGCACTTCATTTACACAAGCGGAGTAGGCGATAAACGCCGGTGTTATCATTTGACGCGAAGCTACAAAATTAGGATATGACCATCTTCCCACACACCGATGTCTGCATGCGAATCGTGCATATGTTGTTTCTAATTTTATAGGCGCATCCATTGTGTTGTTGGGGTCACGTCTGCAAAGTGTTATAAATGGTTTTATTAGCAGCTCCGACTAAGTCGGAGCTGCTATCAGTTTTTGTGCAGTTTCCATCGCCGCCGCCGCCGCCGCGTTTTGTATTGGCTATAACTTTTTTCCAATAAGGTTTTGAGAACTCATATACATAACTTCTTACTTATACCCCTGGGGAATTTTTTTGACATGTTCACATTCAAGGTCAAAGGTCAAGGTCACGAGTTCTGAAATCGCTAAAAAAAATCCTTGTAAACACGATAACTTGAAAAATATTTGTGCTATCAGGCTCTTATTTGGTGTATATCAACTATGGATAAAGGCTAAGATTTGAAAAGGTTTTCACTAACATCCGTCAAAGGTCAAGGTCATAGCGAGGTCACAACTTAAGCATGCTTTTGCGAAAATGTCATATTTCAACTATTAACACTTTGAATCATTACATGATTGTGATACACAATGAAAAGTGATCACTGATTGTGTGACCTTGAATTTTTAAGGTCAAGGTCACGACATAGGGTCATGGTCACCAGTTGTGAAATCACTAAATAACTTCTTTCCAATGAGGTATCAACACCTCATATACATAACTTCTTACTTATGTCCCTGGGGAATGATTTTGACATGTTCATATTCAAGGTCAAAGGTCAAGGTCACGAGTTCTGAAATCGCTAAAAAAAAATCCTTGTAAACACGATAACTTGAAAAATATTTGTGCTATCAGGCTGTTATTTGGTGTATATCAACTATGGAGAAAGGCTAAGATTTGAAAAGGTTTTCGCTAACATTTGTCAAAGGTCAAGGTCATAGCGAGGTCACAACCTAAGCATGCTTTTGCGAAAATGTCTTATTTCAACTATTAACACTTTGAATCATTACATGATTGTGATACACAATGAAAAGTGATCACTGATTATGTGACCTTGAATTTTAAAGGTCAAGGTCACAAGATATGGTCATGCTGACCAGTTCTGAAATCACTAAGTAACTTTTTCCCATGAAGATATTAACACCTCATATAGATAGCTTAATTTCTTTCTTATACACCTGGTGAATGATTTTGACATGTTCACATTCAAGGTCAAAGGTCAAGGTCATGAGTTCTGAAATCACTACAACAATCCTTGTATACATGATAACTTCAAACTTTTTTGTGCTATTAGGCTCTTATTTGATATATATGAACTATGGAGAAAGACCAAGATTTGTAAACGTTTTCGCTAAAATCTGTCAAAGGTCAAGGTCACAGTGAGGTCAAAACTTAAGCATGCTTTTGTGAATATGCCATATTTTAACTATGAACACTTTGAGTCATTGCATGATTGTTATACGCGATGAAAAGTGATCATTGATGGTCAAGGTCAAGGTCATGAGATATTGGTTAAAGCCACGTTAATCCTTGGATAAAATTTTGAAAGAAGAAATAGGTTTTAAGAACAAACTTGTGAAAAGTGACCCCAGTGATGATTAGTAATAACTCGAATAATGAACAAATTTTTGTTAAAAAGAATTCCCATTTTATTGATGCTGACGAGAAGGCGGAACAGGGAAAGGCGAGACCCTAAGTTTCGGAGCTGCTCTGCTTATGCGGTGTCCCGCAAACGCTAATCTAGTTTTGTCGAGAAGTACTGACTGTTGCGAAAATTGCCATTTTGATGATAGTCGACTCATTATGGTATCCTTATTAAGTTAAAACTAGTGATTTCTGAACGAAAACCGGACAATGCTCCGCTATTGACGCTATTGGAAATGTATTTACAACAGTCAAAAAGACAAATTTTGGTTGTTAATGTTTAGACGTTGCTCAATTGAAATTTAATTAAAAAGTAATTATGATATTTTTGGCGATTTGGGGTGAATTTGCAAGTCCAGTGAATTTATTTAACTGAAATCAGCCAATATTATATATTGACATACAATAATATGAAACACATTGGATGCCTCTTTAATGAAAGTCTCCCCATCGGGCGAAGATGGATTATTTCTTCAAAGTCCTTTGAACTCCACAACTACGCATACATAGCTCTCCGTACCGAATATCCTTTAAGAGGTACCCGGGTGCTTATTTCAGTATTTCCCAGTTTACGAACTACGGGGGAATGAATTGTTTACTTTGTCCGTCTTTACTTCCGTCCCGAAACTTTGTCGGCTGAATATCGCCCAAACATTGCCATGTTTTATTCATTTTGAGCGTTTATATAACTACATATACTACTTTGAAATATTTCAAAATGTATCTCCGATTTGCGTGTTATAGTAACCTAAATTAAATAACTGTTAAAAATTGTTGTGCGCATAACATTTCTTTGAATATGAGTTCTGATCATTTGACCCTTGAAAAACGACGTTTTCAGCTGCTCCGGCAGAAATCCGTTCTTCTCTGCATATGATGTTCTTCAAAACAGATAAAGATTGTAACAAGATCAATCTAAATGCCGTTCATTGTTACATTTCTATTATCTTCTACATGATTAATAACTATAAGAACAAGATATCATTTTCTGAGCTAGAGTGTCATATTGTGATCTTTGGTATTACCGGAGCGAGAACGAGGGTTATACACCTTTGCACGAGTTTGTATAAATCACATGACACTCTTCCGAGTGCAATACTTTCTTTAATCTATATATAACCCATTCTATTCCATTTGAACAGCGTAAAGTTTCAAGACAACTGTCCATTGTTCATGCGACAACTTGCTGCACTGGCGTCACGAACAATTTATGTATGACGTCATACACGATGAAATACAAAAGGCAAAGACAAAAAGTGCCCCGTGCAAATATGAAATATATGACATTTGTTACGCTACACCATATGGTTAACATGATATGTCGTATATCATGTGAACATTTCACCTTCGTTTAGCAAATACTGTCTCTGACGAATATACCGTATGTTATTACCTGTGACGTCATAAAACGTGTAATGTGACGTGAAAAAGTCATTGAAAGAATCATCGCGCTCTAATAGCCGAGTAGTTTCGAGATTACTTTGTAAAATATAAAACATCATAAACAATAATCTACATTGCTGAATCGTATGGTTGCACATTGGTACATGTCCGAGACCGAGGTCCCATGATTGCACATTGGTACTGTCCGAGATCGAATGGTACATTGGTACATGTCCGAGACCGAGGTCCCATGGTTGCACATTGGTACATGTCCGAGGTACATTCGCAGATGATTTTTGAATAATTTGGGATAAGAACACTAAAATTATTACCCACAAATTTCCACGAACTGTTTACGAGGTTGTCACGGACTGCACGATTACATTACGAATAGTTTACAAAGCATTTCCGATACTGCAATTCGTAGATGATTCGTGAAATGTTTTTGACAAACAAAACATGTTTCACGAATAGGAGGATTGTTGCCAAATCAACTCGGAATAAAATACTGATTATAAGAATTAGTTACGAATTGTCTACAGATTTTCACGAATGCGCAACAATTCCCTTTCGTGACAATTCGGGATAATTCGGATCGTTGTAAAATAGGGGCATTAGGCAAGTCAATGAATGGGTTGTTTGGGGGGCTTTTTTTTAGGGGGGGGGGGGGGGGGGGGGGTCACAAATAAAATGATATCAATTATTCTTCTGATTATGATATATAAAATAGGTATGCGAATATATGACCACAAATGCTATAAAATCGTTCAAAATATTGAACATTTGACATATTTTTTAAAGCAGGAACCATACGAAATTAAATAGCCATGAACATCTGTAGCCTACGAAAACTTCCACGTATTCGTCTTGTGACAAAAACAGGAAGCCTACGGAGTATACAGCGAAGTGTATATTTTAAAACAGAACATAAAAAAACATTCATATAAAATTACATAAATACATTCCACTTGTGTATATGCATACTTGAGAATGCATTTTAGTGTCTTATTGAGCAAATATTATTTGCTGTCAAACAGATCTAGCTATTGATACCAAATCGTTTATTTGATTTCACTCGGCGGTGTTTGAAGTGCCTCCAAAAGGGCGAATCCCTTTTCAGAAAAAAATGACAAGCGGTAGCCAATTGCAACGTCTTACGAAAAATTCGTTAGAACTTATATAATATATACCCAGAAACGGATATAAATTTCAGACAGGTTTATATTGCATTGTTAACGAGCGTGTGAACTCAAACATCATAATTGCGCATTGGTGAATACCAAATGAAAATACTTAATAAATTATGTATCATTATCCATTTATCATTTATTAGAATAAATTTCCAAAAACATCTTCATGAAATTTAAAAAAGAGAATTCATTGTAAATATATTCATTTCAAAACATGCCCTTAAAAGATACATTATTTACATAATATTTACAATGTTTTTTTTAATCTTCTGATATTGTTATGATAACTGGATCTTTCTTCCAACATGAACTATTTTTTCTATATTTTATTAACTTGTTATTCTTAATAAGCGTATATGCTAAGAACCACCTCCTTCTAGAACGTGAAACTATCAATGGCGTCTTTCTTCTGTGACCTGTAAGAGTAAAAAAAGTAACAAAATATAGTTAGTGCAAATTTAAAGTTTGTCATTTGCAAAAAGAATGATACACAATCATAAGTCACGATTACACAGTGACAACCAACCATGTCACGAAATTTAAACGACAGGAGGAAAAGTTTTTTTGTTTTTTTTAATGTGAAATGGAAGTCGAGGGAAACCCTTTATGCATTTATGTTATCAAAGCTCATCAAACTCGGCAATAATTAGCTATTTCATAATAATAATAATGCGTTTTGGGGAATAAAAGTCCGTTCGCACAAAAATAAATTTTTGTTTTCTCCCATTAAACAAATTTCATTTTACGTGTACATAATTTTCTAATTTCTGTAAGATATTTTAAATATGCCATTAAATGCAAATAATTTAGAACTACGAACTATGGAATTCGTTAGGTACACATTGGATCTTGTGGCATTGTATCTGCAAATAAACTTACATTTATCGCATTGCGGAAGTGACCTCTGACCTTGAACTTTCTCCAGGAGAAGATGACAGAAGGTCACCAATACCGGATGACAGTGAGACACCTCAAGGCGGAGTAGAGAGATATATGCTGAATAACCTAGAAGGGTAGATTTGGATTCTTTCAAGGAACGTGACATGTTTCATGACATTAAGAACATAAGAAATGTGCAAGAAGATTGTTAAGTTGATTATGTTTGCTGGCACCGAAAACCTGAAGATATGCAGCAAGGATTAAATGCGATAGAGACTGGTGTGAGTTATGCCTCGCCGGAAAGTTGGTGATCGGAATGAACAATGAACAGTGGATAAAAAGGAATCTTGCCATTGCCCCGGTAGTAATGCAATACAATTCAATATACATACATGTCAGTCTGATTAAAATCGACCTTATTCCGAGGAATAAAATTTGCAAAATAATGCATCTAACGGGACACGAACAGGTTCTGTAGATTCCTCGGTTTGGCGAGGAAACCTTCGAACGATATGAGTTTGTATCCCGGTAGATGCACTATTTGTAATTTTTTATTCCTAGGAATACCGTCGATTTTAATCAGACTGCATACATGTAGTTCGATATAGGCTACATATTTGAAAGTAGGTGAACACTATTTTGGGAAGCAGCTATACGCGGACAATTATTATCATCACTGCGAGGAACACTCATATTTCCACAAGTCCTGTATTTCAAAATCTATTTTGTTTCTCGCATGTTTTAATTTCATTTATTTATTTGAACAAACTCGCCTACAGAACGTGAAAACGGTAGGAAATACATTTGGGATACAGCTGCACAGCACAGTTTTGATCTAGATACAATCACAAAGCTGCAAATGCTCTTCTTACATGTATTTGTAAACTCATGTCTATTTCTGTAATAAATTTGAACCACAGGTGAAGTTTAGCGCAAATATGTTGCACAACAGAGATGAACGACCAGTTTTCCATATGCGCGACTTCGTTCGTCTGTTGTGACTTCGTTCGCGCATATGGAAAACTGGTCGTTCATCTCTGTTGCGCAACATATTTGCGCTAAACTTCACCGGTGTTTGAACGAACTCGCCAAAGACCTACCCTTATCCCAGTGTTCGAAGCCTCGCTGAAGGCCACTGCAGTCAAGGCGAGCAAGGTAGACAACTCCATGCGCTATCCCTAACAGTATCCGGAGGAAGGACCGGAACAAACCGAGGATAATGTAGTAGAAGAAGAGGAAATACGACACGTTGTGGAATATTCGTCTGAAGAGGAAACGAGATGGAGCATTGGCATAGTTAACTTAAAACTAAGAAATAATACTTTGATGAACTTTTCGGCTTTTGGGATAATATTGGACTTGTGATCAAGCTAGAAGTTCAATAAAATAACATTATTTTCTATAATTTTATAAAGATTAAACACACGTTTATGTTGAGAAAATAAGCTGTTGTAATCCCTGCAAAAATAACAGCATTTTTGTTATAAATGGATATACTTCTTCATTCTGTAAATGCGACGTTTTGATGTCTAATGTCTGATGTATATATAATAGCTCATCCTCTCTCGGGGTAAAATGTCTACGCTCCGCTCCACTTTCATACCCTGGATTAAAACCCCCCTAAGAACTTAAAGGGTAAGTCGGCAATATCGAGATAGATCACTGCGGAAAGCATACACATTTCCAAAAAGATTCATCAAAAGTTTACCGCACCTACTTCGATGACATCATTTCAGGATAAAATGTGCATGATCTGCTGTAATAAACTCAACCTGATAGCTAACTTGGACTCGGATATGATAACCATTGCCGATCGCTTGAGGAAGGGCGGAAGAGCCAAAGCTAACTGTTGTTTAAAATGCTCTCTATGGTTGGCTGAGATTGTATCGCTTACTATCGCGATAAAATGAGTTGACTGGCTGGATCACAGGTCACAGCGCAACGTTCTTAGTGGGGTGTATACGTAATACCCTGAGTCGGGATGATGTATGCTTAAAGGAGCAATAGCACGTTTTTTCGCTCAAATAAGTTGATGCAACGTATTTGAAAATGTCACTTACAGTAGAACACCCTTCTCTCTTCGGAAAAGCAAGTTAAAATGAGTGTATACGATTCAGTAAAGCCACGGGAATCGTTTTTTGTAATTCGAAATGATAAAATGTGTTCCCATTAAAATGGCCGCAATGCAATTTTTGCTTTATACCCAACACCGTTATTACTACTACGGATAAATGTTTTATGTAGTAAGATGTTTTACTCTAAAGTAAACTTAACCGACATAAACGTGCAAAAAACGTGCTACAACCACTTTAACAAGTTCTTCACATAAAATGTACTGTAGGCTCATAGCCTCCTCTGCACTGTAATACAGATCCATTGAGAAACAATGAAGTGAATGAAAAAAACATCATTTACCTGTTGTTGATTGCTAGGTAACCTCCCAGCCTGTCTGTTATACTTTGGTCAGGTGACCCTTCTTGTAGTAGAATAGTCTTGGAGATAAATATTTGCAGGAAGTAAACACTGTAGGATACCGCTATAGTTGGTCTGTGGAAAATGACTAAATAGGTAAAACATATGACCTTTTTTCATTTATTCAGGACACTGTTAAAGTACATGAGTAAATGCCTGTATTCTATTCAAGCTGTGTAATATATAGATATACTCACAGGAGATCCCACAGAGGGTCCAGAAAACGTTGAGACACGAGGCCCATGGAAGGCAGAATAAGGAAATACGCAACGATGACGTCACACAACATCAATGTCAAGGTCATCAAACTAAATGCTGAAACAGAATTGAACGTAATGTTGTTGCAAAAAAAACGATTTTTAATAAGGTTAATAATCCTGCCCCATGACTGTGTAAAAAATAAGAGCCTATAATACAGTCTAGATCCTTATTAAGCAAGTTAAGATTAACTTAATATACATGGAGCTGAAAGTATTATATATCATCTTAAGGATGAAAGTTCAGTTATAATAATAATTTTATGTATTATTTTTTAGTCTATTAGGCTAACGGTAACTCCCACTCTTTGAAATTGAAATAAGATTATAATTACCTTAGTGACTCAACATCACCTTAGTGCTTTAATAAAGAAAGCCTTAGGGTCCTAACCTAACCTGTCCCCGAGTCTAACCATCTTGCTATTTGTATCCGCTATCCTACTTTAATACACTGATTCCCTGAGCTCAATAATTCCCATATAGCTTAAAATAACCAGTCAAGCACTATTGGCAGTAGTTTTCCCTTCTGGGTTAAATATTTACAAACTGTCTTGATTGATTCAGACTTTTTATAGTAAATAAGTTTGAACTTTTAAATGAGGTTCAGTTATAAAGTGTAAAAACACCACTTACCCCAAAATATAAACGCGATTTGAAGACCCGAATACATTAAGCTGTTTGACTGCAAATGAAAAAAATGTATCTTTATAAAAATGCAGTATCTAAATTCAAAACATAAATATCAGTAGACCTACCTATCTATATAACATAAAAAGAAGGTGAGATGTGGTCGGTCATTTGGAACTACTGTGCAAAATTATTCGTTTTTCTGTTTCAGTAAATTTTACGAAATACGATGTACTTACTTTTATGTGTCTTGGTATACTTTTATCTATGATTTGAGTCTGGCGCCTGTGATTTATACACTGTATGTTTTTAGTATCTGCATTTTATAAAATTAATTATATAACTGCATCGTGTGCGAAATTTTGCGAAATACGATGTACTTACTTTTGCACAGTAGTGTATGTGCCTTGTGATTTATACGCTGTTTTTCTTCTTAGTATCTGCATTTTATATATGATAAAATAAATATATAAATAAGATAAAATGGGATCGTTAAACGATTGGAATCTCTTTAGATTATTACCGTAGTCATTAAAATTGAGGTCACATAAAGCCAAATTATACAACACCAATATATACTTTTAAACTCTCACCACAATGCTCGTATTTGACATATCGCGCAACATCGGAGGGATAAAAGAGTTGTCTCCCTTCAACAGACAGCGATAGTGAGTTCTGTAGCTGCCACATATAGTCAATAGATACGCGACCAGGGCTACCACAGATACAGAGAACGATATGTACCAAGATACTGAAACAGAGAAATAGTTAATGTCAACTCAATAAAATAATTGAATATGTATCTGCTTAAAACGGAGTTCAATGCATGTAAAAAGGCAAAATGCTGGGTATGAACAACTGAACTACATGCTGAAACCAGTTGTTCGTAAAAATCGTAACCATGCATTCACAAACCTATTCCGAAAAAATAAAATCAAGTTTTTACAAAAATGAGAAAGTTTATCAAAGGTCTAATTTATATAAATATAGTTACCATAGGCATAGTTTAAGGGATAGTACTTGACACACAGATGCATAGATACACTTGGTGTAAAAATGTAATACATTATAACATGTATAGATACAACAGGACATGCATGATCCATGTGCCTTCTTAAAGGGGCAGTAGCACGTTTTTTTTAAAGTTTTTCAAATTTTCCATTTACTTTAGAGGGTAAAACATCTTATTACCAATTTTCCGTAGTGGTAAAAACGGTGCTGCGTATAAAGCTAAAACTGCATGGCGGTCATTTTATTGTGAACATATTTTATTATTTCGAATGACAAAAACGATTCCCATGGCTTCACGGAACCATGTACATTTACACTCATATTTCAAATGGATTTCCTAAGATGGAAGGGGGTTTTACTGTTGGTGATATTATTTTTCAAATACATGACATCGACTTATTTCACGGAAAAAACGTGCTACTGCCCCTTTAAAGAGTACTTATAACTCAACACGAAACTTGAGGAGATATTGGTGCATCTAACAGTGTTGGACTTTTGGACAAAATTGGTCTGTGTCTAATTATGAATTAAACCAAAAGCATAAATTCACAATTCACATAAATTAATCTGTAACATAAAACTTTGCTTTGAGAGTGCGACCTGTGGGTGGACACGACGCTCTATCAATACTCACGATCGTTATTAAACAATATACATTTACTTACTGTGTAGTACATCCAGGAAGAGCGTAACCTGACCACGTATACTGTCCGAGTACACGAAGTGGACCTGGTCACTCGAGTCAGTGGTCAGAAACCCTCTCAACACCTTCATCCCCTTCTCTACGTAGATGAACGCCAGCAACGAAAACTGTAATAGTGTTGAAGATTGTATTACCCGAGCGAGAGCGAGTGTTATACACAATTTTATTAATTAATTAATAATATTATTAAAATAAATGTATTAATCATAAGATTTGTTAACATAAACAGAGAGTTACAAGAGGACTAAAAACGTTTTATTTGGTGAAAATAGTGTAAGTAAAATAACCATTCCAAAATGGTAAATACGTCATACACAAATATGAATTTAGTGAAAAAAGACAGGCGAGAAGATTTGAGATTACCTCATACAAACAAAGAAGAGTTACAAAAATTGTCGCAACCATTCTCGGGGAGTATCTGAACGTTTTGTCCTTTTTATAACGGAGTAAGGATCTCAGACGAAACCCGCTGGAACTGAAAAACAATCATGATTTGATTTATAACAATGAAAGGAAGAACCAAGCTTGTATATCGTCAACAGATAAAAGATACACAGTTTATATGACAACCATTGACAAATTAAAGCATAAGTGAGCAGCTGAGCTGGATATTTGCGTTACATAAATACTTGTTCAAATGAGTATGTATTTTCGTATGTATATGTATGTATACTCACGTGCAAAAGAAATGTCTCCACATTTTTCAAAAGAGTGTTAAATGGATCATTGCTGTTGGAGATTTTGAATGTATTTGATTTGTAGAAAAGTACAAATAATTTCATACATCAGAGTATAATACCTTTATTTTTATGTCTGTTCAAATACACTTGGGTGTTAAAATCGCCCTTTCATTATGTCATTATGTCGTATTTATCGCCCTTGAATTGAAATATATTGTATTCTGTATAGGGACGTTTCTTTTGCACGTGAGTTTATCGTGTGTGTGTGAGTGTATGTATGTATGTATGTATTTATGCAGGTACATAATGTAAACCAGTTTACAACGCAGATATTTTAGAATCGTATTTACAACATCCACCATTACTTTCCATGAACAGTACGTACTTTTGCTACAATATACTGAAATTATGTATTCTTTTTTGTCTAAATCATAAAATCATACACACTTTCCCCCGAATCACAATCTCCCGACACCAGTGTGATATACAAGGAAACATACAACAGACAAAAAGACAAATTTGGGCTGATCATATTTAATAGGTCATATAACAACTATGCATGCAAATAGAACGTGAGGCTTCGGTTTTTGCACATGTATAATGATGTTTCTCAATTTTCATTGGAAACTTGTATTTATTGGGCGATTAGGGATGAATATGTAAGTTGAGTGAAATTATTTGAACTGAAATCAGCACATTTCGTATTTTGGCACGTACATTGTATCAAGTAATGTCACTTTTAAGACAAGACTTGCCTATACTTTACCATGTACATAGGCTAGAGAGCTATGTACAAATATAAACTCATCGTCAAAAGAAACTTATCACCTCAGTTGATTTTATCATATGTATGATTTTCAATTGCAAATATCTCAAGTTTTCGAAATGATAAAATCTAAAACTGAAAAGTACAGGTGTTAAATCAGTCGTCAAAGAATACTTCTACATGTCTTTTTAATTTAAAAAAAAAATTAATTTTAAATTTTAAACTTCTTTAAAACTTATTTTGATGATCCACAATTGTCCATTGACATATAAGACATATTCTAAATATATGTGAAAATTGATAAATGTGCCTGATTGTGCACACATTTACAACATTTTAAACATGGTAGGGGTCATGTTGGTGGAAATTTCATTTCTTACCCCTATTTTCATTAAACAAAGATAATTTAACTAAATGTAACCACAGTCACCAATTAATTCATCCAAACTACTGCAGATAAGTATAACTGTATATTATCACAGTCAAATGCATCTGATTTCTTTTAAATATTGCATTAATCAAAACGAACTGAGGTGATAACTATCTTTTGTCGGGTAGAACATAGACACGTTTATTTCAGAGACAAAGGATTAGTGTACACACCTAGCAATGACCTTGTCGTTAGGTTTCTTTTTCTTAAAAAGTTTCTTCACATGTAAGGTGAGATGTGCTGGCATCTGGTCTGTGTGCAGTCTGCTGTACCAACAGCAGGGCTCTGAGGACCGCCTGGATATCTGTCAAAAATTGAATTTTAAATTAGAATTAAAGTTCAATTCCAAATCAAAATGATCCTCTATTGGTCTCTTGGTATTCTGCAAGGGGATTTTGTAAATTAACTTCAAATTAGAATCAAGGTTCCATTTAACACTACGATCTCTCAACAATAACAATGGCACAGTGCGGCTTGGGTATTCATGTGAAGGATAAAACACGACTCCGAGGTATCTGTGTATAAGTAAGACATAAACGGAAGGGAAACTCCCGAAGGATGTACATGTATGTCGTGAGTGCATTGAGACGAGAAAGGATCCAAGCACAACAATCGATGTGTGAATAGCAAGAATACTACAGCAAGATTGAACAGCGCATGTAATTCTACCATTGCAGTTTGACTTTGCACGGCAAATACGTTCCGAAAATAAGTATCGTTCATTAGATCCGTTACTCCATGTTGATCAACAGAATCTGTGCACCCACCAGCGTTTTAGTGACCTTCGTGACCCGGAAGAGAAAGACGCAGACAAGACACGCTAAACAGGCCAGAACCGGAAGTTGAATGATGACGGGTTGTCCTGGAAGCAACTGAAGATGACAATCATAACATTTTATTTCAAAACATTATAAACAAATGGCTGGAAAGTAATCTCAGAACACCTACACGTACAAACAGATTCTACATCGCAGTCAAGTCATTTCTTCTCAAGTAACCTATGTTACAAATGAGCACTTCCCGGCCTGAAATCGAGAATCCTGATTTATTAAAACCTACGTCAGTTGTGCACTCAACGAGGTTGTTTCTTACTAAACTTCCGGTATGCTCCCGTAAAAGTAACCGTCGACTTGAGTCCCTTCACTTGTGCTGTGTTATATATTTTTGACAAGACAGAAGTTAGATGGAAATAAAGACGAGATCCGTGTTGCTAAAATTCACCGCTAGGGGATTTTGTTAGAAGCTAGAAATATGACCTTCTTGCAACAGAGATTTCGTGGGAAGAAATGACTTGAATAAACAATTGGAGTGAATGATACAAACCATGCAATACGACCACTTTTTCTTCACTTTCAATTAAGTCAGGGAAAATCCGTGGCTTTTCGTACAAATATTCAATTCATTAAGACATAAGATTTGTAAATATTAAACAAATGACAATTATCTTTTTAGTATGACTCATGTATGCGATAAACACTTAAAGGTAGCCACAATAGAAACATATGTTAGATCTTCACATAAGAAAGTACTGTAATAAGTATACGAAGTAAGTATATGTAGTAAGTATATACAGTACTCTTACCCAATCTGAAGAGTCAGTACACTCAATGGCTGACATGAGATTCACAGCAAACCTGCAAAAGAAACAACATGTCGATCTAGTTCCTTTTAAAACTAGGTGTAATGCATGTTAAACGCCCTAGGTTCGAATGACGGATTTAGGGGACGTATAACATCAAATTCATGTGTAACTAGATTGCACACTGTTTAACGCCTCTTGTAGATTAAAATATTACTTAGTACGTGGATTTATTGAAATACAGAAAAAACATTTAAATTAAAAAGAAATCGATCAATATCGAGGAGCGGTAAAGATGGAAACGAAGCACTGTCTGGTAGACTGAAATGTGATGTCATGACATGTTCCCCTCAACCGATAGCACCGGTAGTAAAAGATTTTAGAAATATGAACAAGGCTTTGAGAAGGTTATTTTTTAATGGATATAACAGTCAAATAAACAAGGAAGCAAATTTTAGAAAATGAAAATATAGCTAGTGGCATCGATCCTCCAATAAACGCATTGTTCCGATGGACACCGAGCCAAATGAGCATATTGGACGTGTTGACGTACATACTTATTGTTTACATTCAAAAAGCTATTTAGATTATGTTAAGAGGTTCCCAATAATAATCATAATAAATGAAAAATTGCTGTAAATTAACATGATGCAAGCTGAATATGTATTATTCGAGATTCAAAAAGAAAAAGTGCATGATCTTTATTTTGCAAAATGATGTTTTTTTAGGTATTGTCTAAAAAATATGGCAAACTTGTTTTATTTTGTTAAAGTCACTATTTCAAAAATAATGATAATCATTCAGAGCTATATTGATGTTTTCTTTCATCAATGGAATTTTATTTGAATAGAAAGTGAGTTCTACAGTTTGTATGTTGCTTTTTTTTCATTAACCCTATATGATAAAATACAATGTCAACAATGCATTCTGCAGAAGTACTGTTCAAGAATAAAAATAAATGAAAAATAATTCAAACATGATAAAACTTGTGGAAAATTTACTGCTGAAGAATAATAGAAAATAAAAAACATATGTCACGGACCTAGATTCTGAGTAATGTGATGCAGAAGTTGAATATTTATTAAAAGTATTGGCAAAGGGAGATAACTTTTCACTGACATAATGGCATAATTCATTTATATAACGTTGTAGAGCAGATCATTTTTTACCATGAAACATAAACTATTTCACACAAACATAATACCAGTACCTTTCTTTATTAGTATCAAAAGGTTATTTGACTTGTATTGTTTCTCACAACACACTATTGATGAAAAATTGACCTAAGCTATTAAGTTCTGAGAGCGAAAATCGGACATTTGGAGATATGCGTGGACAATTGTTACGAACCTCTTTAAGACAAACCTAATCAATGGTGGTGACGTCAGTCTATTGTGTGAACAGTGGATCATTCTTAAAAATCTATTTGGTCATCGACTGTCCCTGTCAGAAGGGGGTCTCAGGTTTTTTTTAGTAATGACTAAGCGAGTACATTTTCCGAGATTGGTGATTTATGTCTTGGTGGATCTTACTATCTTAAAATATTTCAATGATGACAAATTTATGTTAAATGAGCCTGGAATCGAACATGCAACCCTTCGTCTGTTAACACATCGTTTTTATCCATTAGGCTACGAAGGGCTGTTAGAAACTATATGATTGTTTGTCAGTAATACCCTGCGTTCTCCACTGGACTGATGAAGCGGGGGACAGCATGTAAAGGCAGGGTTGTCAATCATATCTCTTTGCATGGAAGTTTTGCGCTGCACGTGCGTGGAAGAATCCATTTTATGAGGGTCGCAGCTACGTGTACAATATCCGATTAATGAGCACCGAAATTTGCAAAATCATTAATTTTGGTGTTACATAATTTATTAAGATTTATTGTTTAAAATGCAAGTAATGATATATGCATCATTCATGTCGTCATACATGGGTTAGGAAGGAGAATGTAAGGGGCGAATTGGTTATCTGTAACGAACCCAATACTCTGAATGTATTCTCAATTATATATATCGTCATTCTCTTCCCAAAGAGGTTACTCCCTTCAGATTTCCGATCCTACCCTCTGTTGTTTTACGCTTGAAATCGGGAGCGGAAAGGGAGTGTCCTGATTGGTTGCAATTGAATCTAGTTGTTGTTGTAAAAGTGACATTTGCCAATGACACGGCATAATGATAAAATAAACGTAAGGCCAACGTTTTCTCGTTTTCCTGTGTTTTCTGTGTTTTCCTCGAAATATGCTATTTGATTTTGTGAAAACTATTGATCATAAACATACTTTTAAATAAAGAAGACCAAATCAGACACAAATACCAAAAACAGTTCATTTGCGTTATTTACATCAGACATATTCGAATGACATATGCTAATGAGCAAGACCCTTCAGAGTAAAAGGCCAAGATCTTTGAAGTCACTCGGGACACATGGCCAATTAAAGATGAGTTTTCATTGGTTTAGAAGCAGGGACACCGTATGAGATTTCTCTTTCCACCGCTAGGGGATTTTGGTTCTGCTCCCGATTTCAAGCGTAAAACAACAGAGGGTAGGATCGGAAATCTGGAGGGAGTAACCTCTGTGGGAAGAGAATGATATATCGTGAACTCACCACATACTGGAGTAGACTGCGCCAACCAGCGACCAGATGGCGCTCCTTCTTTGAGAGATACATGCGAAGAACGGGTAGTAGTCAATACACATGATCGTTACGGACCACATGGCGTATAGAACTGAAATGGACATCAAGTTTATTGTAATTTTCTACCATTATGCACAGTCTGATTAAAATCGACCAATTTCCGAGGAATAAAAGTTGCAAAATAGTGCATACGAACCCATATCGTTCGGAGGTTTCCTCGCCAAACCGCCCTTGTGGAGAGGAAGTTACAGAACCTGTTCGTATCCCGGTGGATGCATTATTTTGCGAATTTTATTCCTCAGAACTAGGTAGGATTGACCAGGCAGTCTCGCTTGCTAACCTCAATGACATAGCTAGGTTTTAACCTCGCACGTACTAATACCAATTCCAAATCCGTTCTGAAAATTTCAGTTTTTTGCATTTAAATGATTACGTAAGAAATCACAAACATAGATTTATCTATGATAACATTCGGATATCAGTACGTGTTTTGTAAATCAAACATTTCAAATTTCTACACTGACGGGCAAAAGAAAGTATATCACTGAGACTCAATTGTATTTATCATATGTACAATTTTCAAAGACAAATATCTCGAGTTTTCGACGTTGTATTAAAAAACTGACTTGTTTCGGAAATTAGTCCAAAACATTAAATCAGTCAAAAAATACCTCTACCCGTTTTTTAAAAAACATATATTAAAATTTAAAAATTAAATTATGAAATTCCCCAAAATTAATTTTGATAAAACACAACTGTTCATCGACATATAACACATACTCTGTGTGAAAATCAATAAACGTGCCTCGTCCTGCACACATTTACAACATTTCGAACATGGTAGGGGTCATGTTGGTGTAACTTTCATTTCTTACCCCTGTCTTCTTTAAATAATGACATTTCATCTAAAAATAAAACAGTTAAGTCATTCAAACTACTGCCGAAAGGTGTTATTGTATCGTGCCATAATCAAATGCATCTCCTTTCTTTAACATTAATTTATTAATTAATCGAAAACAAGTGAGTGTTATACTTTCTTTTGCCCGTCAGTTTAGTTGAGTAGACACTAATCCATTCTTTCCATAGATGTTACCCCTTTAGATTTTCTATTGTAACCTCTGTTACATACAGGCGATATTGCACTTATCCAAAAAAAATCCCCTGGCGACGAAAATTAAGAACACTGGTAGCGTCCTTGTTTTATCCAGTCTTGCAAACAATATGTGCGCATCGCACACATGGAGCAACTCTAGTCATTTCGACAGAAACAACGCCGCTGATTGTAAAACTAACTACTGATGGGTGAAACTTTAATAAACAAGTGTATGTTTGTCTGCAACCAATCAGGTTTATATATCTCTAGCCGAGAAAGTGCTCGATATGAAACAGGTGTTATTATGGAAATCTGAAGGGAGTAACCTCTGTCGGAAGAGAATAACGCGAATCATACTTCGGGAAGACTCGACTGCTTCCGGTAAGTAGAAGTGGTAGCTGAGTAGAGTGAGGCAGTTGGTGGCAGTAGAACCGAATGCTGCAGCGTAGACGAATCTATCGTCATGTCCATCAAGTAGATTTACAGGCCTTGAAGATGACATAAAGGGTTGTCAGTGGTTGTATTGCTTATTAAAACTTTGGTTTAAATCTCATTAAAATCATATCTTTGATTCGTTCCTAATGCTAGACCTATTTGGGTTGTGACTCATCCACATTTTGACGGAATCCCATGGAGCTCCTTCTATACCGGAAGTTGTTACTTTCCCGTTCAAATGCATACTTTCAGATTTCTGAAAGCGGACACGGGGCTCCAAGGGTTTCAGTCAGATCTTTGATGAGTCATATCCCAAACTTGTTAAAGCTTAACCTTGAGAACGAATCAAAGATATGATTTTAATGAGATACCACTACTTCATCTGATTGTCATGTGAACGTGACAAGAAGTATTCAACGCAACAACTATATCTCTTTTAAATGTATTAATATTTTCGCCCAGATTTTAGGCCGTAAATATGCGTAGTATTTCCCAGTCAACATATAGATAATTAGAGTATTAATTACCACAAACAAAAACATTGTGATCGACTAGCACATTGTAAACAAAGTTCGCGACACGAGGACGAAAAGAGTAAGCAACATTAACTTTGAAAAAAATATTTCTCATTATTTCACATTGTAGATGAAAGACCTTTCTAGCAATTGAGACATATGTTGAGATAACGAGTTTTTGCTATGAACACTGAACATGTGTATATACTCGTTTGATGTTTAATGGCCGTGGACAAGGCGAATTTTGATGAAAAATGTTCTAAATTTATGTCATATGTGAATAGAGAGACATACACTGGTACCCCCGGTCGGCTGGAACATGTCTGTCCCCAGTTTCGATTCTTTCTCTTCTGTAATACACTGGCAACGAGGACGATAATCAGCTGAAAAAGAGGTATTTATATTCACGACGGTCACCTTTTTCACAATATGATTTTATGAACGCTTCGCCAGCGGAGTTGAACTGCTGTATGAAGTACATTTCTATAGATTACACATTGTGTTAAAACAGTACGGATCAGCATCTTGTGAAAATATTGTTTACAACTAGTAGCAGTAGCAGTAGTAGTAGTAGCAGTAGTAGTAGCAATAGTAGCAGTAGTAACAGTAGCAGTAGTAACAGTAGCAGTAGAAGTAATAGTAGTGGTAGTAGCAGTAGTAGTAGTAGCAGCAGTAGTAGTAGTAGCAGTAGTAGTAGTAACAGTAGCAGTAACAGTAGTAGTGGCAGTAGTAGTAGTAGCAGTAGTAGTAGTAACAGTAGCAGTAACAGTAGTAGTGGCAGTAGTAGTAGCATTAGTAGCATTAGTAGCAACAGTAGCAGTAGTAACAGTAGTAGTAGTAGTAGTAGTAGTAGTAGTAGTAGTAGTAGTAGTAGTAGTAGTAGTAGTAGTAGTAGTAGTAGTAGTAGTAGTAGTAGTAGTAGTAGTAGTAGAAGAACGTTCTTTGACAGTTCACAAGAGCTTACATTTTCTATGAAAGAGTTTCACTATTTCAATATGTGGTACCCAATCTGTCTGGCTATGGCTCTACGTACAATACATTCTGCTCTCTAACATTCCAGTATGTCCTCACTTCTCAGCTGTAAATAATCTGTAAAGTCATAGCCAAATTTCGAGTCAATTTTTAATGTCATGAACTTTATGAAAAATGGTTTTGCATATCCATATCCATCCATATCCATATCCATATCCATATCCATATCCATATCCATATCCATATCCATATCCATATATCCATATTCTTCTTGCATACACATCCAAAGTTTTCCAAAGACTACATGTAAATTTACCTTTGCAAGGATAATTTTCATATTTTAACTGTCTGTAAAACTAACGTTAGATTGGAAATCACTTTAGCTACATACACATAATTTCCATTGAGGGTCAAGAAAATAGGCTTCATATAAGCAAAGCATATACATAAGATCATAAGATAAGATAAATCGTTTTTTGCCGTGGGAAGAGAAATTGCATTGTCATGATTTGAGCACAAAGGAAATATAACTACGTAACAAGATATAAAAATGCTAGAATGTACGAAGATATGACAATTAACAATAATCACAGGGTATACTTACTGCGCCGGTTATTCAAGTTTAAATTTCACGTTTCAACCATGTTATACTCGCGTGGACCAACACATTATGACATTCATTTCTTAAATTTACGACGCTATATGTTGTAATCAATCTAATAACTTACTGCAGGTATCACTGTGATGTTGGTGAAGTCCTCCAATGTGATGGTCGGGTGACATTGTTCTACGATCACCGGTTTGCTCAATTTGACGAAAAAATGTCTGAAAAAAGGAACTTTGATTACTTCAATCAACTATCAGCATACTGCTTTAGAAAAGAACGATTTGTAAATAATCACCATACGCATGAAACTACTAGCCTTGGTCATGTTTACCATTTTTGAAGCCACTTTGGGCTCCTTTCACAAAACCTTTCTAAGGTTAACCTCAACTCCTATTCTTTAACATTCAACTAAGGTTACCTTTGTGAAAGGAGGCCCTGGTGTCATTAATGTCTGTCATCAAACATTTCCTCTTTTTGCAATGTCTTCAAGTCGTAGAGAATTTCCTTTCTTGATGCCATTCTTGCAAGTCGTAGAGAATTTCCTTTCTTGATGCCAGTCCTGCAAGTCATAGAGAATTTCCTTTCTTGAGTCTAGAATCTTTTCCTCTTTTGAGTCCATGCAAGTCGTAAAGCGTCTTCACGTTTGACGCCATTTCTGCATGTCGTAACTTTCGCCCTCTTGGTGCCATTTCTGCAAGTCGTAACTTTTTCCCCTTTTGACGCCATTTCTGCATGTCGCAACTGTTCCCCTCTTGATGTCAAATCTGAAAGTCGTAAAGCTTTTCTCCTTGTTCGTGCCATTTCTACAAATGTTATTTGTGTACTCTCCTGATGACATTCCTGTCGCAAACCTTTGCCGCTCTTAAGCTTGATGCCATTTTCCATGCAATTCCATCTAGCCACAATTTGTTTCTCTCCTCTTAATGTCCTGCAAGTCGTAAATAATTCCCCATCTTCTGTCATTTTCAGTTCTATCAATTTAGGTTCACAAAAAAAATTGGTAAATTCTATGATGAAGATGTAACATTTATCAAAAGTAAACAAAAGATGGTAATTTTACCTTCATAAAAACACAATTTAGTACTCCAGTTTTCCAAATGTAGTTTAAGCGACTACACCAGGTCGAACGGAGTTTATTTCGAAACCAGGCAACATTGCCCTAGCGTTACTGAAAACGAATATATATTGGCCGAAACACAAAATGCCAAACCAAATACAATCTTTCATATGTGATAAACATTATTTATGTTATGTTTAAAAAACAAAACATTATTTCTTTCCTTTACTTCAGTTGTCCCACTTCTATATTTATTTATCGGACAAAATGAAAATATACTCTGCTCTTGGAGGACGATATTTTGAGTTAGAGAAGGTTGACAAATCCTTATAGCTGAAGATGATATTATAATGGGTCCTCATAACAAAACCTTTCGGTCCAAATTGAGCTTTAAAACGAACAATACACTGCAATAGAAAAAACGACATGTGCTGTCTTCCTCGGTCTTATGAATCATATGTTGTACTAATGGGTGCCTCGACTGAATTTTTTTTACCTGTCATTTAAAGACGCTGTGGCCCGCCGTTCTTACTGATATAAAGTGCTCTCAACAAAATGTAAATAAGTGTTACCATGGCTAAATACCATTCCTGAACCAATAACAAAGGATTAAACACGAATTAGATGGTTTAAATAAGTCATGCGAGTCAATTTCCCATTGAGCGGTCATTTTAAAGGCGCTGTAGCACGTTTTTTGCAAATTTTATTTTTTCAAATTTCTCATTTATAATGATTGTTTATGTCATTAATATTTACTTTAGAGGGTAAAACTTCTTATCACACAAACCAATGATCCGTAGTGGTAATAACGGTGTTGCGTATAAAGCCAAAATTGCATGGCGGCCATTTTATTGTGAACACATTTTATTATATTCGAATGACAAAAAAAATTCCCATGGCTTTACGGAACCATGTACACTTATTTGCAACTTGATTTTCCGAAGAGAGAAGGGTGTTTTACTATTGTTGACATTATTTTTCAAATACATTTCATCGACTTATTTCAGCGAAAAAACGTGCTACAGCGCCTTTAAGGTGTTCACATTAAAATGGCCTCTCGAAGGTAGTTGATCGGACTGATGAAACGATACATACGTCTACTAACGTCTACAGGGACAAAAGCCTACAGTCTTAAACAAACAACTGTATGCACCAGTACTAGTGGTTTTGAGTTGTACAGCCTTCAACCTCAACCCCGTTACTTTGTGCACTAATGCCTACAACCCGTTACCTACTAATGCCTACAGTGAAAACAATTTTTTTTTAAAAACGGGTTTTAATTTCGCATTATATACATTTTACTATATCTTCATTATAGCATCATAGTATACATATTCAACACATTACATCTTATAATAAATATTAAAATTAGCCCCATGGTGGAATGCCCAACCATCTTGCTGTCTGCACCGGTTCCCATGGATACGGCTCATCGGGTCGTGTAATGTCTTTTACCCTCTAACGTAACAATATATTGTATAAACTATAATAATAAGAAATAATGAATGGCAAATTTGAGTAAACAAAATATGCAGAAAAAGTCATACAACGCCTTTAATAAGACATGATAATTACTATGTCAAATTGAGCTAATAAAATGGCTTTTCAAACTCGAATCAGTCACCATCTAAAACCAGCTATGTAGCTTTGCAGGCGAGGTGTCAGCTGAGGTCACGTGACCTTCATAATTCAGAATGCTCAGGTGACAGTTACATCATACCTGTGCAGGTGATACACGGGTCGGGGGTTCTGGATGAGGATGGGGGAAGATGTTGACAACACACCTTTCATTGTCTCAAATCCTTTTTTTACCCTCTAAAGTTAATATAAATGACATAAATTATCATTTTAAATGGGACATTTGAAAAAAAAAATGCAAAAAACGTGCTACAGCCCCTTTTACTTTAGAGGGTAAAACATCTTATTACACAAACCAATTATCCGTAGTGGTAAAAACAATGTCGTGTATAAAGCAAAACTTATATGTCGGACATTTTATTGTGAACACATGTTATTATTTAGAATTACAAAAACGATTTCCATGGCTTTACTAAACTATGTACACTCATTTTTAACCTGATTTTCCGAAGAGAGAAGGGTGTTTTACTATTGGTGAAATTATGTTTTAAATACATTTATTTGAGCGAAATACGTGCTACTGCCCCCTTAAGTTATGAAACTACTATGCTCCATATAAGTTTGCCAAAATATAAGTAATTAGAATATCATGCATATATTTAAATAGGACACGCTCATGTGCATTAATGCAATAAATATGCATGGGTCCTCAATCTATTAGCATAAAGTGTCCTTCATTTATTTAATTTATTCATAAAATTTTATTTGGCTTCCATGCGTGTCGGAATACCACATGTATTGATTTGAATTAAAATAAGTTCACTGAACTTGTATATTCATCCTTTATCGGCAAATATATCATCACTTGTTTTCAATTAAAATCGATCCGAGCAACGGCCTTATGCATGTGCAGAAACCGAAATCACACACCACATTTACAAACACAGTAGTTGAAAATTAAACATTACCAACCCAAATCTTTCATTTTATCTGTTTCCAAAATTACGTTTGATTAGTTGACGCACGCCGCGTTACATTGTCCGGTGTTCGATAAATAATTGTGAATCTCACCTTTATATTGACACTTTAATGAAAGAACTTGCTTTAAAATAGTAATGTGCAGCTACAATCAGTCATCTTGATGAAATAACACAATTTATAACATTTGACTTTGCGATTCTAACTATATACTCCAGTAGATTTGGGCCCCCGCCTTCAAACTCTTAAGTATTTTTTTAATGGGTGTTTCTAGACAGGAAAATGTCCACTGAGTTCGATAGGCTATGTCCTCAAAGCGAATTTTGGGGCAATAGTCCCTTAAAGGACCCCCGAACACCCCCACCGTGGGGGTTTTCCGTGTCGCAAGAAAAATTAAACTTTACATTAGTACAGGCAAGTGACACATCTACTAAGGGGTTTTCGGTGGTCCTGATTCCAAAAATTAGGGTTTGATCAGGATTAGATTGATCAGATGTCGTGGTTTCATGCCAACGCCCCATAAGCGTCTTAATTTAGCGATTTTATGTTAAAAATAGTGTATCTTATTCAAATAGTATTGTCAAACATGTCAATTATTTCATAAACAAATTCCAACATTAACATCAACATTATTAATCTTAATTAAGGTTTGGGACTTAACATCATTGTGTACACGGCATACGACATAACTGAATTAATATTCATGGGGGATTTTCTGCTGCACATATATTCTGATCATGCTATTCTAGGAATTGCACCTATTAACAGAATATTATCAAAGCGGGAAAGCGCAGTGGTTAGCGCGTGCGGTCTCTAATCGAGAGGTCCAGGTTACGAATCCCGCTCAGCTCGGGACCTTTTCTGCTGTAGAGAACTTTTCTACATGCAGTAAGGTTTGAGTGCAATCCTACACAGTACTTCAGTTCAGTACAACCCATGGTTCGATAGTTTCAGCCGCTGCTCAAAGGTTGCGTTTTAACCCCCTTAGTGCCGATCTGTACACATATGTGCATACACGAAACGCTGTTGAGGTGCCAAGGTGTACATAAATGTACATCCCATGACATACCCTATTTAGAGTAATATATATATTTAATTATGTAGAGTTAGAATAACACTGACCCTCATTAATATTACGTTATCATTATATTAATAAATTTACTTTTTAAAAACTATAAAACATGTTATTACATTACCCATGCGGGTGAGGAGACACAGGTGATTATTTTTGTGATATTTGCACATGTGCTTTCAAGTGATTCTCAACGTTGATTGGTCGGTTACCCGGAGGAAGAATGACTATGACGTGATAAAACAATGGTCTGACGCGACGAATTATCTTATGACGTCACAATGTTACTGTGGCGACGGGTCCTTCACAGCGGTCGCCCAACATGAACATGTAATAACCAAGCGTAATTTGGTCAATTTAATTGCATAATGGGTAATATATAAAATACCTTATGTTCCTTTATCAATCAATTAAAATCAACTCAAATCCCCATTGGTACTAGAAAAGAACGAAATACATTTGCGAGTTTTGAAAGAGATACGCATAAGTTATTGAAACAAATAGTTTAGTTTAGGAATTGACGTTTTAATTATAGCGTGGAAAAATGATATAGAAATTAAAAGTACATACATTTGATAGTAATTCTGCGAAGTTAATTACTTAAAAGAGTAATTTAAAAAATGTTCCTCGAAGCTCGAAATTTATTTTTAATACGAACAATGAAAATTTAAAACATTTTCAGCTTATTTTATTTTTTCTTTAATGCAAATAATTCTCCTTCATCATTGCAGATAAGACTTTTTAAATGAAAATTTAAAAGTATATTTGAATATAAAATAGTTGTCTAAACCAAAATAATGCTCTTTAATCTTTGCAAATGTAAATTTATCTTGAACATAAAAAACTAAACAAAGAGTGTCTTTGTTAAATAACCTACCTAAACCAAACAAATCGTCTTTGAAAATATATCTGATTACAGACAAAAAATGAAAACAATATTTTTTGTAAAGTAACTTACCTTAATCCAAATAAATCGTCTTTGAAAATATATCTGCTAATAAACATCCTTGGTGTATGCATACCCACTATGCATCCTTTGTTTACAATTATCTTTGTGTTTTATTGTTTGGCATTGAAAGAATGTAGTCACACGATTTTCTATGTTACCACTTCAAGCGTGTAATGGGATGAAGATGATATACAATGCTTAAAGGCGCTGTAGCACGTTTTTTCATCTTATGTTTTCTCAAATTTCTCAAAGTTTATACAATTATATGTTATTGTGTTAAAGGGTAAAACATCTCATTACATGGTCCGATACGCCTTATCCATAGAAAACGGTTATCGGTATTAGAATAACATTTGTGGAACTCTTCAGTGTGAGGGGTAGATTTGTAGGTCTCATGCGATTTTGAGAGTTCAGACAGCAAGCTGGTTGACCATACCATCATTGAACCATATTTAAACTCTATTTTGATTGTCTAGGTATCGCTACATCAGATCACTTGAACTATGTGAACATCTTTAAATGGCGGCTGGGTGGAAAATGGAGTCGCGTGACTTAACCGAACCATGTACATTCGTTTTAGAACTCTTTTTATTGATTAAGGAGTATTATTTAACCATTGATTTACCCTTTTGTTAGAGCAATTTATTTCAGTATATTTACACAATAAAGACGTTGTTATCCAGAAAAGAAGTATTAGATCTATGGTTTTAAAGAATGTTAAGAAAAGATGTTACCGAAAGTATATAGTTTCTTGGACACGAAACTGTCGGGCGTTATGAAACATGCCAACATAGGTTATTGTAATATCTAAGGTATCCGGCATATTTGAAAAACATAATGAACATATAATGATTCATGATGTCATAATGATTTCAGTTTTAGTTATATTAGTGTAGTTGGTTTAGTTAGTTTAGTTCTGGGGACATGATGTTTCCGTCCGATGTTTACTCTTGGAGTAACATATTAATAGTTTTATTCGAATACCTGTTTATACACGAAATTAGTAAGTGTATGCTTATTTCTGTTGTGGGTTATTCATTATTTCAATTCAATTTGGACTTCAAAGCCAATTCTCGAAGGATAGATTTTGAAAGAATTAACTTAGTAAATCTCAAACTAGAAATACTTGTAATATCATTTGACAAAATCGCAAAGCATAAAATAACTTGAACACCATTCTTACCTGAGGTTTGTGTTGAACATGTTAGGTAAATTCAAGTCAATCGCGGGCCAAGGTAGATACAAAGTGGAATAAATATGAAATTGACATTTTGCCTAATGGATCAATTTAGCATCGATAGATTTTTAATTGGGCAGTCCTCCACAACGAATTGCCAGGTTTGTATTGTTGTGTTTGTAATGTTTCACTAATTGCTGACATTAACATGAAATAAACATGTGTCACTCAGGTAGCCGATGTTGATTGCAACATGACTGTTGATAGTTCCAACATGTTTAGATTGTATATTGTAGATGTTTAATCAGATTTGTCGTGATTTCAAAATGTGTTTGAATTAGTTGCATTAAAGGCACTGTAGCACGTTTTTAGTACATTATTTTTTTTCTCAAATTTGCTATTTATTATTAGCGTTTATGCATTATATTGTTAAATTAGAGGGTAAAACTTCTAGTTTCACAACTCAGTAAGCCGTATCAATAGAAAACGGTTATCCGTATTGGTAGAACAAGGTGCAACGAATAGCGCGACAATTTTGTGGAACTCTTCAGTGTGAGAGGTTTATGATTAGATCTCATCCGATTTTGAGAGTTCAGACAGCAAGATGGTCGCACATTCCATCATGGTACCATATTTATATCTCTATTCTGAGTGTTTCAGTCAGATCACTTGAACTACCATGGAGCGGCCATTTTAATGTGAACACCTTAAGCATAGCTTAAGCGAACCATTTACATTCGTTTAACAACTCTGTTTAATTGATTGAGGTGTGTTATTTAGCATTTAGTAATACTCATTTTCCTTTTCGTGAGAGCACTTTATTTCGGGATACTACTATGATTTTAAAATGTTTTTATTTTAATCAGTCGCAGACTGATGATTATATTATTTATGCATGTTTATTACCATTTACATGGAGTACATCGTTATTTAAACGGTACAATTCATAATTTTAACCTCAAAACTTACATGCCAAAAAGAGGAGGCTCCACCTAAACCCTCTGGATCCGCCATTTAATTGAATTCATAGGAAAGCATGAATAGGTTGTTTTGGGTTCAGCCTGGAAACTGTAATGCGTCGTTAAGAAAAGTGTTTAAGAGTTTGACTTCAGTTTGTGGAGGATTCCAAACGTTGCCTGCTGTGTAGTCGAACACTCTCGTGACCCGCCTCAAGATGTGTGAAGGGATGGTGAGCAGTTGCAGATTTGTGATATCACATACCAACTTCCATCACAAGTCATAACTCGCACAAGGTCCATCACTGGCTAATTTAAGCCTTGCCGCATTTTTTAACCTTTTTGTGCTCGTGTAGCAGAGCGCTGTACTTAAATAATGCACTGCGCCTTTCGTAGAATGCGATATTTAACTGGTAATCATAAAATGATATAATTTCAATTGTCTTACGTACACATTTATTCACAGCTCATTCATTCAATATATACATATCAATAATTAACATAACTGTTAAGGAATAAGTAAACTTGAAATGTTCAGATCGTTTTTCTGGTCAGATCGCAGCGTGGGGTTCTTGATGAGAGTATAAGCCTTCAACCAGCGTGTGGTCACTCGCACTGACCGCTCGCTGGACACCAGTCCCATCTGGCCACCCGCACCTGAAACACAAAAGGTTACCCCAATTGTATCAAAATTTCAATTCTTTATACTCTCGACATATTATACATCGGTATCATAAGTCGGATAAAACACCTTTAGTCTTTAACTAACATAATTGGACCAAACCTATTGACCCTCCATAATTCTCCCTTTGCCACGGTCTTACTTTTCAAAAGAAATCCTCTGAGTCGGTGTTTATCCTTCACATATTTACCATGACGTTTTAACTGTCTCTCCCTGGCAGCGTCCACCAACACCTGACAGAAGGTGACCAGTACGGGATGGGTGTGTGTCTCTTCCATCTGCAGGTAACTCACGAACGACAGGTAACCTGCAGGTAACAACAGGTAAGTAAACTAGAGATATAACTATTAAAGCCATGACGTCATGGCAATTCAGTCGGCGACTCGTGCACGATGCTTCACCTGACAAATTTAGTACTGTAATTACGGTCTCAGAAAGATAGCTTGAACATGATATTGTCTATTTAATTAACGTTTTACTGACGTGTGAGTTGAACTAAACTAAACTAAAAAGAAACGTCCCCACATTTTAAAAATAGTATAAAATGAAATATTGATGTCGGAGAAAGTAGATTTTGAATGTATTTGGTAGCCACATGTTTTGTGTAGAAGTATTCACAATTTCATACATCAGAGTATGCTTCTTTTATTTTTACATCTGTTCTAATACACATGGGGTGCTAAAATCGCTTTTTAAAGATGTTTTTGGCCAATATTTGGCATTTAAGTTTAAAACATTGAAAAAGTAGAAATTTAATTAATTAAAGATATCCTCGACATAAATAACCTTCTTTGATTTAATTTTGTTGACGCGTCATTACTGTAGGACGTCACAAAACAAGCCAAAACTGGCTTTTTAAGGCTTCTATCTCGTCTAGTTAAGTTGATTCCAAAACGACCATTTCTTAAAACTTGTGTTTCTCAGAGTTATGAATAGATAATGTTTTGAAAATTCATATTTAGTATTGTTGGGTTCTGAAGACATGATGTAACGCTGTTTCAGTCGCATTTATCGCCCGTCGATTGAAATATCTTGTATTTTGTATGGGGACGTTTCTTTTGCACGTGAGTTTAGGTATGATCGAATTATTCATCTAAATTATATGATTTAGCTACAACAGGACAGGTAAGCAACATTCATGAATGGGCGTTAAGTAGTTCCGTCAACCAATCTTAGTGCAAGTTATATTTTTAAAAAACCGTAATTCGCGTGACTTTTATGAAAACTTCAATACCCGGCATATCTTTGCCCACTTGGGTTAGAATATCATGGGTATATAATAAGACGATGTTACGTTTGTTCACTATCTACTTGGTATGTATGTCTTATTTTAACATTTATTTGTGTCTTTGCCTGTCCTTATACTTCACTTCTTGACAATATACCTGGGCAGGAAATAACGTAGTCAGCATGGAGAGCTTTGATTATTATCTTTGATCATTAAATCGTAAAAGAAGCAAAAACCTCGAAATTGATTTTGTTACATGGTTGTAATTATTGGACTGTCTGGTGGGCATAGGTGATACTGATTATCTACAAGATATTCTGTAAATTACGTTACTCTCTAATTATGTTATGAACTAACGACCCAAAAATTGATGCATCGTAATAGATAATCCATTGATCTCCAAATCCGTGGAATACCTGATAGGTAAATAATTGCAATTAAAGAGCTCAAGATACAAACATCCAGGGGGATTAGAACGTTACATATATGATATTATATAAATGTATTTAAGTTACATAATGTTGACCATATGTACCTAGGTTCTAACTAAAGGTCGTAAGTTCGTTAGTTCTACAAGATGAATCTGATTGACAAACGTACATGTGCACCTAGATTATATGCTGTGTTTATTGAAGTTCTCGATAGGCTGAGGTTTTTACCTTGGTATATATAAAATGATATTTGGAATATGTTTCAATTGTAGTATATGTAAGAAAATAACATAATCAATCACTTTCTTTATACACTTTACTTCCGTTTTAAGAGAAGGATTCTTGAAGTTGGTGTTATGTAAAAGACAAGGATATTTTATGGATGATCAACTTCTTAATTTTACAATGGCGATATTTCGGTATAGACCTTTGTACTGTTTTCAAGCATCAATCTTATCTTGTTATCTTGATTGATAACAGTAGAAGAATCTATACCGAAATATTGCCTTTGTAAAATAAAGAAGTTGACAAAGTTGCCGTGCCCCTGGCGGGTTTCGAAACACGGATCTCTTGATCCGAAGCAGAACGCGTTAACCACTGCGCTATCCCGCCCCCTGTACAATTAGAAATATATTTAATACTCTGCCGTTGAAGATTTCACTGTTTAATTAATCTACAATAATCTTCTAATTTCCTTGTGAAAATTAAATGTTGTAAATTACTGTTATTCTATTACATTTATTCACCTTTATTTAATGTTGTGTTTTCTCAGTTTTGATGAATGAATATGTATTACATGTATTGTACTGGAGAGGTATTTATAAAAAATAGAGCCATGGGCTCTGTAGCTCATCAGAGTTTATTTTGTTTGATGATGAAGACAGAAATATGTTGTCTCAATATAATGTACAATCCCTAACCCTGACACAGTCTGATTAAAATCGACCTTGTTCCGAGGAATAAAATTTGCAAAATTTTGCATCTGCCGGGATACGAACAGGTTCTGTAGATTCCTCGCCACAAGGTCTGAGAACACCCCGTATAGGCGTGTGTTAAGAACCAGTTTAGCGCAGCCAAAACCCAGTCAAATAGCTGACCAATCACATCATAGTATTTAAACGGTTGCGGTTTTGAAAGCATTCGGAACAGACAAAAGGATAGCTGTTTGGAGTTATCTGCCCCTAGTTTCTCGCACCGAAAGCATTTGTTGGGCATCTTTTGATTGGCTAGCTGAATTGCGCCCGAACACGCTAGTGTACGGGGTGCTTTCAGACGGTTTGGCGTGGAAACCGACGAACGAGTTCGTATCCCGGTAGATGCACTATTTTGCATTTTTTATTCCACGGAAAACCGTCGATTTTAATCAGACTGAACCCTGACAAATCTTATTCTTGAAATTGAGAGAGAGCACTCAGCAAGGTCAAGACACAGGAGATTATGCAATATTCTGACCCCTTGGCTCTGGTTACAAGCCAGCTGTGTTTTTTGTGTTTTACCGCCAAATTATGTAATAGACTCTTGCTTGCACTAAACACTGGCAGCACTGATCTAACTGTATAAGGCTTAAAGAGAACAGGCAATGTGATGAATCTCATGGTACATAGTACAATTTAGAATCACCTTGACTAAACAATCTCGGTTCTAAGCCTTGTCACCCAAACATCTAAACATTCTGAACAATATATTCCTTCTAGTTTGTTCTGGATGAAAACAGGATTTTAGGTAATGACCTGTGAGGCCCTTTTTTGGGGCCACTGGGTCACCAAATCTACAATTAAGAATCTCCATTGGCTAAAGACTCTTTACACAACATGACAACCTTCTAGGTCTTTTCGTTCTGGAGGAAAAGATGAAAATAATCTTATCTTATCATTTCATAACCAGTCATATGCAGTTCACATAAAATAATTCTTAACTCCTCTTCAATTTAGTCCTTTGTGGCTTGTCACAATTTTCAGTTCATAGGCTATTCAATAGTTCTCATTTCACATTGATTACATCAATTTGACAAACATGTCCACAATGTAGATTGTTATCTCAAGTCGACATATATTTCACATTCCTGCTGATTAAGATTAACTGCAAAGTTACTTTTTTTTACAATTCTGCATTTCTTAAACCTAAGTTAGGACTCATATATCTAAATGATGATTTTATTAGGGATCAAATAAATAGTGATTGAAATGCCATAAAATATCAGTTCAAAATTCATTTTTAAAGGTTTTTAAGGCTGTGGCCCATATTGGGAGTCACAGAGTCACCAAATTTACAAGTTAGAATCCCCATTAGCTAAAGATTTTGCATACAATATTACAGCCTTTTAGGTCTTTTTCATCTGGAGAAAAAGATGAAACAGGATTTTAGGTTATGACCCCTGTGGCCCCTAATTTGGGGACATAGGGTCACCAAATCTACATTTAGAATCTCCATTTGCTAAAGACTCTTTACACAACATGACAGCCTTCTAGATCTTTTCATTCTGGAGAAGAAGATGAAAATAATCTATCTTATCATTTCATCACCAGTCATATGCAGTTCACATATTTCATGTAAAATAAAAGAATTCTTAACTCCTCTTCAATTTAGTCCTTTATGACTTGTCACAATTTTCAGCTCATAGGCTATTCAATAGTTCTCATTTCACATTGATTACATCAATTTGACAAACATGTCCACAATGTAGATTGTTATCTCAAGTCGACATACATTTCAAATGAAGTGAATGAAGTGCACATAAAATATCAGTTCAAAATTCATGTTCAAAGGTTTTTTAGGCTGTGGCCCATATTTGGGGTCACAGGGTTACCAAATTTACAAGTTAGAATCCCCATTGGCTAAAGATTTTGCATACAATATTACAGCCTTCTAGATCTTTTTGTTCCGGAGAAAAAGATGAAAACAGGATTTTAGGTAATGGCCTGTGAGGCCCTTATTTGGGGTCACAGGGTCACCAAATCTACAATTTAGAATCCCCATTGGCCAAGGAATCTGTACATATAATGTCAGCTCTCTGGAGTCATCGGTTCTGGAGAAGAAGATGAAAATAGCTTTTTAGGTTATGACCCCTGTGGCCCTTATTTGGGGTCACAGGGTCACCAAATCTACAATTTAGAATCCCCATTGGCCAAGGAGTTTGTACATAAAATTTCAGCTCTCTGGAGTCATTGGTTCTGGAGAAGAAGATGAAAATAGCTTTTAAGGTTATGACCCCTGGGGCCCTTATTTGGGGTCACAGGGTCACCAAATCTACAATTTAGAATCCCCATTGGCCAAGGAGTCTGTACATAAAATTTCAGCTCTCTAGAGTTATTGGTTCTGGAGAAGAAATCGAAAAAGTGAAAAGTTTACGGACGGACGGACCGACGGACGGACGGACGGATGGACGGACGCCATCCCATGCCATAAGCCCATCGGGCCTTTCAGGCCTGATGAGCTAAAAATGTAATGTATGTGGTTTAAACATATGTTTATTCATGAAGAATGCGGTTTGGTAAAAAGCAAACTGTTGCTTATATTAATACCTCACCAGTACATACATACATTAACAAACACACAAGAATTGGACATAAAAACAACCAGCTATAGCATAATCATATATATGGTTTAAACATATTATTATTCAATAAAGTATATGTGCACATGATTGTTGTTTATGAACATTCTCTGCATGTGTAATGTATGCATTCATTCAGCGCTATGTTAGTATGTGCTTGAAATATATACATTGTTATATAAATATATAAATATATTTTTTGTTGTATGAATGCATTGTGTTTTTGTTTTCCATTACGAATATACAATAATGCATATATAATATAAATATGCAGAAAGAAAACATCCACAATACAATAACATATAAATATGGCATACTAAGTCTTTAAATGTCTCTACGAAACTAGTATCTACGAAGCTGTTTCCTCTACGAATAATCGGTCTCTACGAACCTGTTTCCTCTACGAAACCACTGGTTCCCAAAAACAGCGTTACCATGATGACATGAGTAGAATATCGTGATTTTTTGTTTACTTCCCTAGAAGGCATTTATAGAAGTTGATATGGAGATTGAGGCCTCTTTTATGAATAGCGAACTTCTTACAATTTAATTCCAAAAGATGTCACGTTTTGGTGCAGATAGTAACATCGCTTTCAAATAAGCAAGCATCGCTTTCACGGCTTTCAAGCGAGTCCACTATAGTCTATCCATACATGTACCTGTATCCCAGTGTTCGAATCCCTTGACGAGTCCACTGCGGTCTATCCTGCCCAGGAAGACGACCCCGAGTACGATGCCCTTCCCGACCCTGACCAGACACGTGTAGAGCCCCAGCAGGATGTGATAGAAGAACAGGAAGTAGGTCACGTTGTGATAGACACGTCTGCAAATTATGACACTGCTATAAGTGTCACGTTTGTTTTAAAGCTTCTTGTCTTTTTATTAAAGGGGCAGTAGCACGTTTTTTCGCTCAAAAAAATCGATGAAATGTATTTTGAAAAATAAATCAACTAATAGTAAAACACCCTTCTCTCATCGTAAAATCAAGTTAAAATGAGTGTACATGGCTCAGTAAAGCCATTGGAATAGTTTTTGTCATTCTAAATAATAAAATGTGTTCAAAATAAAATGGCCGCCATGCAATTTTTGCTTTATACGCATCACCATTATTACAACTACGGATAATTGGTTTGTGTAATAAGATGTTTTACCTCCTAAAGTAAACTTAAATGATACAAACCATCATTATAAATAGGAAATTTGAAATTTAGTAATAGCGGTGGTCATAGCGCAGTTTGGAAGGATATGTACGGTTAATGTTGTTTGATAATGGGGTATTGGTCCGTAGCACTGCTAAAAGTAACCGTCAGGAGAGGAAAGATAAAAATGCTTTCAATGAAAGACCCATTCTCTTAGAACAGAGGTTACTCCCTTCAGATTTACAATCCTAACCTCTTTTTCTTTTTCGCTTGAAATCGAGAGCAGAAGCATAGTCCCCTGGCGGTGGAAAGCGAAATCTCATACCCCATCCCTGCTTCTAAACCAATGAAAACTCATCTTTCAGTGACCTAGTCGACCAAGTGACTTCAAAGATCTTGGCATTTTACTCTGAAGGGTCTTGCTCATTAGCATATGTCATTCGAATATGTCTGAAGTAAATAACACAAATGATCTATTTTTGGTATTTGTCTCTGATTTGGTCTTCTTTATTTATAAGCATGTGTCATTGGCAAATGTCACTTTTACAACGGCGTCGCTGATTGCACAACTAGAATCAATTGCAACGCCAACCAATCAGGACACTCCCTTTCTGCCCTCAATTTCAAGCGTAAAACAACAGAGGGTAGGATCGGAAATCTGAAGGGAGTAAAATCTGTGGGAAGAGAATGGGATTTCTTGGCTCCTGCAAAATTCCCTAGCGGGGAAAAGGAACCTCATACAGTATCCCTGCTTCTAAGCCAAAGAAAACTCGTCTTTCACCAAAAGGCCATGTAGAACAGAGGTAAGGATCGGAAATCTGAAAGGAGTAACCTCTGTAGGAAGAGAATGATAGACACCATAAAATAAACGTACTTCATGCATGGTCTCTGTTCCAATCCAGAGTTTTCAGAGTATGGTCAAGGGAGAAAGCGACAACGTGTTAGAATTCGAGGCAGTGTTTCGTAGGTAAATACAAGTTCTCAACTCTATATAGGGAGTATTCAACGTGTGATGTCGAACGCGTTTTTATAATTTACCCAAATTTCCTATGATATGACACTGACACAATCTCATTAAAATCATAACCTACCTACCACTCATATCTCGCTACGTTATTATTCTATTAAAAAGGCGGGAGATATGGCCCGAAACTTCCATAAAAACAGACCAATCACAGGTCCGTCTTCCTATCGAAACGTACACCAATTTCCTAGCCCTGTCGCTGATTGGCTGGGTTTGAAAGGGCACGAAACACGACCTCTGCCGAGCAGTGGTCAGACCTTCAAATAAGTAGCAAGGTACGAGTGTCAGGTAAGATCTGATTTTAATGAGATTTACAGATACTATACACTGTTAGATAGAGTGTAACCTAATATGAAGGTTTTGGACCGTCGGCATATGGAGTTAAGCTTATATTGACGTTCCCTTACCTATTGTCAAGAGCGAGACATTTCCTCTGTTCATGTGTGGTTATGTTGCAGAATTTGACATTTTGTAGAAGAACTTTTCTGGAGATGTAGATCTGTAGGTAGTAGATTATGTACGACACAACGATCGTTGGTCTGAAAACAGTGAGATCTCTGTGAGAAACTACAAAACTGTGTGCCTCTCAACGAGTAAAATATCAATTCAATTTATTATAAGGAGAAACCATGATACCGAGGATATCTTACCTTACCATATCCGAGGTAGAATGGTTTCTCCATATTATCAACCGTTTTTAAGTGTAAAACAGGCTTTTTACTTGTTATCGCGTTTTATTATATAACTAGCAATGAAATATATGATTATACGATGAAAATATAATCCATATTTTCACATTAGCAGTAGAAAGTCATATTTTCACTGCAGTGAAAATAAAACTCATATTTTCACTGCAGTGGCTAACGCGTGGTCGGAATTACTTTTCATGATTGTCTCCCTTTGAAATGAAATTATCTCCCTTTGTAAAGTGATTGCCTCCCTTGCTTTCCACGTCTCACGGTGAACGCCAATGTTGTGATGTTTCAGTCAATGATCTGACCTTTTGTGGTGTTAATATCATATTCAACATTCCTTAACAATCTGAACTTGATTTATTGTTGATATGTTGCATAGTAGTTCTTTTACTCGTGAAAAACTTGTTGTATGATGTGTATCACTTCGCGTTTGAAATAACGACAAAACTTGCGTTTTTCAATGTCTTAGGCATCTTCACTTGACTAGATGGTACCTTAAATAAACATTCACAACATATTTATTTTTGTAAAACATTGTCCTGTTTTAAATGTCGACTTTTTCAGTCGAATTATTTTCTCACTGCATTTACCGTGAATGTATAACGGGGAGTTGTTAGGATTATGACAATCAAGACCGCTCTCACCTTTCAATGATACGTTTTAATTGTTTTTATGCAGATTAAAGTTATATAATAAATAGACTATCTCATTGTTTTTGCCGAATATCATTTCTATCTCATCTCGTGGAGTGAGAAAGTGACATTTTCACTATCACTTTCACACTCCACTCGATGAGATAGAAATGATATTCGGCAAAAACAATGAAATAGTCTCTATATATTGAGGATCCCTGGCGTTATATTGATGATCCCTGGCTGATGTCAGCCTGTTAACAGCCGCGCTATATGAGTTGCTTTTGTACCGTGAAATCTCATCTGCCCCGTTGGCGCAGTAGACTAAGGCGTTAGATCAGTTACTACAGGTGATAGTGGATACGGGTTCGAGACGCACTTTCTGCAAAACATTTGCTGTTTATATTCTGTTGTAAATTTAAGAAATTTTTCAAAATAAGTCTGAGTTAGATTCTTCAGATCTTTAGTTTCAAGCCGTCATCTTAGCAAATATATTCGGGTTTACAATCATTATAATTCCTTCTAACAGTGTTTACAACTGTCTGTGTAAACCCTCCTGGAGGGATTTACAATGTTGTAAGTCCCTCGTACCGGGTGATACGGTTTAGAAAGGTCGTTTCAAATATCACGTTATATGGCTGGTAGGTTGATAATCTATGATAACATATCTTTCATAAGGCTCTATCCAATTGGATGAACGTGCTTTGACTGATACTGTAGCGAGAGAGAATATGTATGACAACGACACGACAACATTGCAATAACTTCCATGTTTGTGATCTACCTATAAATAAAATCTGTATAAACTAGAGCCAAAAAGAAAACAAATTTTCTTATGCGTAAGCCCCTATTTCACTACGAGCCGAATTACCACGAATAGCCACGAATGGGTGATTGAATAAATTCGTAAACATTCGGCAAAATTCGTGAACAGCAATATCACTTGTACGAAAATTTGTGGTTTTCATGCTGAAACCCGACGATACAGATACGAATTATTGACGAATTGTTTAGGAATTATGTACGAATTGTACGAAATATTTAAGAAACGCCTTTAAGAAACAGCGAATGCAATCACGAACTGTTTACGAACTTGTAACGAACTACACGAATTAGTTACGAATAATTTACGAAGCAACTACGAATTTTAAAGTCGTAAATGTAGTTGATTCGTGAAAAGTTTTGGACAAATCACAATTTGTTCACGAATGCCACGAATTGGAGGAATGTTGCCGAATCATCTACGAATCATTTACGAATTCCAAGAATTAATCACTAGATAGATATGTCATTTATGTTGATGTGTATTATGTTCCAGGTGACTCATCAGTCATCCTCTGTTCTTGAATAAAGACAATGGAAGATAGAATACCTGTCTATGACTGATGAGCCCAGCCACTTGAGAACTAAGAGTGACTAACTGACAATGCCAAAACTTACCTGCCCTGTGGAGGGATGCCCCTGGGAGTCCCAGGACCTTGATGCAGCATTCGCCACTGCCCTTGCAACAGCTCTACAGATGCACGATAAATCCGCACACTCTCTGTCAGCCCCATCAAAACTCAAGCTGGATCCACCCAAGATTGACTCTGGATGCAACTCGGATCAATGGTCAGCTTTCACAAGACAATGGGCCATGTACAAGGCAGGGATGGCCATCACAAACAACCAAGCACCGACAGCCTTGTTCTATTGTTGTAGTGAGGACCTTAGGACTGATGTGATGCGGGATCTCAGATGTGATGTTGCTGGGATGCCAGAGGCGGACCTCCTAGCAGCCATTAGGCAGCTGGCAGTGAAAGAGGAGAGCCTTCTTGTACACAGAATCAGACTCAGCAAGATGGTGCAACCTCCAGGGACAGGAATCAGAACATTCCTTGCCAGTTTACGAGGACAGGCAGCACTGTGTCAGTTCACTTCCACATGTACACATCCCGGATGCACCCACACGTTTGATTTTAGCAGCGAAATCATCAAGGATAACCTTGTCCGGGGAATTGCTGATCCAGAGATCCTCTCAGATCTTCTTGGCGATCCAAAAACAGACCGTACCCTCGAGGAAATTGTGACCTTCATAGCCCAGAAGGAACAGGGTAAAGCCACCAGGAGTGCGGTTGGTGACAGTGCAGGATCTGTCAGCAACACTTCCAGACAAAGCAACCACCCACCCATTCACGGTAGGTGCTGGGCATGTGGCGGTGCAGGCCACAGTCAGCGCAATGATAGAGACGCCAGAGCTAAGTGGTGCCCTGCCTGGTCATCAAAGTGTTCCAAGTGTTCTGTAAGAGGCCATTACCCATCATCATGCAGCAGATGTTCAACATGCAAGAAGTGGGGACACAGAGGTGGTAATTCAAAGTTCTGCTTCGCCAACAAGGAGTCCAAAGATTCAGCACCTAATCGAGGACCCAAGGACAAAGATAGGACGAATGCATACCAAACTGATGACAGTCTCCTGTCATGTGAGCAGCTGTGTACCTCAATTCTCAACACAAGCAGCAACAAACGGCCTGACCCCCCACACAGATCACCAATTGGCCATCACGTCTTCGACGACAAATGGATTGAACGGCCTTCGAAACCCCACCCAACGGTTGTGATCGACTTAATTCCCCTGCCGAAGGACCAAGAAGAGCTTGGCTATCCCGTCAATGATAGCTCCAAACTCAAAAGACTTTCCATCCCTATGGTGGCTGACTCCGGTTGCCAGAGCTCAGTGATCCCAATCCACACTGCTTTCGCCATGGGATACACGAGGAGTGATATCATGCCTGTCCAACTCAAAATGCGTGGTGCCATAAGGGAGGACCTGGGAATTGAGGGAGGCATTGTAGTGTGTACATGCATAACCGATGAGGCAGGGTCAATTAGGTCATCCAGACAACTCATATATGTGTCTTCGCAGATGGAAAAGGCATTCCTGTGTAGAGAAGCACTCGAGAAGCTGGGAGTGGTCCCTGAGAATTTTCCTGTTGTGGCAGCAAACCAGTTCTCTGATCACACTGCATCTGTCGAAGCCACGGGAGACTCAGCCTGCGACTGCCCTCAAAGAGGTCTAACACCCCCACCCTTGCCAAAGTCTCTACCACCAGGACTATCGGCCACAGAACAAGATGTACCAGCACTTAGGGAATGGCTTCTAGAGTATTATGGCGCAACAACCTTCAACGTTTGTGAACACCAGCCCCTCCCCATGATGAATTGTGAACCTCTACAACTACATGTTGACCCAGAAGCCAGACCTGTGGCTGTGCACAAGCCTGCCCTAGTGCCCATACATTGGCAAGAGAAAGTCCTGGAAGACTTGGAGCGTGATGTCAGGATAGGAGTTCTTGAACGGGTCAGCACCAATACACCTGTCACTTGGTGCTCCAGGATGGTCGTCACAGCTAAGGCAGACGGGAGCCCCAGACGCACTGTTGACCTGCAGCCACAGAATCGTCATGCCGTTCGACAGACCCATCATGTGCCAAGTCCGTTTCATTTAGCAGATCGCATCCCCCAGAATACTAAGAAGACTGTCACAGATGCATGGAACGGATATCACTCAGTGCCAATCCGTGAAGAAGACAGACACATAACCACCTCCATCACCCCCTGGGGGAGGTTCCGGTATAAAGTTGCCCCCAGGGTTTCCTTGCCAGTGGCGACGCATACACTCAGAGGTTTGATAGTATCATAGCAGACTTTCCTGACAAAGTGAAATGTGTTGACGCACATGCATGTGGGCAGAATCAATTGAGGCATCCTTTTTTCAAAACTGTAAGTGGCTCGATTTATGTGCGCGCAACGGCATCACCCTCAACCCAAGAAAGTTTCAGTTTGCCCAAGACGCAGTAGAATTTGCAGGCCTCACAGTGACACCAACTAAAGTCAAACCGAGTGTGAAATTTCTTGACTCAGTTCTGAAGTTCCCTACACCAAAAGACATTTCAGGAGCAAGAGCATGGTTTGGACTTGTGAACCAAGGAGCTTATGCTTTTGCCGTCGCCACACAGATGAAACCTTTCAGACACCTGCTCAAACCATCCACTAAGTTCACTTGGACTGACGACCTCGATGCCTTGTTCGAACAGTCAAAGCAATTCATAGTGTCAGAAATGAAGGATGGTGTGCGACTCTTTGACCCATCACGTACCACATGTCTATCAACGGACTGGTCTGTGGATGGGGTTGGATTCCTATTGAGACAGAAGTATTGTCGCTGCATCCGTTTGACCCCAACTTGCTGTCCTGATGGATGGAAGCTTTGTCTTGTGGGCAGTCGATTTACAACCCCAGCTGAAAGTCGATATGCTCCGATTGAAGGGGAAGCCCTTGCTGTGGCCTACGCACTCCACCAAACACGGTACTATGTACTTGGATGCTCTGATCTCATTGTTGCTACCGACCACAAACCCCTCTTGAGGATCTTGAATGATCGCTCTCTGACTGAAATCAGCAACAGGCGACTCCTCAATCTCAAAGAGAAAACATTAGCATACAAATTCACCTTGGTGCATGTCTCAGGTGTTAAAAACAAGGGACCTGATGCTGTCTCGCGATATCCCCCCACAACATGTGAACAAGAATCTTTTCAGGACATCTTGCCACAGCCTGAGGCGTCCACTCTCAATAACATGGATACTGTAGACCTGGCTGACGATGACCATGCGGTGGCGGGAGCGACCACCACACTACACTCTGTCTCAAATATGGTCACATGGGACATGGTCAGGGAGGCAACAACTTCGGAGGAAATCCTTTCAGAGCTTATGTCTACCTTGCAGCACGGTATGCCTTCTCATTGCCAGGACCTACCACCGAATCTCCGCGCTTATCACCGCTATGGACAAAGCCTCTCTTGCCTGGATGGTGTTATACTGATGGGCCAGAGAATTGTCATACCCACCTCGTTGAGGAAGAGCATCCTATCTTCTCTCCATGCTGCCCACCAAGGCATCAATACCATGTGTCAACGTGCTACAGACTCAGTCTTCTGGCCAGGCATTTCCACTGACATACACAGAGTCCGGGATGAGTGTACTCAATGTCACAGAATCGCCAAATCTAATGCCATGCAGCCACCAAGTGACATCACAGCTCCTGACTACCCATTCCAGAAGATATGCTGTGACTATTTTCTCCACAACAGCACTGAATATTTGGTACTCGTGGACAGATACTCTAATTGGCCTATGGTATTCAAGTCAGACTCAGGTGCAGTAGGTCTGATCAAGAATCTACGGGAATCATTTGTGACATTTGGTGTTCCCGAGGAGCTCACGTCGGACGGCGGACCCCAATTCACGTCTGGAAAAACCCAGGAGTTCCTGACATCTTGGGGTGTACATCATCGTCTCACCTCTGTAGCCAACCCCCATGCGAACTGCAGAGCGGAAGTTGCAGTTAAGACTGTGAAGAGGATGCTGACCGATAACACAGGCCCTACTGGCTCCCTCAATGTTGACTCATTTCAACGGGCAATGCTCATCTACAGGAACTCTGTTGACCAAGAAACAAAGACCTCACCTGCTATGGTCCTTTTTGGTAGACCCATCAGGGACCCTATTCCAATCCCCTTGGGGAGATACTGCCCACACACTACATGGCAGGAAACCGTGACAAACAGAGAGGTGGCCTTGGCCAAGCGCCACTCAAGGGAGCGGGAGAAATGGTCCTTACATACCAGACAACTTGCGCCGTTGAAAGTTGGTGACCATGTGTATGTACAGAACCTTGTGGGTAATCATCCGAGACGCTGGGACCGAACAGGGATTGTCGTTGAGGTACGCCAGTTCCATCAGTATGCAATACGGATGGATGGTTCTGGCAGAGTGACACTGAGAAACCGGCAACATCTGAGAAAGTTCAGCCCATTCCAACCAAACCCTGCCAAGCCTGACCCTGTCCTCACACTCCCCAGGATGGAAACCGGCAGAAAGATCAAGACACTGCCCTCTCCGATGCCTGTGACAGTGCCACCTCTGACAGCACCAGTGCCAGATTCAGACACAGTGCCAGACACGGTCACCGCTCCAGCTATAGAAACCATCTCTGCACCTCCTCCGCCATCACCTGTTCACCAGGAGCAACCAGCTGACACCGTATCGGCGCCATCAGCGGTGACTCCTGCTCAGCCAGGTACCAAGCTGCCACTATCCCTTAGACGTCTCCTGCCTCACAACCAGCCAGGTGTTAGGGAAACAGTGCCGCCGTCAAGACGCCGAACGGATAAATGTGCCCCTGTACGTTGATCCCAGGGTCCTCAGTGGGTCACAATAATACCCCCCCTGGAGGAGAGATGAGATCTCTATAACAGTGTTGTGTAGTGATTGAGGAATGATCAGTCACAAGTTTTATGTGAAATTCCATTAGACTTTGGTTCTCTTCATTTTATACTTTATATGTCTTACAAACATGACTGTGGACTTTAAGGATCGGACAATCCACTCAGAACTTTCGTTGTCATTAACTCGGGTCATGTGGACAAGTTTTATACGTACCCTTTAAAACTTCTCCCCAGGGAAGGGAGATAGATAGATATGTCATTTATGTTGATGTGTATTATGTTCCAGGTGACTCATCAGTCATCCTCTGTTCTTGAATAAAGACAATGGAAGATAGAATACCTGTCTAATCACGAAATTTCTACAAATGTTCACGAATGTGACAATTTTCTCTTTCGTGATTCGTGACAATTCGGCTCGAAGTGAAATAGGGGCATTAGACATTATCATAACGATACAGACGTATCATATTATTATTTCAGAAATAAATGTGTTAATGATTATACTAGAAGATGATCACCAAATCAAAATTGAAAGATCTCTACTCACAATATGGTGTAGAAGGGCTGTAGCAGTATATCGGGGACGAGTCCCAACAGTGGCAGTATAACGAGGTAAGCGACCAACAGTCCACAGCAGAATAGTGTTGATATCATCACCACATATCCTGTGTAATAAATAAAATCTGTAAAATTACATTATTTTATTATAACCAGATCGCGTTTTCGCTTTTTAAATCGTGAAATGATATTATTGTAACGGTTCGATAAAACACATGTGACTATTAGCGCAAATATATTGCACAACAGAGATGAACTACCAGTTTTCCCTATGTACGAACTCACTTCGTTCGCACATAGGGAAAACTTCACCTGTGTATAAAATGTCATTTCAACGTGCATTTTAAGTGAGCGCATTTGGCGAACGGTGAAATTAAATCCTTGTTCGTTAGCAATGGAAGGGTTGATCAGGGTTATTCGTAATTACAACGGAGTCTTAAATATTAACTTACAACTTACCCATTCTTTCGTAACCTAGCGAGTACGTTTGCCGAATGGGTAATTATAAGCCGTTGGTGCAGTCAGTGCTGGCGGTGGGTACCTAACTCTGAGGGCGTGGGTTCAAATCATGTTATGGATTCATCCCGAAGAATTTGTACGACATTGTAATCCTAAACTTCTGATGTAACAATGTCACATTTGACTACTATCTAAATGGATTTATTTTAATAACACCTGGCTCATTTTCAAAATGATACAATTTCCTCTTTCATTCCTAATTAATTACTGAAATATGAAACGTTACATAAATTATTTACACTGTCTCAATAGTGAGTATTCTTGTAAGTGTGGAATCATTTTTGTAACACAACACAACAAATAACTCACCCCATAAAATATACGCAATTTGTGACCCAGAATACATCAAGCTGTGGGCCTGAAAATGTAGAATTTCTAAATAACTAAAGCTTTGTCAAATGGAATCTACTATCATCTACTTAAAACATTTAATTAATATTAGCTTATGTAGGAGGATTTCGATAACAAAGTTGTTTGTTGTCATAATTAAAGAAGTTTTTGAGAGGTATATATATATACATATGTAAAACAAAACATATGACTGATAGTTTCATTTAGACAATCACAACATATCTGGGCCGGATATTATTATTCAATTATATATTGGTTTTCAATATTACATTTCTGTTTCACTGTATAGGTCATTCAACTTTACCATGCAAATCAAGGTTTCTTCCTTTCATTATCTTCTTTCTGAACGCGTTTCTTCGATTATTAATGGAAACTTGTCTAGCGTAAGGGAAACGCACATGAGAGTGATCTCCCCTTCAGACTTTTAAAATCGACGGATTTCCGTTGAATAAAAATTGCAAAATAGTGCATCCACCGGGATACGAACTCATATCAGTCATAGCGAGGAATCTACAGAATCTGTTCGTCTCCCGGTAGATACATTATTTTGCAAATGTTATTCCTCGGAACAAGGTCGATTTTAATCAGACTGACCTCCCCTTAATAAGCGCTTAATTTTGATCTCATTAAAATCAGATCGAACGTAACACCCGTACCTCACAAAGCTCTTGATTTTAGTACACATGTACCTCCTTGCAGGGTTATGTATTGTAACATTGTCTGTCACCGTTCACCTTTCTTGAGTTCTACCAATAACAGCCGCGCTCAGATATGGAATCGGTCCGACGACTTCTGAGCCTTGTCACTGATTGGCTTGCGTGAAAGGTCACCAGACATGACCCCTGCTCAGCACTACACAGATCAAGGACGCAGAAAGACAGACAGTTACGTAGGCTACGTACGTTCGATCTGATTTTCATGAAATTTAATCTTGTACACAGGGGCTTGTATTGCTGATGAAAACAGTTCCAACTTCCAATACTTCGATACAATACACCCTTCTTTTTTATTAGTATTGGGTGCATCGAAAAATAAGCGACTAAAAGAACATGCATGAAGTCATCCTCGGTTACCAATGGTTTTATATATGCTCCGCTACTCTCCACTATATCACCCATGGGAAACCTTATCAGAAAAATCTGTACTCAAATTACCCGCCCTTGGCCGACGTTAGCCAATTAAACTGCTACGCAGCTTGGACCTGCGAGCCAATGACAATTCATATCACTACGTTTCAAAGCAAGCGAGGTCATTGTGTTAGCCATCCGTCACCGGTTATCTCCCTTGACCATTTCCGTCTTATCCCATTGAGCATTTTCTTTGGTTACTGACTTCGTCACGCTGGCCAAGGGCGGGTAATTTGAGAACAGATTCTCCTGACAAGGTTTCCCAGGGGTGATATAGTGGAGAGTAACGGAGCATATATAAAACCATGGGTAACCGAGGATGGCATGAAGTCGAATATGGATCTTTCTAGTCGATTGTTTTTCGACAATACACACCCCTGTGATATTGTAGCTGTTGACAGTGTAAACGTTATCACGTAAACGCCTCCGACAATATATCAATCTAATGTAATATGAATGTAATAGAGTCATTTATGGCAAACTTACCAGTATTTTACTGCGCGGGAGAGTCACACAATGTTCAGGGACATAGGAGTGATCTCCCCTTATCAGGCGCATCATCTGAATCTTGTAACTGATGAAGATACCTGTGACGTATTTCAAGATGACGAGCGATGAGATACCGAATGCAATGTACCAAGACACTGTCAACAAACAAATGATATATATTATCCTCAAGCATTACAATTTGAAGTGTTTACCTTTTAGATTCGTATTATTTTCTTCAAAATCAACTCAATCTCAGAGTGTTATTTTGAACGTGACTGCCTCTGTCGGCCATCTTGGATGTATGTCCCGATGACTAGTGATGACATCTCGAATGCAACATACCAGGACACTGTCAATAAATATAGCTCATTCTCAGGTCTCAGGGTAGAGAATCATAAAGAGTAACACATTTTTGGGAAAACGCTTATTACCGGGGATGTATTTGGTAGAGTGTCTGATCATTACCCGGAAGACCGGGGTTCGATTCCTGGTCGCGTTAAAAGACGTTAAAAGATGGGAGTTGTTGCTGCCTTGCTTGACACTCAGCATTATAATTATAAGGACAGAACAACGCTTTAACTGTGGCTGCCGGGTGCTATTTGCACACAACAAATTTCCCATGTACACTGTATTACGGACGATAAAGAGTTATTATTATTATCATAATTATTAAGAAAGTAGTCACATCAGTTGGTTTCGATTAATTCAATATTCAAAAGAAATCAGATGCATTTGACTATGGCACGATACATTAATACTCATCTGCAGTTTGAATGAATTGATTGGTTTCTGTGGTTAATTTTCAGTTAAAATATCTTTGTTTAATGAAGACAGGGGTAAGAAATGAAATTTACACTAACAGGACCCAACCATGTTGAAAATGTTGTAAATATGTGCAGTGTAAGGGACGTTTATTATTTTTCACATAGAATATGAATCATATGTCGATGAACAGTTCTGTATTATAAAACATATTTTTTGAAGAAATTTTAAATTAAAAATTTAATATTTTTTAAATTAAAAAAATATTAAGAAGAATTGTTTGACTGCTCACCTGTACTTTTCAGTTTTAGATTATAACATCGTAATAGAAACTTGAACTTGAAATAGTTGTAATTGAAATCATATATATGATAAAATCAACTGAGGTGAGTACTTTCTTTGCCTGGCAGTTTTTTTGTAACTCTTTACACCTTGGCACTGAAGACGACGACGAGGAGGAAATATATTAAAGGTACATCCATTGTGCTGTTTTGGGTCACATATTCTAAACACTATAAACGGTGTTATTTTATCGAGAAGTACTGACTGTTACAGAAAATTACCATTTTGGTGAAAGTCAACTAAGTATATTGACGATATGAAGGTAAAAGTAGTGATTTCTGATCGAAAACCGGACAATGCCCCGCGATTGATGCGTGCCAATTGGTCACATGCAATTTCGGAATCTTATTTACAACAGACAGAAAGACAAATTTGGGTTGATAATGTTGCATAGGTCATATAACTACTGTGCATGTAATTGGATCGTAAAGTTTCGATTTCTGCACATGCATAGGCCTAATGATGTTTTCGGTTTTAATTGGAAATTAGTAATTATTACATTTTTGACGATTGGTGATGAATATGTAACTTTTGTGAAATTATTTGTACAGTAACCAGCACATATGGTATGTTGGAACGTATTAAAACCAAATTAAATTTTATGAAACACAATGGATGCAACTTTAATTTCTGTTTGACTGCTTGTTGTGAAGGTTCCCCTCCATCATTTTTGGAAATCGTGCCCGGGCGATTTATTCAAAACTAATTAGTTCAATCTGAACATGTCTGTAAACAAACATTTTCCCCAAATATGATTGTTAAGATTTGCGTGTATTATCATCTTCATTCCACAAATTTAGTGCAAAACTGCAGCTCGTAAAATCAAATTTGACATGCTGATATATATTTCGTAATCTGGACTGAGCTAGGTTGAGCTAGGCCGGGCTAAGTTGAGCTAGGCTTGATTTGCATGGGCTAGGCTTGGTTCGGATGACATGGACATGTCAAGTATCAAAGTTTTCGAAATGTTCTCCCTTTTCCAAGGTCGAGGTCCCAAGGACCAAATTAAAACCTTGTCCAAAAGGTCTCATCACAATCGATGCACATGATTTTCTAGTGAAGTATCAAAGTTATATCACTGACCAATCAAAAGTTAAGACCAAGGTTAAAAGTGCATCCATTTTGTTTCATAAAATTTTATTTGACTTTAATACGTCCCAACACACCATATGTGCTGTTTACAATACACACACATTCACTCAGCTTGCATGTTCATCCCCAATCGCCAACTATATCATAATTACTATTTTCCAATTAAAATCGAGTAACATCATTATGCATGTGCAGAAACCGAAAGTGCAGGTCCTATTTACATGCACAGTAGTTATATGACCTATTAAACATTATCAACCCAAATGTGTTACTTTGTCTGGTTTAAATAAGATTCCAAAATTACGTTTGACTCATTGGCGCGCGCCACACGCGGTGCATTATCCGGTTGTCGATCAGAAATCGACACTTTTACCTTCATATCGTCAATATACTAAGTCGAATATCATCAAAATGGTAGTTTTCTGTAACATTTGGTACTGCTCGATAAATAACACCATTTATAACGTTTGGCATATTTGACCCCCAACAACACAATGGATGTACCTTTAAAAATGATCAAATAATATTGTGTCTCCATGATATTTGTACATTTATTAACACGCGGCTTCAGGTCAATGATATCTAGGTCACATGATCAAAATGTTAATCACTGAACATCGTTATTGCTTTCAAGTGTCTTATACATAAAACTCTCAATTTTATAACTTTTAAAATTAATCGCACCCTCGGGGTATTTTATGGTATTCCAACTCAGTCTTACGGATGGTGAAAACAACATACCCCGGTATCTCCGATTCGGAGGCATAAAAAAACCCTTACTTTTACAGGTGGAGAGGAGGAGGTTAATCTGTCTATAACCGCCTGGGCCCAGTACCGTCACTATATCCCCCGCTGTGGTCATGTTGTGTACTGTCTCTCTCGCATACATCAGGAGCTTTTCCACCGATAAAAATGAAACAAGGCCCAACTGAAATAAATATATTATGATAAATCGTTGACAGTATGTATATTCATGTATGAACAACCAATCAACCAACCAAAAGAGATTTTTTTCAAATAATTTTCATCGACTTATTTCAGCGAAAAAACGTGCTACTGCCCCTTTAAACACCTCGATGTAGTAATCTTAGTTGGACGATTTAGGACAGTAACTTGCCAAATAATAACTTAGACATCGTTTACATAACTGGTTGTATTTGTATGATATAAACACACTCATTTTATTCCATTGCTGGATCAAATTATGACAGAAGATATAAACATATAGCACGAAAGAAAATACTTGTAAAATCCCGAAAAAGGACTAATGGAATCTCGTCTTTATTCTCTGATCTATAACTATCAGAAATAGGTATCTTCTAAATGGGTAAATGTTTTCAATTTGCAAAAATATTAGTCAGTTATATACCATTTGAATACACACTTTACATTTGTACAGGGATTGAGACAAGTTAATCCCTTGAACAAGTGATAGCTGGCGAAAGTCCGTGGTACAGTGATGAACTTCGCGAACTCAAGCACAAACGACGTAAAGCAGAGCGACTCTGGCGGAAGACTAATCTTGTTGTACACCACCAGATGTTAAGAAGTTTATGTCAGTCATCTCACAAACTGCTCTTAAAAACTAAACAGGACTATTTTTGCAATAAAATTATCGAATGTGGAACTGATTATAAACAACTCTTCAAAATCAGCAAGAAACTAATGGGACACTCCAACGAAGTTATCCTGCCTAGCTGTTCATCAGACAAGTTACTGGCCAACACGTTCAAGGATTTCTTCACTGATAAAGTGAAGAACATCAGGAACAGTATCCAGTCAGATGGTTCAGATATCTCTACCTTGACTTCAGATGAAAAATTCAATGGCGAATACTTGGCTAGCTTCTCTCCTGCTACAGAAACAGAAATTCGCAATATCATCATGAAAGCACCTCCTAAATCGTGTGAATTAGACCCGGTTCCCACCCATCTGTTGAAGTTGTGCTTGGACAAAGTTCTACCATTAATTACAGCCATCGTCAACTCATCCCTGGAGGAGGCAACTGTTCCGCAGTGCTTCAAGGAAGCATTGGTGAGACCATCACTGAAGAAAGCAGGCTTGGACAAGGAAGTAATGAAACACTATAGACCTGTCTCAAATCTGGGTTTTATCTCCAAAATTGTTGAGAAAGTAGTATTTTCTCGCCTAAACCTGCACCTCCAAGTAAATAACCTCCATGATAACTTTCAGTCTGCATACAGGTCTGATCATTCGACAGAAACCGCACTCTTGCGTGTTCATCATGATGTCGTGAAGCAACTAGACAACAAGAACGCAGTTGCAATGGTGTTGATTGACCAATCAGCGGCTTTTGACCTTATAGATCACGAATTTCTGTCAACGAGATTGCAGTATAGCTATGGTGTGACTGGTGAAGCTCTGTTGTGGATTCAGTCCTATATGTCTAACAGAACACAGAGTGTTGTAGTGAGATCAACAGTTTCTGACAGCATGGAGATTCAATTTGGTGTGCCTCAGGGATCTGTCCTAGGACCAGTCCTATATTGCCTGTACTCAAAGCCTATGAGTAACATCTGTCAACGGCATGAACTGCCCTACATGGTTTATGCGGATGACCAGCAAATGTACAAGGTGATGAATCCACAGTATTCTTGTCTACTCGCCTCGAGAGCACTAGAGGCATGCGTGTCAGACATCATTCACTGGACCGGTTCCAACAAGCTTAAGATCAATGAGGAGAAGACTGAATTCATCATCTTCAGTTCTAGGAACTCTCGTCTTGACACCACTGACAAGCAAATACAAGCTGGTAACAGTTCTGTTCGAGCCGTTGAAACTGTGAGGAACTTAGGTGTTCATTTTGACAAACATCTCACCATGGAGAAACAGGTTAATATGGTAGCTAAGTCATGTTACTACCAGATCAGAAGCATTGCTACCATACGTGGTTACATCACTGAAGAATGTTGTAAGACCCTGGTACATGCTCTTGTCACATCAAGATTGGATTATGGCAATGGACTTCTCTGTGGACTACCTGATACTCTCACCAATCGTCTACAGAAGGTCCAGAACTGTGCTGCACGACTCATTACCAGGACAAGCCGACGGCAAGAGATCACGCCTGTCAGAGAGGTGTTGCACTGGCTCCCAGTGAAACAAAGATGCCAGTATAAGATCTTAACATACACCTACAAGTGTCTCCATGGCATGGCACCAAGCTACTTGCAAGACCTTGTGGTCCCATACCATCCTGCTAGGACATTACGATCTGAATCTGAGTCCCTCCTCTGTAAACCCAAGACACGTACAGTGATGTATGGTGACAGATGCTTTGACAGCATGTCAGCCAAGCTGTGGAACACACTTCCATTGCATCTGAAAGGCTCATCCTTACTGAACATTTTTAAGAAAGATCTTAAAACTCATCTTTTTAAAATAGCCTATTCTGCATAATGCATTTTATTATTCATTTAATCACTTATCTTTTACATGTTTTATCCTTCGCTTAACACTTCATCTTTTACTCCTATTTTTTACATTATAATTTTTTAAAATGTGCATACCTTATTTTATTTTGTATAATGTAAAGCGCCTTAGAGTGTTTTAATAAGCAGATAAGGCGCTATATAAATGTTGTGTATTATTATTATTATTATTATCATTGGTTGAATTATGCCTTGCGGCATTTCCTTCACTTTTCCGTGCCTACATAGTGGAGCGCAGCACCTGAGATTCATAGTGGGCTCTGATTCACTAGCACGGAAAAGTGAAGCAAATGCTACAAGACTTAATTTAGCCAGTAATGAGAGTTAATGCCTTACGTGGGGAAGTTGGAATTGAGAAAACAAAGATGGCGACCTACCTCATACAAACACAACAATGTCACGGTGACCGTGGCGGTTATTCGAGGCGAGTAGCGGAATGTCGGGTCCTGGCGGTATGTGAGTATACTCAACATACCATAATCATATATCTCTACACTATAAGAATACAAAACAAAATTGATAATGTGAATGAGATAACCATTCGCCTTCCACATAGTTTACTCCCTTACGATTTTCCAATGTAGCCGCTGTTCTACTTAGAATTTTCGTTTCCAAATCTCCAAGCGGCAAATAGGGTACAATCTCATGGATGAGTGACAACTCAAATTAACAAATAAGCCTAGGGAACGAATCAATGATATTATTTTAATGAGATTGATAGGGTATTGCATATAATAGGGCTACCCCAGATTGTTTTAATGAAAGAGCCAACTTATTGAATTTATATTTTAGAATAAACTGTTTACTTACGATGTTAAATTAGAACGAGCCCCCTTTAAAAGTTCCGTCACGTGCTGACACTGGTGATTTCTACTTAGATGATGCTTCGACTGTTAACAATGAATTTTTTTTTTTAAAAAGGTTTAATAATTCGTTACGTTTATCAATATTCTTAATCGGCATAGTATAAAGAGTTAATACTGTGAACGTGTTTCCATTTGCCGATGTTTGCTATTTGAAGAAAATTATATATTTGTAATTGTCAACGCTGTTTCTACAGATAATTCAGAGAAAACACATCGCTGACAACTTTTCACATTTCACCTGATGAAGAAGTGAGCATATACTCCGAAACGTTATTTTTATTTCACAATAAAGAAGTTATCATCCAGAAACTCTTGTTTTCTTATGTGTTCAACTTCTAAATGTCCCTCAAAGACATGAACGACTAACAAGTCTATCATCAATTAGGTTTTGGTTTGAGTGGGATGGTTAGAGAAGCGTTCATAAAATGTTCACAAGAGCTTCGTAACAGCTTTTCAAGACCCGAGTTGTATACAGTATAATTCTCACCTTAATTTTGATCATGTTGGTATCATTATAAATGTGCAGCATCTCCACGTCATCTGTCTATTATATAAATATGACAACAATATAAATATGACAACAATATAAATATTACAATAATATATATATATATATGACAACAATATAAATATGACAACAATATAAACATGACAACAATATAAATGATAACATTCTACCTCGTTATATCAAAATGACCAATGTGAGGAAAATGTAACAAAATACAAGTCATTGAAGATAATTATCCAAAAATATTTATCTTCAAAACGAATAAGTATATATACGAAGCTGTGTTAAACTTAGTATTATTCACAGCAGTATATTAAAATGATTGCGTCATGTTGACCAAGCAAATATATATATTGTTTTATAAGCAAGGCAAATACTTCATTATATACAACATTCTTTCCTCTGACGTTTGCAACAGTTTAATATTTTCTAATGTGGCATACACCCAAATATACAACAATATCCCTATCTACTTTCGTTCTAACAACAATATCACAATCTACTTTCGTTCTAACAACAATATCACTATCTACTTTCGTTCTAACAACAATATTTATAATTTACTATCTACTTTCGTTCTAACAACAGTATCACTATCTACTTTCGTTCTAACAACAATATCCTTATCCACTTTCGTTCTAACAACACTATCACTATCTACTTTCATTCTAACAACAATATCCACATCCACTTTCGTTCTAACAACACTATCACTATCTACTTTCGTTCTAACAACGATATCCCTATCTACTTTCGTTCTAACAACAATATCACTATCTACTTTCGTTCTAACAACAATATCACTATCTGCTTTCGTTCTTACAACAATATCCCTATCTACTTTCGTTCTAACAACAATATCCCTATCTACTTTCGTTCTAACAACAATATCACTATCCACTTTCGTTCTAACAACACTATCACTATCTACTTTCGTTCTAACAACAATATCACTATCTACTTTCGTTCTAACAACAATATTACTATCTACTTTCGTTCTAACAACAATATCACTATCTACTTTCGTTCTAACAACACTATCACTATCTTCTTTCGTTCTAACAACACTATCACTATCTACTTTCGTTCTAACAACAATATCACTATCTACTATCGTTCTAACAACAATATCACTATCTACTTTCGTTCTAACAACAATATTACTATCTACTTTCGTTCTAACAACAATATCACTATCTACTTTCGTTCTAACAACAATATCACTATCTACTTTCGTTCTAACAACAATATCACTATCTACTTTCGTTCTAACAACAATATCACTATCTACTTTCGTTCTACCTGCCTCCCATATGTGAAGGAGAAAACAGAACTCCGGGGAATTCTGCTCTAAGAGAAACTTAAAGGGAGGAATGTATTCCCGAGGGCTTTGTCCATCAAATTTCAAAATGTACATTTTATAATTTCTTATTCTCAACTCCTGCGTTATAAAGAGTATGTCTCCCTATTTGCGTTATATTGACGCAGAAAAGATATAACTATAAATATATAGTAATTCAAGCCCACTCGTTCAGCTCATTCCTCCGTGGTCTTGAAGTAGAGCGTTCAAGTTCGAATCCCTTCATGGCAACTGAGCAAATTCAAAGTATACTTTTCGATAATAATAGTTGTGAATAGAGTTGTTATAAACATTCGTTAATTGGTCTGGCAAATCATTGTAAGTCTAAAGGTTTTAATTTCAAAAATAAAATTTACTACCATGTCTTACTTTCAATAGTAAAACCTTCTACCAACTGGTCCTTCTTCAAAAGTAAAACCTCTAACGGGGTAATGGTCGGAATATAAAAACCGTAAGACGTTATTCCAAGAAAACGTCACCTCCAAAATTAAAGGCGAAATCCGACATAGATTAATAATACCAATGAAATGAATTGATGGTACACACCGAGGACGCAGTCAGTTGTTTACAGCCACCCACTACAGCGGCCACTGACCTCCAGAGGAATGTGATTACCAGGTAAAGCAGACAGGTGAGTACAGGTAACTGTATCAGGATAGGCTCACCTGGGAACACCTGTAATTATATATGTCGTACCATTAAACATCTAAATATATATCTAAATATGTACACAGGGGGAACATGTTTACGACAATAAGGAAGGTACTAAATAGAGCCAATGCCGCTTCCATGGCTTAAAAGAAGGGTTTTATCAGGGTATATTTTGTGGAAACGAAATTCCAGAGGATATATATATATATATATAACATCTTCCAACTCCCAGGTCTCATATAGAAAAAATAAAATGTTCGAAGAAATTACGATGATTATATATATATGTGTGTTTGCACATATATGCTATTAATACATGATTGAAACACAGTCAAATTGAAAGATATCAATGAAGTTAATATTTGGATGACTTTAAATTTCACAACTTGATAAAGACAAGGGCACATTTGTTGAAAAATAAAGATATTGAGAACTGAGCAAATTGTTTATCAGACTATATTAGTTTTTGAGACATTATGTGATACAATGTTAATATTCTATCAGTATATATCTTTTATTATGAAAAACATTTAAAATTGGGTTAAATATAGCATGTTTTCAGTTTACATAATGCAAAGAAACCAAGATGGCGGATGTTGCCGATAAATTGGTGATAGAACTTTCCCTTTAATGAGATAAACGCGTGTTCGTTTAATATCTATATTGATTTACAAAATCATAGATGATAATTAGCATTTCATACCAATTTGGAGTCATCAATACATTCAAACACATGACCCAGATTGACCAGAAACCTGCAAAGAGAAACAAAAGGAAAGAGTCGTACACATTGGAATATGAAAATATTAATTTATATGTAACATTGTCATTTATATAAGTTCCTTGCAATCTCATGTGATACGTGATATCGACACTATAACATATCTACATGTATATAAGTCTTTGAATGACGTTTAGTGGAATACATAAGAAATACAATATATCTGCATAACAACTTCTTTATTGGGAATATGCCCGACGTTTCGGAGTACTAGTATATGTTTATTTGTTCATAAATCAACGTTTGTTTGAGTGCTTCAACCCCAACTGGGAAATCTAAATATTCTGAAACTTCCATTTGTCATATATAATGTAACGACTATATAATGCTATGCAACTTCCAAACGCAAGGCATAACTCTTGCCAGTCTGCATTACTGGCTGATTAAGCCTTGCGGTATTTTCCTCGCTTTGTTGTGTCTAGATAGTGAATCGCTGCACCAGATATGCATAGTGGGCCTGGATTTCTAAGCACAGATTTTTTAAGGAAATACTACAAGGCCTAAATCAGCCAGTAATGGAGACTGGCAAGAGTTATACCTTGCATTGGGAAGTTGAATGCTATGTTGCTAGCACATTTTTTTTTAAAACAAGCTTTTATCTTACCAGACGATTGAGTAGGCCAACCCCACTAAGGACCAAATTATACTGCCCTTCTTGCCCAAACAAGCGAAGAAAGGATAGAAGTCAATCCCCATCTCTGTGACAGCAACCATGGCCAGTAACACTGCGATAAAAAGGACAACGATGTTAGAATAATCATCTGTAATCACGATGCTGATGATGATGATGATGATGATGGTGATGAAGATGATGTTGATGATGGTGATGAAGATGATGTTGATGATTAAAAATAACACTAATATTGACTTTTATTTACAACACTTGCCTCAAAAATATCTGTTTAATTTATTACACTTTAGACTATCCAATCATCGTCTTCCTGTGGAAACTGGAAGTTGGTCTAAGATTGATTATGAATGTAGAAAATGTACATTATGCGCTTCAAATGTAATAGGAGATGAGTATTTGAAATATGTATAAATCTATTCCGCTGTTATTTTTTCAACAAACTAAGGGAAACGTTTATCCCCAAAAAAATATACTGCGAAGCCTTCAATATTTAATATGATTTCTTTATTTCAAACAAAACATGTCCATACTCTAATGAAATTGTCCATTTTCTGCCGCCACGTCTTAAGTAAATTTAGATAATGCGTTGTCCATATATTTATATTATATTAACTCTTGTAAACCTCATTATGCTACCTTGTAGCCTCCCAGCAAACACACAACGTTGGCACAACGTTGTGTGGAAGTTGTGTGGTGGTTTTTCACAACGTAACCTACACACAACGTTGTGACAACGTTGCTTTGTAACATTCATCTTATTTGTTCACGTATTCAAAATGAACTTATAAGAAAGGATATTATAACAACACATATAATATAAACATATGTATTTAGGATTTTCCAGCCCATCATCTTGACAGATTTCCACTGGTGTAATTCTAAGTTCTGCGAAACTGGGTCAGTGAGTGGCTCTATACATTCTCTCCCACGCCATTTTCTGCCATCTTGCAGCGTTTTGTTTGAGAAGTTTTGTGGAATCTAGAACACTGTTAAAAGACAATAACGGTAAGACAATTCACATGTGTTCATAGTTGGTGGTAGACTTTGTGTTATGTGCATCACATTTAAATAATAATTGTTCATATTGTCATTGATTTTGGTTTTCACTGCACACTGCCGCCGTTTCTTTGTTCTTTTTGTAATATGACACACCCCAGCACTTAGCCCCCTTTTACTTTTGTCATTAGGCACTGGTTTGTGTGACCATAGATAACAACAAATTTCAATATGCACCTTCTGCATACTTTTAAAAACGCATTACATTATTTTCACACTAGATGTATCTCGAACAATTCTGTTTGTCTCAAGACAAATGTAGTGAACTGGTCTCTCTAACTCACTCTGCATTCAATGTAATCCACATGTGAACATGAATGTTAGTCTGCCCCTGAATCACATTAAAGGGGAGAAAAACCTTTAGTATTTTAAGATCAGAGAACTGAATGTCCTTCTAGTAACTGTAGTGACACTTATTGAGATGTAGTCCCTCCAATTCAGAGCCACTTAACAAGCATTATCACAAGAATGACGGACAGGGTAGTAAATATTCACTGTGATCACTGAATCAACAGAAAAGGGAGCAACAATTAAACTTCCTATCTGAGCTGTCCGTAGGACCTACCGAGAAGTAGACATCTGGTATTACAGTCACAATCCTTTGGTGTTAGAGGGCAGACGGGTTATATGGTATTAAGTTACGATTATCCCCATGTTCCGCTCATCCTTGTTACCAACATCACAAATGTCTGCTACAAATTAATAAACCTTACATCTGAGCTTGTTTTTTGTGTGTGGTGTAAATAAGCAAATTACATTGACTGATAATTAGATTATAAACATATGTTTACTAGTCCCTTAAACTTTGAATTACAGATGTTATACTGTAAAAGGATTGAGGACCTTATACGAAAGATTTACAAACTTGCAAAGTTTACATTAGTGTTGCTCATCATATTACTATGCTCACACAGTTAGAAGGGTTAAGTGCAACAATGTCATTGTGACAACATATACAAAATGACGTCTTTCTTTTACAGGTGAAATAGTTGGCGATGCTCAGACAGGAAACTGTGAAAGACAGTGAGAAAGATCCTTTTTTAATTGGTCAATCATGAGGTCGGGTCCAAAGTTTCCTTGAAAAGACTTAAAGGAAAAAGAAGCTGGAGAATATGACCATCTGCACACCTATCATCAGTTAGTATTTATGTATGACTTGCTCAGGTATCACTTCAAATAACAGTCGTAATAGTAACATAAGTGACATTGTTCACAGTTAGCCGCAACTGTTTTAGAAGTGAATTCAATTTGTACCCCTGCAGATGTAATAACAATTGGTAATTAAGCTATTATCTATATTTCATCTAAGTATTATATTTACAGATGGATCTTTGCTTTCCCACCCAATACCTGACTGCAGAAGTGTGTAGAAGGCGATGAGTGAAGCAATTAAGCATTTCCCTTTCAATGATAGAAAAGGGAAAAGCCACAAAGTAAGTATGACAGGAATTTTTCAATTTAAATGGGTTTTTTTTTTTACAAGAAATACATTCGTAATATGTTTGTTTAACTGATTTATCATAAACTATTTAAATCTCTAATGAAATAAAATATTTGTTATGTTTTGTACAGTTGTATGAAGGTAAAACAATATTTTAATGATAAGAAAATGATAAGGGGAACAGACAGGCTATTGCATTGAGTTTTCAAAACATGTTTTGTTTGCAGGAGAAACCTGCGGAACAGTAAAGGGAAGAAAGTGCCAGCGACAAGGAATAGGAAAATGCCCTGCCATCGCCAACTGCAAGACATCACAATGTCATGACATCATAACTATCTTGTCATATCGACATGACATCACCACAGTGCTGTTTGAAGTTGTCATTTTCTTTAAAATGTATTAAAAAATGATGTTTGATGATAAAAAAAATTCCCTTTATGTTTTTTTTATAGTGATATTCTAAATAACCATATCCTATTCATCCTTATAAACCACTGTAAATAATGAAGCGAAAGTTTAGTCTAATTTAAACAGTATGATGTATAACCACTATGGGAAAGGGGTGATGGGTTTTAATCACTTTTAATTTTGTTATTGGGAGCATTCATAACTAGTTGTGGATTGATACGACTGAATGCAGTATAATTTAAGAGAAATGTTTTTGTAAATGAAATAAAAGTTTGCGACTCTTCAACTTGTCTTTGTTTCTTTAAAAAAAAGAGATTCCATTGATTTAACTTTGACTAACAAAGATTGTATACGGACACACTGTGAAAACTAAACAAAAGTTTGTTTTTCTTTTCCGAAAAGCAACCTGAGATTACCAGAAATATACCAGTATGTAAAACATCAGTATTGAACTGATTTTGTTTGTTAACTATTGGAAGTTGTAACTTGCTTATGTTTGTTGTTTCTCTTTCAAAGTGTGTCAGTATATATATGATTATGAAAGTGATGCCTGCAGATAAAGAGAAGTATGAGGAATTCATCTTGGAACAGACTTGAAACTAGTTAGACTGACAGAGAGCCACCAAGGTTACACATTATTTTACCTATGGTAGTACCTGATATACAGGTGCTAATAAATAATGAAAGTTGCATTCTATTTGTGAGCAGGTATTTTCTCAACATTGTGTCCAGGTTGTGTGTAGGTTTTTTCACAACGTTGCACCCAGGTTGTGTGTAAGTTTCTTTACAACGTTATTTTACAACGTTGTCACAACGTCAACACAACCATACACTTTTACGTTGTCACAACGTTATTTTACAACGTTGCCACAACCAAATTACAACGTTGTAGCAACGTTGTCACAACGTTATTTTGTTTGCTGGGCTTGAGTGAATAAAGTTTCAAGTTTCAGCGATCGTTTACAGAGCTATGACGTGATTGGTACTAATTGGTTCATAACACATGTCTCTACAGGGCGTACTCGGGTCCTATGGAAATGAATCTATAGAACCAGTTCGTATCCAGGTAGATGGAACATTTTAAGATTTTATTTCTTGGAAAAAGGTTATTTTAATCAAACAACGATAAAACTACAACAACATATATTATTTGGTTCAGATTCAGATTCAGATTCGAAACCACACCATAACCCTATCGCCAGCACTGACCGTATAGCAACATCTTACCACACGACCACCGTCGAGGCCCCGTGGTCGTATGGTAAGCTGTTGGTATGGTCAGTGCTGGCGATAGTTGCCTGACTCTGAGGGTGTGGATTCGAATCCCACAAGGGACTCGGCCCGTAAAAAACAAGAATTTGTACTATTGAAGGTAGCGATATCCCAAATGTTACAAGAGCCATCAGGAGAGATGGCATGGCTTATCCCCCGTCCCCACATAATTGTTAGCAGCATATAATTAAAACTAAAAGGAGTTTTGGTCCAATTCACGTATTACCTTTCTAAATGTATACAAAATGTTGCCATGGAAACAGAAAATATCAAGTTAAAAATTGTCAAACCCCTTAAATCTACGTGATATGAGGAAGAATAGTATACAAAATTTGGTGAGGATTGTTCAATTAGTTTTTAAAATCCATTTAGGAAAGAAACTCTACCCTCTCTATAAACAAAGTCAAAACTGTTGCCATGGAAACAGAAATTATTAAGTTGAAACGCCCAAAATGCACATCTACATTATTTGGGGAGGCAGTATACCAAATTTGGTGATGTATGGTCAAGTAGTTTTCGGAAACTATGAAATCACGGACAGAAGGACAGACGGACAGACGGACGGACACACAGACGGAGCAAACGACTTCATTGTTCCCCCCCCCCCCCCCCCCCCCCCCCCCCCCCAAATATGGGGATAACAATGTTAGAGATATACGTTATAATTAAATGAGTATAAGAGTATCATATATGTACAGTACCCTGTGACCACATTGGGGTGTACTCTGTGATGTAACCCCCCTGGAAGAGAGTCAGACAGTTGCTCGCTGTGGAACCAAAGGCTGCAGCATAGGCCAGTCTGTCTTCATCCCCATCCAGAAGATTGACTGGACTGGAGGAGGAATTGGAAAGCTATTATGTTGACGATTATTCCTTCTTTATTGAACTTCCCCCGCAAGTGATAACTCGCGCCAGTTTCCATCACTGGCTAATGTAATGCCCTCGGTCCAAAGAAAAGGCGTGTTCATATTGATATGGTAAAATAATGCAATGTAGAAAGCAAAGCCGTTTCAGATGACGTATGATTCATAACGATCCACCTTATGAAGGTTTCATTCCTGTACTTCGAACGTCGTGTCTATTCACAATAAAGAATTGAAGTTGTTACTCAGACATCTTACCTTAAAATATACGCCCTTCAAAGATTTTCTACTGTGGAACTGTCAAAACAGATTTAGTCACACGCAATTGTATATTTCTCTATGGAAGACTTGAAATCAATCGAAACTACCCCTCCCTCCCCTCCCTTTTGAAAATTTGTGTATGTAAATTTAATTAACCCCCAGGGAACCGCCAATGTGTCTAAATTGATTTTGATAACGAACAGGGGCGCTTCTTACATGCTTGGTATAAGGGAAACAACTCTATTATTCGCATTGCTGTGTTGAGTCGTGTAAATTGAGTTGTGGGTAAAACATTGTAACATGCACTATATTAGGCACTTTTAAATCGTTTGATGGCATTGAACCCTTGAATAATGAGGAAACCCAACATTTCTGGAGAACATATTCATTGTGAAAACACGATATTTCGGAGACACAGTATATATGTATATGATATTAAGGGGGATGGTTATATGTGTGTTCAACTTAAAATACGTGTAAAATATGATTATTTAAAGGAAGTTTTTTAAACTTTAGTTAAAGAATGCGTTGGATTTCTCACACAAGCAGGCCAGGTCTATCTCCACAGCAACGACATGTCCTGGCCTTCCGCCGTTTCTCCAACAGACTCAACACTAGAATCAGGAACAGCTGGGAGAGTATAGACACAGTTTTAAGTGTAGTTCAACTTTCTATATTCTGAATGATATGTTCTATATTCTACATTATTTGTATATATTCTAAATGATATATTCTATATTCTAAATTATATTTCTATATTCTTTCTATATTCTAAATGATATTTCTATATTCTTTCTATATTCTAAATGATACTTTCTATATTCTAAGGATTACGTTCTATATTCTAAATGATGTTTTCTATATTCAAAATGGTTACAGGTATGTTTTTTTATACAATATATATTATATGTTTTTGTTCCATAGTCAATATGATATGTTCTATAAATGATATGTTCTATATTCTTAATTACATGTTTCTGTTATATAATCTAAATACTATGTTTTTGTTCTATAGTCCAAATGATATATTCTGTTGTCCAAATGATATGTTCTATATTCCAAATGATATGTTCTATATTCCAAATGATATGTTCTATAGTCCAAATGATATGTTCTATAGTCCAAATGATATGTTCTATGGTCCTTATGATATGTTCCATAGTCAAAATGATATGTTCTATAGTCAAAACGATATTTTTAAAATTGTAAATGGTACACTCAATGTAACGAATATCAAATTCTATATTCTATATTACGATGAATGAAAGAACATTGGATACATTTATCAACCTTTCATTTTTTACAGTTAAAATATTTCTTTTTTAAACAAACACGAAATATTATTCCTGGCTTAGTATTGTGCCTCCTTTTATCATAAAAATACATAATACAAGAAAATATCTAAATATCAGAAAAATAGTTTTGCAAAATTGTTTGTAATGTTTACATTTACATCAACATGTGTATGATTATGGTATGAAAGAGTTGATAGCATATATATTCATATCATGACAAATCTAGTTTATAACTACCGAAAATAATGAATAACGAAAAAGATAATGTTGAAACATTTCTTCTTCTTTTTATTTAATGCGCTTATTTTTAACATATTTTGGTGATTATTTATAGAAATACGAGATACTACTTCACATATATAATTTCATATACAGGTCAGCCATATACTCGTCTTGAAAGCGTAATCGCCATTGAGCCTGTCTTTATTTCTATTTGTTTTGACAACTTGTAATTTTAAGTTATCACGAAAAGTAAATAAAGAAGAGTTCACGAGATAAACTCACGGCAGGGCCGACAGCAATGTGCGTGAAGTCATTCAGACTTATAGTATGGGTACAAGAGCTCGCTTCGTCGCTGTAGGGAGCCGTCATGCGGATGAATGTCTATTGCCCTTTTTTAAGGAAAAGGTTTTAAAATAAAACATACATTTAAGAAAAATATTTAAAATACGCATCAGATTTCAAATTAAGATGGATTAAAATCTCATTTAACCGAAATTTGTTATGAAAGATACAATTATCATATTGGATAATTGATGGATGTTCTCATGTCACGGAGAGTACATATGGTTGATGGCCTAATTACGTACTCACGTTTAAAAAGGAATTTGTTGAAGTTGAATTAAAATTCCATAAATATTTATTCCTGACATTACCGTATCAGTAACACGAAGCCTTACTGGTGTGACAGAGGGTAGAATTCTCACGCTCTTCCAGAGAAAGATTACTTTGGTAAACATAGAAACCTTCAAGAATGTATATACACTCAACTGCAAAAGAAACGCCACCGTACAAAATACAAGAGCAGTCAATCCACGAATGAGAAACACAGCCGAAACGGGAGTTACGTCATTTCTTCAGAATCAAACTAAACTAAATTTGAAATTTCAAAATATATTTTGTTCATCTTTCTAAGAAACTCTCGTTTTAAGATATTTAATAAATCGTCGTTTTCTAATCCCCTTAATTAGACGAGAAAGAAGAGTCAAAGGGTATTTTTGGGCTTGTTTTATGACGTCCTTCAGTAACAACAAATTTAAGTCCAAGAAGGTTATTTCTGTCGACTACATCATTTACAAATAAAATTTCAACATTTTATGAATATTTCAGTTAAATAATAAACATTCTGGCCAAAAAAAACAATTTAAAAAAAACGATTTCAACACCCAAGTGTTCTTGAACAAACATAAAAATAAAAGTATACCTTTTTACCAATCATGTCCCTATTTTTAAAAAACCCCATTCAAAATCGACTTTCTCCGGCAGCAGTATTTCGTTTTGTACACTGTTGAATATGTGGTGACATTTCTTTTGCAGTTGAGTGTGTTGGTTTACAGTACTAAAAGGTTTCCACACACATTAAGGAGTAGATGATAGGTTAAATTGTTGGGTAGCTTTTGTTTTTTTAGTGACAAATCGATTTTTTTTGGAGACAGGAATTAATCTAAGATGTGTCCTAGACGTGGCTGATTGCACTAAGTTGTACATACCTTTAAAAGGGACAGTAGCACGTTTTTTTCGCTCAAATAAGTCGATGAAATGTATTTGAAAAATAATGTCGCCAAAAGTAAAACACTCTTTTCTCTCCGGAAACTCAAGTTTAAAAAATAGTGTACATAGTAAAGCCATGGGAATAGTTTTTGTAATTGGAAATAAAAAAAATGTGACGCCATGCATTTATTGCTTTATACGCAACATCGCAATTACCACTGCGGATGATTGGTTTGTGTAATAAGATGTTTTACCCTCTAATAAATTTAAATGACATAAGCTATCATTATAAATGGGAAATTTGACCAAAAATAAAATTTGCAAAAACGTGCTACAGCCCCTTTAAGGCTAACTGATATCAATCTTTAAAGAAAGTCAAAATTTGGACAGTAATATTATTTTGAGACACATTTCCAATATATACTTTTAAAAAAATCATTTATCTTAATGATTAATAAATAAATACTTTATAGAGACTAGTGTCAGTCTAGACCCTTACTTGATTCGTTCTCTCAGTTGCTTGAAGAGAAGACAGATACTACATTGAATGCATTATCTTGTACAGTGCATGTGTGCTCTTTGGCCAAGTAAGCTTTCTATAATTGGCTGAAATCTTAGATTTAATGCTTTGGAATTGGCACACCAGGGATGAAAGTGCCACTGTTTTGAACGAAGTGACCAAATTGAACGAGTCAATGTACCAAACTCTATAGGCAAGAAACCGTGACGCTATCTCCCCTTTGCGATAACGTTTCCATAACGTTTGCGTTATCTACAGCATTAAAGAGCCATTGGGTATGTTGTTGGAGTCACATTATGTCAAATGTTTTAAATGGTGTTATTTTATCGGGAAGTACTGACCGTTGCTGAAAATTATCATTTTGATGCTAGTTCATTCTGTATAGTGACAATATACAGGTGAAAGTCGCATTTTATGATCGAAAACCGGACAATGACGCGCGTTATTTGATCAAATGTACTTATCAATAAAAGGCAGGAATACAGATGTGAGTTGATAATGTATATATGTGCATATATAATATATGGATATATGTGCATATATTTGAGACGCGTAAAATTTCGGTGTGTGCACATGTAAAAGGTAGGCTGTCATCCAGGCCCTAAACGAAAAATAAATGGAGCCTTCTTAAGTCTAGAAAATGTTGCCCAGTCTAGTTGCCTCGGCTGAAATTAGGTATTGTTCAGGTCTCTTTTTATTTTATATCATATCAAATATTACGAATTAAAATACCAGTAAAAAATCTATTTTTTTCAGGGACTATATGTTAGTCAAATGTAAAAGGCTGTTGCTTGACTTTCATTGGAAACAAGTAATTATCATATATCAGGCGTCAAGGTGTGAAATGCAGGGCAGGTGAATTTCTTTGAACTTGAATCGGTACTTGTGGTCTGACGGGACGTATAAAAGCCAACTAAAATACAATGAAAAATACTCAATGGCACTATAACACGTCTAACAAGGAGTTATAACATTGTATTTACGTTGCAGGGACGTTTCTATAAAAGTGCAGTGTAGTATACATTGATCCAGCCGTTATTACAGACATAACTTCTAAACTTAGTCACTTAAATAACCGAAATAATGTCACTATAATTCAACATTATGAAAAGGAGGAGAAATGACTAAGTCTTACGCTGAATATATATTTTATGTTTAATTGATATGGCATTCTCTTCCCACAGAGGTTACGGTACTCCCTTCTGATTTCCGATCCTACCCTCTGTTGTTTTACGCATGAAATCGAGGACAGAAAGGGACTGTCCTGATTGGTTGCAATTGAATCTAGTTGTGCAATCAGCGACGCCGTTGTAAAAGTGGCATTTGCCAATGACACGTCATAATGATAAAATAAACGTAAGACCAACGTTTTCTAGTTTAATATGTTTTCCTCGAAATATGCTATTTGATTTTTAGAAAACTATTGATCATAAACATGTTTATACATTAAAAAGACCAAATTGGAGACACATATCAACAATAGTTTGTTTGCGTTATTTAAATCAGACATATTCGAACGAAATATGCTAATGAGCAAGACCCTTGATAGTAAAATGCCTAGATCTTTGAAGGCACTCGGTCGACTCGACATGACCATTGAAAGATGAGTTTTCATTGGTTAAGAAGCAGAGATACAGTATGAGATTCCGCTTTCCACCGCTAGGGGACTATGCTTCTGCTTTCAAGCGAAAAACAACAGAGGTTAGGATCGGAATTCTAAAGGGAGTAACTGTTGGTATGGGTGATTATTTCGTTTTAAGATACATTAAAGCATTAAATAAATTTCACTTATTAGTTCATGCAAAACAATGTTTGAACTAACATTACGATTTTAAGCTAAGCCAAAATCCAAGAAGTATAACATGTTAGGGTCAGTTTAAGCGTCCGGATATAAAAGCTCATATTATGGCACAGGGGTTTTCAACTTAAATAATTTACTTCCTAAGTAGGTCTCATTAATTTAACTGTCAACATTCTAATTTACGGACAAAACTATTCAAACTATCTACATATTTTTCTTATATGTTGATGTATCATGTTTTGACAACTTTTTACACTAAAATGGCATCTTGGTGAAAAATATTAAAACTAACAGTTTATCGAGTGATAAACTTGTATCAAGATCTAATTTGATAAAAAGTTTATCAGGATTGAAATGTCAGACAGCAAGGTCCCGCCGTGGGTTAGATAGAACTAAAAACTTATCGACATTTGTTTACAAGAGTTTGTCATTACTGAAAGTAAAAGATTACATTACTCCTCGTGGAAGTTTGTTCAACCACGCCATTCATTTCAAAACGTTGATAACTTCAAAACATAAATCGTCTGAATTTCTTTAGACGTTATTTAATGTCTGGCAGAACTGGGACAAGCCATTCAGAACAGCTTACGTAATAACTTTATCATGATTTGTGATACTTTAATCTCTCATCTTATTTCTTTACTGTTCAAGTAGGCGTTACGGATTATTTATTTGCGAGTTGACCAAAGACTTGTCCTGCATGAGTTACAGGTGCGATTTGGCATCGTAAATTTCAGAAACTTCGAACCCGCACGAAATCTACGTTCTATTTTCATTGTACATTTCAGAAGAGTTGAATCCGCACGAAATGCACGTTCTATTTTCATTGTACATTTCAGAAACTTTGAATCCGCACGAAATGCACGTGCAATTCTGTGGCGAACATACCGAAATTTGGATGGTTGCAATATCTTCATGTGGGATTTAGTGGGATTTAGTGGGATTATCGGCTCACCAACCAAAGGAAGACGTTATTGTGTGCATTCCTTTGCAAAATTTTAAGAAAGTAATGGAAGAAAAATAAATTATCAATCCTTTAGTGTGGCTATGTAAAAAAAACATTGGTCGAAAGCTACTTTTCCAAATAGAAAAAAACCCTTTTTAATTACTGAAACTGTTCCCATGTTTACCTTTATTTGGTTTTCTTCTTTCCACCTTGTATAAGTAATGTAAGTACTATTTATGGAAACATTGGAAAGGCTGTTGTAAGTTATATAACTTGTTCCCAAACCTTTTCTCGTGAATTATGTTTGAATGAATGTCAAAAAACTCATGCAAATTATAAAACTCGTGCAAATTATAGTGCAAACTCGTAACAATCAATCAATAACTAACTGTAGACAGCCTTTTCAAGTTAAAGTAGTTTCATTTTAAAATATTGTTCACAATTTCTAAATATTTCTTCTAAAATGTAGAAAATAACAAAGAAATAAAACATATGTATCTATTGTTTACTTCATTGCATATCAACAGCAGTGAACAATCATGACAATCTGCCAGTAACAACCACAAACACAACCATTCAACCTTTACATAATATACAGTAATATTTACATGTCAAATTGTACACACCCTCAATATAACAATTAACATCAATAATATAATGTTCAACACCTCAGTAACAAACGTCCCTGTGATTACAACAGTTTAACAATCACCCACATTTTATTGAGAATAATTAATCATATTTTCTTTTTTTTCAGGGATGCAAGGTCATGCAGAAAAGAGAAAATGTAACATATTTCTCCATGAAATCTTTTGTTTTACAATTGTCTAGGTTAAAATTTGAAATCTATTTTCACACTTGTTAATTCATCACTTACATTTGCTTTATAACCTTCAATGAAAATATAATTTAGTGAGAAAACTATCTTTCTTATTGACATATTTCTTCTAATAAACACAATTGCACATATTATTAAAAATGTCTGATATAATTTTGGAAAAACTTTACATTGAACTTTAATAAAAGTAAAACTTCATCATTTTTGTTTAACACAAACTCTATGATATGATTCAGTGTTCATACTAGTGTCTATTAGTCCTGTTGAATGGTTGTTTATCTCATCCAGTGTATATATATTATTACTACTTCACGAGAGGAGAATATGGAATTCAATAAAAAATTCTATTTTCTATTCCATTTATTAGATTTAACAAATTATGCATAGTTCATAAATTCGGTTAATTTTTTGAATTCCATGATGACTAGTTTTACCTTGCATTGGCCATCCTACGATGTCATCCTTTTGTAAGGATGACATCATATGATTGAAAATGTTTTTTCACTAAGCAGAGTACCATGTTATTTCACTCCCTGAAACTCTAGATTTTATTTTAACCAAAAATACTGTATTTTGTCACTGAACATCTAATTGACGATTCTTATCACACACTAAAAGGCTCCTCTAAATTTAAAGGGGCAGTAGCACGTTTTTTCGCTCAAATAAGTCTATGAAATGTATTTGAAAAATAATGTCACCAAAAGTAAAACACCCTTCTCTCTTCACAAAATCAAGTTAACAAATGCATGTACGTGGTTCGGTAAAGCCATGGGAATCGTTTTTGTTATTCGAAATAATAAAATGTGTTCACATTAAAATGGCCGCCATGAAATTTTTGCTTTATACGCAACACCATTATTACTACTACGGATAATTGGTTTGTGTAATAAGATGATTAACCTTCTAACGTAAATATAAATGACATAAACTATTATTATAATTGGAAAATTTGAAATAAATTTTTTTTTACAAAAAAACATGCCACAGCCTATTTAAACCTAACTACTCTTTACCATTTACTAAACACTACCACTTAAAACTTAATATTGCGCCAGTCTGATTAAGATCCACGGTTTTCCGAGGAATAAAAAATGCAAAATAGTGCATCTACCGGGATACAAACTCATATCGTTTGAATGTATCCTCGCAAAACCATCTGATAACAGCCTGTATGTTTGTATGTTCTGACACAATTCAGTCAACCAATCACAAGACCCCTTACAGAAGCTTTCGATGTGGAAGCTAGGGGCAGATAACTCCATAAATGCTTTCAAAACGGCGTTTAAAAACTATGATGTGATTGGTCAGCTATTTGACTGAGCTTTGTCTGTGCTAAACTGATTCAGAACATGCGCCTATACGGGGTGTTCTCAGACCTTGTGGACAGGAATCTACAGAACCTCTTTGTATTATTATATTTGCATTATTTTGCAAATTTTAATCAAATTAAGGTTGATTTTAATCGGACTGAACATTGCGCTGAGGTAACCTTTGTGCAACCAGATCATTGGGACTAATCACTTTGAAAGTCATTAGACAAACATGACAGAAGCTGCTTTAGAGAAAATATGGAATCTAAACAGTCACATCGTTAGGTGTTGAAATTTAAAAAATACTTAAAATTACTCAAATATAACATTTTACAGACACTTTATAAGAGAAAATATGGAATCTAAACTACCACATGGTTAGTTTTTGAAATTTCGAAAATATTTAAAATTACTCAAATATAAAAAATTTACATTTAAAATTATGTTTAAGTATTTATAAAAAACATCAATATGTAAAATTAGATACATTGCAAAGATGAAGAATTAATGTGTCGCACATTGCCCTTCCTGAGGTTACTGGTCCATTACTTCATTGGAAAGTAGAGAGTATTTAAAATAAAACCAAACTTTTATTTTCAGAAAGTAAAGAAATTCGTCAAAAATATGTGAATAACCATTTCATTTAGGTTCAAACTATAGAAATTCACACCATAATAAGCACTGAAAGATAAATATTATGGATAGCCTTTTTTCCTTGGTTGTTGAGAAAATGCTATCTATAATATGTGTCTAGTATTGCCACACAAACTTCTAAATATCTCTCAAAAACATACAAGATCAAATATTTTACAACTTTTTACAATTCAATTTTGTGTCTATCACAGTTTCAGTATATACAATATTATTATACAAATGTATCTAACTAATGTTAATCATAAGATATCATGGAAGATTATTTCCCCAATATTTTATTTTTTATTTACTCATATTTCATGCTAAATCTATCCATTATGACTATGTCGTTGCATCAGAAATAAAAACAATTCATTGTTACAACCATAAAAAACAACAAACCACATAAAGCATTATAGCCCAAAAAATTAAAAGATAAATATATTTCATATATGTTTTGATGAGGTAAATGCTTGACTATCCACGTAAAATGAGTTTTATAAATTGAAGATAATTTTCATGACAAATCCATAAGTACTTTAGAAAAGGCCTTAAAGGGGCAGTAGCACATTTTTTCGCTCAAATAAGTTGATGAAATGTATTTGAAAAATTATGTCCCTAATAGTAAAATACCCTTCACTCTTCAGAAAATCAAGTTAAAAAATGAGTGTACATGGTTCCGTAAAGCCATGGGAATCGTTTATGTCCTTTGAAATAATAAAATGTGTTCACAATAAAATGGCCGCCATGCAATTTTTGCATTATACGCAACACCGTTATTACCAACACGGATAATTGGTTTGGGTAATAAGATGTTTTACCCTCTAAAGTCTATATAAATGACATGAACTATCATTACAAATGGGAAATTTGAAAAAATAAAATTTGACAAAAACGTGCTACTGCCCCTTTATAGACTTTGTTAATAATTACATGTATTCTCAATTATGGTAAATTTAAAGGCTCAATTGCCTCAAGAATATTAATCTGAAATAAAGTTTATTCGATAGAATATCACTACTTTAGCACAGCAAGTTGACATATTGTCAGTTTATGAAATAAGCTTTAAAGAAGCCAGCCCAGAGGGGCTATAAGTCTAAGTGACAAAATTAAAGCAACCCCTCAAGATGTTACCAGCCCGGACAAACAGTTACCAGGTTCCTGGTTGGGGGACAGTCTTATTTTATACACTGATATTTGATGTTACTCTGCTCACAAGAGTATTTTCATTAAAAACAAGGCAGCTTGTATTATTTCAGGGAGAAAGCCTGCAACAGCATTGTGGCACTACATTGCAATGAAACCTGTGAGAAATGGATGAAACACCAGCAAACCATGGTTGGCACTGCACTGAATTTCAGTACCGGTATAGCTTTGCAGCAAAATTATACTGCATTTAGATCGGTTTACTACAGCAGGTGAAATTGCCAAGCCCATTGCAGATTCAAAATTTGGACCCCATAGTCCTATGTCAAGATGCTTACCACTAGCCTTTTCTTACCTAATAGAATAAAGACTAATAGAAAATTAACTTTTACAGAGAACAAAACCCTTAATTCTAGTAGCTTAAATGCCTCATAATTTAAATGCACGTTGATAATCAAGCATTTTATAAACATACATATATGGTAGGTAAATTCATAAACATCATCATCAATAGAAATAAACGTAGAGAAAATCAATTTCATACCATTTTATACAAAGACATTTGGAAGACAATGCAATATCTATTATTTCACATCAGAAATACCTTCACCTTTCATTGGGTTATTTCTAATACACAAGAAGAAAAATGTCAAATTATAATGCATTTCAAGCCAAAAATACCACGAAAAATTTAAAAACCTCAAATTATATATATATTTTTTATAAGAAACAAATGTACATGTAACCATTTAAATACAAGTCTATTATATGGTAAAGAGATTTTGATTACATATTCAAACATTGCACCCACAGAATAATATTTTAAATAAATAATGACTGTAGAAATATATAATAATGAAAATAATTCAAAATCAATAGTACTTATTGTCAAAATTAGTAATCAAATATTTGTTATTTGATTGGCAGTGAAGTAAAACTAAATTATTATTATCATTTTTAATAAAAAGCAAATGCATGATAAACTGGCCTACCTCTAATACATTGTCAGTGTAATAAAAAATTTAATGTGCACATATACACATGTCACTGTTGTCAAGTAACCATTGTCAGTGTAATAAACATCATGTGCACATATACACATGTCACTGGTGCCTAGTAACCATTGTCAGTGTAATAAACATCATGTGCACACATACACATGTCACTGGTGCCTAGCAACCATTGTCAGTGTAATAAACATGTGAAAATGTACACGTCACAGTTGTCTAGTAACCATTGTCAGTGTATTATACATCATAATGTGCACATATACACATGTCACTGTTGCCTAGCATCTATTGTCAATGTAATAAACATTATGTGCACATGTACACATATCATTGTTGCCTAGCAAACATGATTGTCAGTGTAATAAACATCATGTGAAAATGTACGTCACTGTTGCCTAGTAACCATTGTCAGTCAAATAAATATTGTAATGTGCACATGTACACATAAACCTTTTGCCTAGTAACCATTGTCTATGCCATTGTAAACTTATATCTGTGACATCAAACGATAATTGACAGTAACGTTAGTGTAGCAGGGCGGAAGAGAGGGGGGAAGTTTGCCGTCAATTTTCATGCGATTCAAATTGAAAGAATGGATAAAGAAATTTTACACCGAAAGTGTCCTTTTTTTTTTAAAATCATGCAAATCTATGTATTGTGCTATACAAATTTCACGAAAGTCATATGAGAAACACTTGGTCGTGTAATAATCTCTGTGGTTCATGCAAGCTTCATTTCATCACTGTTCTGTCTATGTTCTATTGAAAATTTAACATTGAAAATTCACACAATTTATTTATAACTATAAAAATACGAGTTTTTTTTTATCATGCAGAAATGACTTTTCATCTTGCATGTCATAATTTTAAGAATAGTAAATTATCATCAATTTTATAAGAATTGATAAAAAAAACAGTGGAAAGAATATAATGTCACTCTTGGTGAGAATACAACAGAAACTTTACAAAAAAAATTAATCTCATGATATATCTTTTTAATTTCTGCAAAACTGTTGGCATATCACAATTCTAAGGAAGTTTTGTTTATTCGGACGGATGCTACGGAGACAAAATATATCCAAAATAATGGGCCAATTTCAGTATAAAAGATTCATAATATCTAAATTAATAATTAACATTATTTACATTGACCTCACATGACTAGAGTGGACTTGTAGCAACTTTTTGGTTTTGATAAATATTTCGAGAAATATGTCACAAAGTTACTTAACCATTTACACATTGGGTTATACATTCAATTTATGCATGTTGAGATGATTTAGTTTCAGTTTCTTCTATTACCAGGAATATCTACAGCTGATGACTCATTTTCTATTACCAGGAATATCTCCGGACAATTGGATAATCCAATTCTATTACCAGGAATATATCCAGTGGATGACCCATTTTCTATTACCAGGAATATCTATGGAGGACTCATTTTCTATTACCAGGAAAATCACCGGACAATTGGATAATCCAATTCTATTACCAGGAATATATCCAGTGGATGACCCATTTTCTATTACCAGGAATATCTACTATGGATGACTCATTTTCTATTACCAGGAATATCTCCAGTGGATGACCCATTTATTAACAGGAATATCTCAGGACCAGTGGATGACCCATTTTCTGTTACCAGGAATATCTCAGGACCAGTGGATGACCCATTTTCTGTTACCAAGAATATCTCAGGACCAGTGGATGACCCATTTACTGTTACCAGGAATATCGCAAGTGGAGTTCTATTACCAGGGACAGTTCCTCTGACATTGTTATCAAGTACAGCTATGACCTATTGACAACAGCTGTTAATTAAGCATTGATAACACTGGTGTTGAGGACAATCACTGACCTATATGTCATCACATCTTATTATCATAAATTTATGTGTCACAATGCAAGATATGCATGAATATAGATATAATATGATAGCGATAACATTCCTAACCTAGAGACCAACGAAGACAATGGCATAAATTGTTCATGCTGAATTCTTATGAAAATAGGTAACTTCTTACTAATGGCTACCTTTTCAAGAAAATGAAAGAAAGATACTATGTTTTAAAATCTATGAATTTTAATCAATTTAAATGCTAAATTCATTTATAATTCTAAGATTTCCTAGGACCTTAAATTAATGTTCTTTCTAATGAATTTGAATTTAAATCATTTAAAATAAAAATAAAGTTTAAATTTCTATTGCCTTGATAGCATTGCTATCATTCTGATTGTCAAAGACATTGGATATAACATTTAACACATGTAAACCAACTAATGGGGCTGTGCTACTGCCCCTTTAATACATGACAGTATTAATCAACAAAATCATTGTTATTGGCATTCACCTGTATTGCTCTGAAAACTAGGACATTCTCAAGTTAAATGCTCATTACGAATGGGAATTGTTTTTAGAAACTAAATTCAAAGGCATATATTTGCATTCTCAGTAAAACTTTATGACTTCACAGTAAATTTGAAATATATCATTTATAAAATCAGGTTTATCAGAATGAATAGCAGAAATAAAGAAATGCTTTGAATTTTCTTCTTTTTTTTTCTTTTTTTATAGAAATACCAGTTTAACTGTGTCTTAAATAGAATCATAAATGCATATAATTAACACTGAATCAGAGGTGAGGTGATTTGGGTTTAATGCTGTTTTCAAAAGATTGAACTCATTATGGCCACAAAACTATTGTGGCTAGGCATTTGAGTGAAACCTGCAAGCATCTGTTGGAACTAGAGAACCATGGGTTACTGTTGTCACTTTTGAGATGGAGTGTAGGGGTGACATTATTGACTATTTGGAAAAGTACCACATATCTAAGAGGATTTGTGCTTTATTTAATTATATAATTGTATAAATTTTGTTTGTTTATCACTTCATTCCCAAAAAAATGTTGTAAATAAAAAATTTAAAATCGGGTCATCGCATCATTTTTGTCAGCCTGTAAAGACCAGAAACATTTTTAAAATATTTTTTAGGCCTTACATACATTATCATATCATCTATGGAACAATAAAATATTCAAAACATGAACCTGGCATATTTGAATATTTTGAAAGCAGAATTTTAAATTAATTTAACACACTCACCTTCCTTTTAGTAGTACAATACTAAATCGGCTGTTCAGGTTAAAATTGCCAAGTACACAATATCGCAAATTACTTGTTATAGTTTGATTAACACAGAGACAAAAGTCACATTTTTAAAACTTCAATAACTCTGTATTTTCATCAACATGCTTATGTTATTTTGAACTTACTTTTTTCAAAAGCAGATTAAATAAAGTATATTAGGGTTACTCATTATTCCAAGAAAAATATTTGCTTTGAACTTATTGCCTTCATTAATTAACCATTAAAAATATTGCTAATTTAGATTGAATATAGTATTGGCTGAAATGAATAAAAATAATGCTTCAAACTTCTACACAACAGGCAGTGAATTCAAATCACCTGAATCTTCAGATTTACAATCTTGTATCTTTTTGTTTTAAAAACATGAAAAAGAAACCGAAAACATTCATGGAAGAATTGGAAATCGATGTGGTTGCCATGGAAACAAACTAAGCCCTGTTAAATATCATCATACTTGAAAATCAAACAACAGTATATTTATCAACAGTGAATATATTTTAACTCATTCTCATCAATATTTTCATACATGAATATACATATTATTTACAAACTGCAGAGACAGACCCAATAAAATTCATTTCAAGATATGCTTTGAAAATAATAAACATAAGATATAATTGGTTCATCATAATACATTAGCATTGTCAATGAAATCATAAATGAAAACATGAAAATATAAAAGCAAGTATTAATCCTTTTTCCAAAGTGATGTTGTTAAATTTTCCCTGGCTCATGGGAAGTCACGTAAAAGTGTTGGTTCTGTTGCCATCTTGGATAATTTGCATTACGTGAAATGAAAACACGCTATATTGTACCTACTTTACAACTTTTTAATAACTAAAGACATACACTGGTGGAGTATTGACATAGTAACACGAAACATATCATAAAACTAATAAACAATTTGTTGTTATGCTGTAGCAAAGTTTTCCCCACTTTCAGCGCCAATGAATGGCTTCAGTTCTTATTGTTTTTATTTTCAACAAATGTGTGCTTGTGTTTATCATGTTGCGAAATATAAAGTCATCAAAATGTTACCTTCATTAGTATTTTTCAATTTCACCGTGTATTAATAACATATATGTTTAAACAGGTAAATCCTCCCAAATTTTTTTCCACAAAAAATAACCGATAGAACCCTCCTTTTAATTAGGGGAGTAGCAACCTTTCAAACTAAAGATACCGTTTTTCCTTAAAATACAAACCCAGGGTTCTATTTCCACCTTAATGCAACTTAAAGGTGCATCCATTGTGTTGTTGTGGGTCACATACACCAAACGTTATAAATGATGTTAATCTTTCAAGGTGTACTGACTGAAAATTACCGTTTTATAATAGTAGACCAACAATATAAAGGTAAAAATATCAATTTCTGATTGAAAATGAGATAATGCACCGCGTGTGGCACGTGTCAATTAGTAAAAATGTAATTTTGGAATCTTATTTACAACAGACAAAATGACAAACTTTGGGTTGATAATGTCCAATAGGTCTTATAACTATGCATGAAGACCTAATGGCAGCCGCTATGGTTTATGAAACAGCAATGCTGTATACACTGTGTATTAGAAATAGGTTGTTGTCAGTTAAGAGATTAAGGTATATTCAAAAGCTGCACACATTCCTAATTGAGCCATTTTCAGCACTCTATATTTCCCATTTTGACTCTTAGGATTTGTTTATGTCTTAGTGACTTTGGCCGTTTCTGCACTTTAATTATAAATTGTACGTTAAATGAACAAAATTATGAGTATTTTATTGCATCGATAGGAAGCTAAAGTGGGTGCATATGTTGTCATATGACCTATATTTGAGCACGAAAAGCATGCAAATATGCCTTTAAGTTTTGGCTTGGAACTAATGGTATTGTAATATGTATTACAGAATTGGGTACATAGTATAATGCTATCACAACAGTAGGTTATTCTTAACCATTCACGGTCAGTCACCCCACCCTAAATATGTAAATATTATGACGTCATAATTACACCTGATGACGTTGTTACAAGTATTCAAGTGAATCTGGCCCCAACAACCCAACAACAATAAATAATAACAACTTTGCTCACTTAAAAAGTTCAGGGACACATGGAATTCATTCAATCTCATAACTTTTTAAAAATGTTCGTTTCTCTTGATATTATTTTACAATATCGCACATGTGCACTGTAAGAAAATGAAAAATAGCTGGCACTCTAAAGACCAACAGAGAGGGGTATTGCCATTTATCTATTGTCGCGCATTCATTTCCTTAGATGGTATGGCGAGAGAAGCGAACTGAGTTTATTTCTGTTTTGAATAAACTTGGAAATCATCAGACAACTGTTCAAAATCAACAAATTGACTGTCAATAAGTTGCGTTGCAAAACTTTTGACTGAATAGATAAAATTTTCAACTTTCAGGTTCCACATTCACATAAATAGCTTCTTTATCCTTGAAAGGGATTTCTTCGGGTATGTCTGTCACTGTTTTTCGTAATTCCACTCTCGCTTTTCGAACCACAAAGAATATAACTCCAGCCGTGAACAAAAGCTGAAAAAGAAACAAGTAATGTTATTAAAAACGCATTTTATATTTTTAGATAATTATTAGGTTTAGAGAATCAGAAATTTTGAAAGCAAAAGTTTACATAATATATCAAAAAGATTTGATTGTAAGGAATACCGCTGGAGACAGTTTCCTGAGCATTCCTAAGTAATGCCCAGGGCTTTCCTAAATTTTAAATATTTTTTTAAAATATTTAAATTGTCTTATATTAATAAAGATGTTTTAAGGATCAATATAATCTTGTTTTGAATACTTCTTTATCATAAAAAAATGACAAAATAAGAATTACTTGCACAATACATATTTATTATTTCTAGTTTTTAACCTGCAATCATTGTTTATTTGCTTAACTACTCAACCAGGTTATTGAGAATAGCTCCTCAGGTGATGTTTATCATTACCAACAATGTGTTCTATGCAACATATATCAGCCCTCCAAAATTTCCCTTTGGCCAGTGCTTACTCTTACTAACAAAACCTCATAGTCGTGTTTTATCCTTCACACATAACTACAATTCTTTCACTTACAGAGAGACCCAGGGTTATTTACTTTCAGATAGTGTCTTATCACTTATGTACGTTATTATGGTACAAAATGGCTTTTTCACCATGACCTGCACAAAAGCTCTAATAAATATCTCAGCTTTCATGTTATTGAGTGCACTCATTTTAATATGACAACTATTATCAATTCACGTAGTTAGCAACTGACAAAAATCTTTTTCTGTAAATGTCAGTAATATTTTACTGCATGGATAGACTTGAAAAAATACAATTTGATGCAGGTTGGGATATGCAAAGGGAACAATATAATTTTTTTCCCTGCATTGCACTCAAGAAACACTATCAACAGATTAATTGCTTCATGTTTTGGTGGCTATAAGAGATGTTAAGAGTAACTTGATGCATTGTTATAATAGAGCCATTGGCTCTGTAGCTCGTCAGGTATTACATTATTCATGTTTTCAGTAGGGCTGAGTATCATGGGAAATCTCACGATACGGTATGTATCACGATACAGACAGGCGATACAGAATGTATCACGATATATTGTTTAAAGTATAAAGTGCATATTTTGTGAAATTTTCAAGATGGTGGAAATTTTGTGTTATGAGATGAGTAAAAATTGAAGATTAAAACAGGTTTTTTTTTCTAAAAACAGTTATTTATGAATCAGATTGCTTCATGCTTACTGTAGTTACTGTTACTGCACAACACTAGCTGGTTTTATAGTGTTCACTTAGTTTTTCTTTTCATTTTTAAGTAACTGAAATCTATTTTTCGTGTATCACGATACAGTAAGCTCACGATACAAAAATCACGATTTCTCAAGCTACGATTGTATCAATGAATCGTTACAGCCCTAGTTTTTAGTAAAAAAAATAATTATTCATTATATTTTTGGCCAATCCATTATTTACCATTGATCAGATTAAAGGCTAATAGAGGTGTGACGATACTGAAATTTAACGATACGATGTGTATCACGATATCTCTGAATGATGCAATACATATCATAATAGAGTCATGATATCGTGATACATATTTCTCAAATTAAGTATCGCAATTATTGAGTCAAACCATTCTTACTTGTTGAATTACTGGGAATTTCAGAATCGTTCATTTGACCATAATCTGGCTGACACTGTCCACCTAATATAATGTTATTTTTCCGGAATTTGGCACTGACCATATTTGACAATTTAGTTGATTCATTTTTATCAAAATTAACATAAACATTTTAAAAATTATCTGTCTTAAAATCATTATGTAATGGAGAATGCATGAGGAGCCGTGGATTCATTAAAAATAATCAACGAGCCCCGAAGGATTTGGATATTTTGGATTAATTTCCCTTAACTAATATGTAAGAGACACCTTAAACTTACTTTTTTCTAATTAATTTTTCAATATTTCATTAACTTGCCAATGTTTTACAAACAGAAATTTCCAAAAAATTGATATTCACAAACCTACTGTCAGTGTATTATTTGTTAAAATGAAACTATCTGTCATGCTTGCGATCAGAGGTATCTAAACTAGAAACTACTGTTCAACCATTCTGATAGGCCAATTCACAGGAAACACAACTTGCTAACAAGGGACTACTGGCTATAAACTACCCGGAATATACAGGTACCTACAGGTAAAAGGTACAAAGAGAATACACGAGGCAATTAACCTATACTGCAGGTAGGGTGGATTTATAGGTTTAGGAGATGAACCTACTGTGTTTGAAAATCAGAGACATGTTATACTGGATTGATAGCGAGTAAATTTAAAATTTAAACCGAACGCGTTTCTATCTTGAAATTTCAACTTTAGCATCTTGAAATTCCAACTAATGATCTTGAAATTTGATCATTTTTTCTTGGATTTTCAAAATAAAAAAAATAACAATAGATGGCCCTTATTTGCCACCATACCTTATTCATTGACATAAAAACATACCTCCACTAAGATAAGATTATAATACGTATTAAAGATAATATAAAAAAACTGTGTTGTTCGATGTTAATTCGTTTATTCATAAAGACAATACTTTCAAGTAAACGAAACACAAAAGATTATTTAGAAGCGTCACATACTTCTCAAGATATCGCGGTTCAAAGTGAGTAAAATTGGCCTGCTAATTATCTCATTCTTGAAACAGTTTTCCCCGGCCCCTCAGTGTAGCATAACCTTCATCATAGCGATATGACGTCATACACAGGAGTTGGTACAATGGAATCCTTAGGCGATTTGTCGATTTTCGGTGATTTTTCGTTTAAAAAACAATAACAACTTTTGTCATTGTAAGTTTCCGATAGAATGGGTATTTGTGCGTTTGTAGGGAGTAATTTCGGAGTTTTTGAAGGATTTTTCCATATTCAGTCGCTGGTTTTAGTTTGGTTCTTTTACCAATCGAGTGGAGCGTTAGGTTATTGTATAGGCTACAATATGTTTTGAAATGAATAACTGACAATTCAAAAATAAAACAATCATGCAATTTTCAATTGTAAACGTCATTATTATTAAAGTTTTTGTTGTGCTTCCAAAGTTTCAAAGGGCCTGTATAGTTTGAGGTCTACTGAGTCAATATTTCTCATGGTGACTTGTTATTCATAATAGAATCATAATGACAATAATTGCATTATAACTTAGAAATAAAACAATTTTCAACATTGTTACTGGTTTACAGTTTCTAGAGACTATCGTTAAATTTATAATCTTGTACATTTACAATTACTTACATTCAGGCAGTTATTTTATTCAGTGTAATACAACTGTAGAGAAATGTGGCCGGTGAAAATGTCAAAAGATTTTAAAGCCTACAATGATATATCTATAAGGAATAATGATTAATTTCAAATTGAAATGAAAAGGGCGTTTTCGGTACACATTTTCTTTCAGATTCTGTTCTATCAATATCATGTTATTTGGGTAAAATCAATGAAATGTTAATGTAGAATGCGAAACCTACCCCCCTGAAGTTTGTCTCTTGATTCTATTTCTTGCCACATATTAACAAAAATACTTATTGTAACAGCCATTGACATCAAAAGAAAAAGAGAATACTATTTAGCTTCTGAAATGATATTTCTAATTACTTTCTAAATATAACTGCTTTACAAATCCTCTCTGCTAGCCGACTGCAATTGTCAGAGTATGTTCTCTTTCAAGATTAAAATGTTATCTTGCCAAATAAATAGCATGCTAAGGTTTTGATGATATATGGCTTATGCAGAGATAAGAGTAAAAAGATTTATTCTCTAAAATTGTTAAAAATAAAATGGCCTTGGCTCCTTCCCTTATCTACGAGAAAAGAAAAAAAATAGTATAAAAAAAAATATCAGGTAAATCTGTCATTATTTAATTCATTTGAAAAAAAATCTTGTTAAAAAAATAATTTCAAACCTGTTATTTGTGGTGGTTCTGATAAAAAAATATGAAAAGAGTCATTGGCTCTGTAGCTCACCAGGCTCTGAATAAAACATAAATTAAAGTTGACAATCATTCTCTTCCCACAGAGGTTATCATTTCAGATTTCCGATCCTAACCTCTGTTGTTTTACGCTTGAAATCGAGGGCAGAAAGAGAGTGTCCTGATTGGTTGCGATTGAATCTAGTTGTGCAATCAGCGACGCTGTTGTAAAAGTAACATTTGCCAATGACACGTCATAATGATAACATAAACGTGAGACCAAACTTTTCTCGTTTAATGTGTTTTCCTTGATATATGCTATTTGATTTTCTGAAAACTATTTATAATAAACATGCTTATAAATAAAGAAGACCAAATCAGAGACAAATACCAAAAATACTGATAGTCCATTTGTACATCAGACATATTCGTAGGACATATGCTAATGAGCAAGACCCTTCATAGTAAAATGCCTAGATCTTTGAAGGCAATCGGTTGACATGGCCACTGAAAGATGAGTTTTTATTGGTTAAGAAGCAGGGATACAGTATGAAATTCTACTTTCCACTGCTAGGGGACTGCTCTTAGATTTCAAGCGAAAAACAACAGAGGTTAGGATCGTAAATCTTAACGGAGTAACCTCTGTGGGAAGAGAATGGTTGACAATCTGAATAGGACGATCCTTTTTATTTGTTGAAAAGTAATGACGAGAGGAAGTACATTTGATTTTTTTCCATCAAAATATAGCACATCCATTCTTACAGACCCATATTTGTTGGAGAAATTGATTTGGGGGTTCAGCAAAATTATGGGAAATTTTAATTTACAGTAGAACACGGATATAACGAACTCAAAGGAACCAACGAAATCAGTTCGCTATTCGCATTTGCTACATCATATAGGGCTTTTGACGGGACTTACAATTTAGTTCGCCATATCAGTTTGTTCACTATATCTGTGTTCTGCGGTTTATTTTTTATGAAATTAAAACATCATCACATGCACAAATAACAGTGATGTTCCGATGCTTGAGAAACATTTTTTATTTAGCCTAAAGCATCTGAGCCACTAGCTGATTTGAACTTGAGGTGAGGTGGGGTGGTAGTGGGTTGAGTTTTAACGTCGCTTTCAAGAATATTTCACTTATATATGGTTAATAGTATTATTGCAGGGAGAAAGCCTGCAACACCATGTGGCTATGTATTGCGGTGAAACCTTCAAGCTGGAACTAGCAATCCATGGGTGGTACGACGCTGAAATTCAGTGTAGCATTTCACCAAAACCATACTGCACATATAAAAATTCTCTACAGCAGACAAAATTGCCGAGCTTCTGGCAGAATTCGAACCCCAGACCTCTTGATCCAAAGTCGAATTGCGCTATCCCGCCCCCTGAATGAGAGAGAACACAAACCATCGCACTATCTGAACTCCTTAACAGAAGAGAAAACTTCCAGGTGAAGCTTTTTAAATCTTTAAAGACACTAATTTGCTTGACGTTTTTGCTCCCTCCTAATTGAAGTTAATTGGCAATTATCTGATGGACAAGAAGCTATTTCGAGTGTTCATTATCGTATTTTGAAAGAAGTCAACATTAGCAAGTCCACAGTAGCCATTTGTCCAATCAATGACAATGTTAACCCTTAACAAGCTGGTCCAAAACTTATTCCAGGGAATCTATTTCCTTTGCATGGAATATCTAATGATCTTATGTACAAGGAATTTACACTCTATGACCGAATGCAAGGAATTCACAAGGTGAGGTGAGTTGTCATGTGGCTATGCATTGCGGCTAAACCTGCGAGCATCAGCTGGAACTAGCGAACGATGGGTGGTACGACGCTGAAATTCAGTGTAGCTGACATTATACAAGGAATTTACACCAGATGGCCAAAAACAAGGAATTTACAACAGATGATGCAGTACAGGAATTTACACCAGATGGCCTAATACAAGGAATTTACACTTTATGACCTAATACAAGGATTACTCCAGATGACCTAATACAAGGAAGTAACACCAGATGACATAATACAAGGAATTTACATTTGATGACCCAATACAAGGAATTTACACCAGATCATGTTAAACAAGGAATTTACATCAGTTGATTGTACACTGTGTGCCCTTTTGGTGGTGTCTGTTCTTCACTGAAAGCCAGTGTTTTAACTACATTTACATTTTAACTCACATTACCTCGGGTATATCGATTTTTTAAAAACATTGATAATTAACCCAATTTACATCTTTGTCAAAAAAGCCTCACCAAATTTCTCTAAAGAGGAATACTAATTGGCGGACCATTTAATAAGTTTTTACAAAGAGTCAGGGTGCCTATTACACAGAATACGGTAAAGACATCTTACCTGTGCTGCAAATATAAAATAGCCCGTAGTTTTATTGCTCCCATCTCCCAGGACGTCCTCCATAGATCTGAGCGTGGAGCCGAGGTAACAGTTCAACACCGCCATGGGCAAGAGACCGACCAGCGATGACATCATGTACTTCCATAGCGGGATATCGGCTAACTATAAAGATGAGGAGATAAAGAAGTGTTAACCCTCTCCTTGCTGTAGTATCCTCAAAGGGACATAATAATCGAGGTATTTTTGTGGAATATTCGAAATGAGATTCCTATTTGTGCATTATAGGTGAAGTAGTGGGGTGTTTATGCTGAAGAATGAAAAATATTTTATGGATGTACAACTTCTTTATTCTGAGTGAGCAATGTTTCGGCATAGATACTAATGTTGTTGTCAAGCTTGTGAGGTGTTAAATGCTCCTTTCAAAAGTATTTCATTTATGGTATTTCATATTTATTTATCGGTAACTGAAGCTCATACTTTGACAGTGAGTAAGCCTGCACTAGAGCATAAGCCTATATCATTAGATGTGAAGAACAAACACAAGAAAGTCCATATCAAGACAAAATTTTGCAACTTTCATTCCTCAGAACAGATTTGATTTTAGTAAGACTTCACGTCACTACTACCAACATATTTAAAACTAGAATACTTACTGCAAAGAGTCCATTCTGGAGACCGAAAGGAATCGGCGTCAACCTCGCCAAGGCGATGACCTTGAACCCTTGGTCACTCTCAACAACCCGTATGACGGCCTCTACTTTACTGTTATAGAACTTTCGATAGAAATAGCTTCGGCAACAGTTCCTCATCGTCAAATGAGACACAAGTACTCCGAGAAAACCGCCACTCAACACCACCAAGGGTCCGTACATGAAGCTGTAGAGATAGCCAGCGGACACCATCAACAAAACATATCCCCATGCAACAGGGAAGGACACTATGATGTGCAAAACCAAGTAAATCACGTAACTTATCCAAAAATCCACCTGTTCGAGCCAAATCAGGAGGTCGTGGATGTATTGGTGTCCAAAAAGAAGCGCCACAATCATCACAGCGATCACAATAAATGACACGATGGAGACTTGGTAACATTTTGCAGTTGATGCTCCTTCGGATGCCCCGGACACAAGGCTGTCAAGGAAGTTTGAAGATCCAGAATGGGCAAGATTCGTTTTGGAGAGGTTATCCACAGGCTCCATTTCCACATTGTCCGAAGTTCTTCCAATATTAACGGGAAGGAAAACCTCGTCGAATTTTGATGACCCGCCCATTATGACTTCTGATGTCATAGAACCAAAGGATGACATATTCAAGATTCAGAGATATTTTTCTTCTGGCCGATTTGGGATTTGGAGTTGTAGTTCTTCCATGGCATATGTTAAATGTTGGCTCAGATTTGCTCTGTTGGTTGAAATCGGGACGTTTTTGTAAATTCACAATTGCATTTTCGGTTAACTTCTTTTTCTTGTTGTGATTTCTTAAAATGAATAGTCCCTCTTAAGAATCTCCCTTCCAATTTCCTGCAAAACAGAAAATGATCTTATAGAAATGATAAAAATAGAGCCATGGGCTCTGTAGCTCATCAGATTTTATTTGAGAGAGAGAGAGAGAGAGAGAGAGAGAGAGAGAGAGAGAGAGAGAGAGAGAGAGAGAGAGAGACAGACAGACAGACAGACAGACAGACAGACAGAGACTCAGAGTCAGAAAGAGAGATAGACAGAGAGCGGGACAGTCGATTAGCCGAACTGACAGACACACAAAAACCAAAACAAAATGAACAAACTTAAGTCCTAAGATAATGAAGGTGTTATTATCGTCGAACGGTTCCACTATTAAATTACACTTGTGACGTCATCCTATTGTTCTTTCCCTCCATTATTTTTCAGTAATGGAGAGTTACACATCGCATCATATATTTAAGTAGAAATTTAATTTTAAAGCATTTTGATAAAAGTGCAATACTTTGAGTGTAATTTAAGTAGGGTAATATCCTTGTAACTCTTGGCTCCATTATTTTTAAGGAATGGAGAGTTACTCGGACATTACCCTCTACATAACGCCCGCCGCGCCAATATTCGATGGGGTCGAGGACCTGATAAACAAACTCTGATCCCTTAAGTGCAAGGTACCTCCACACAATATAGCAACTTTGGAGGAATAGCATTCTCGAGTAGAAGTCGAAAATATGAAAATTTAAGGACGACACCCGACGATGAATGACGACTAATGAATAATTAGCAAATCTGACCTTTCATATAAGTACATATAATGCAAAACAAAACCTTACACAAATATTTTCTGATATGTATTATATTCTTTGCTTGTGAAGCCTTGTTTAGCCAAATCTATAATGCATAATCCACATTGTTCAAATTACCTGCACACTAGATTTCAGCACTTTAAAACCAATGGGTCTTGAGATGGAGTCGAAAATGCTGAGTTCACAGGTAGCTATTGAAAAGGGGAGGTGTACCCGCCAAACACAAGAAAGACGAGGAGATGAACATAAGAGAAGTTGTGTATTACGTTTCGGGGAGCGGTTGCTCCCCTTCATCAGACGTAATAGCATAAAACGAAACGTAATACAAAACTTCTCTTATGTTCATTTCCTCCTCTTTCTTGTGTTTGTTTCTTAATGTACCTTTACTAATGTTTAACCGCATTAGCGTACCCGCTAGTATCCTTTAGTGGATCCACCAGAATTTCTACCCACCCTTAGCCGCATATTCCTGTGGATACGCCCCCCCTCTCCCCCCCACCTTATTAGGTAGCTATTGAGAAAGAAGATTAATGGCCATTTAGCTCTGCTAGGCATGACTAGCTAATCTTATCATTACTTGCAATGGTCGAGCAAAATTTACATCAATTATCTTTCATAATTCAACACCTGACTGCTCTAAAAAATTCAAATACAACAATATACCTCCTTTGTATGAAATATTTCGCCAGAGTACAAAGAACTTTACAGGGAAAAGCATCGTAGAAAAAACAAACCTTGTATAACAGGGAAAACAACTCAATAACTAAGAACTCATTACATTATCGACTTAAAGGAGAATATTAGAGAAAAACTTTGTTTCAACATGTTTAACAGTATTGTTTAAGACAAAGTGTGTCAAAAAAATTATTAAAATGCTACATTTTATGAAGAAACGTTGAACAAAACGTTTTCGGTGCGAGTCGTTTTCCGGAAATCCCCGAGAGTTAATCAGGCTGGCAGCAGTCACGTGATATGATGTCAAAGATGCTCTCCCGCGCGCTGAGGCAGTGTATTTTCTATGTTCGTAGTGTTGTTATATGGCTTTCTAGGATAGCGATGACAGCGTTGATTTTCAACCATCTGACATAAATAACATCCTTCCTTATCAGTATGAACCTATTGTGAATCAACATTGAGTTGAACACCAGGAATCAAGTGAGGATGAGCTTTCAGAAGTAAACAGTGAGTGAGTTGGAAATACAGATTCGTACGTAGGGACTGGCAAACTATAACGTTACAATTTCACAATAAGTATAGTGGATTATGCCGTACATTAAATAGTTATTGTCTTCATGTAAATAACATGAGTGTCAACAACTTATATGTAGTTAATTAAAATATGTTACTACAAATTATACTGCTTTATTCGTATTTATACTGTACCGCTGAAGTAACCAGTTGCACAGGTCAAAATAAACCATCTTGATATTCGATTATTCAAATCATGTTTGCTTTAAAAAGGTATAGATATTAAATATTATTATTATTTAGATCTAACGTACACACCACTGTTCAATCCTAATCAAGTAAGATAGACAGTATAAGATCTACACATAGCTATGTGAGAGATTTGGTAGTCACGAAAACCGGACTAACACGATAATAAGGAACTCGCGATATTAAAAGCCTGTATTAACGTAGTGTAAAGCCCATTTTGTACGGCGAACTTTGCAGTGCACATATGCAATATTGCTTATGGTAGTAATATATGCATGTTAGTAAAAGTAAATGTACTATGCGTTCATGCATGTTTAATATTTCTGCCTAAGAAAATTGGATTCCAACTCTTTTAATATATGAATAGAGAATTTCTAAAATATGTCAATTGATATGAATTAGATGTAAACTAAATAAATGGCATTAATTTAAATCTGTCAACATTGGTTTGACTTTGTCGCCCTAATTATAATGAAAATCGAAAAGTCAGATAGATTTAGAAGTTCATCGCATGCAAGAAGGAGATTATCCTACAAAGAGAATTTAAAAAACAATATTAAGAATTTCTAACGTTCTCTAATATATTTACTTAATCGATGTGAAGTCACTATGTCCGTAAACGACGAACTGTTACTAGAATAGTTAAAATACCATATTCACTCACGGTAGTAAACAATTGCAACCGTCGCTGACTAGGTTTGACTAAATTTGCTTACGGTAGTAAAATATACATTTGTGCAAATGCGTCCATACGGCGAATTTTGCTCATATGAGCAAATTTTCATAATAGTGGGGGCTTTCACTTTGAGTCACTTTCTACGTGTGCTTTCTACTAGTTCTGCCTTGCAGACAGTAATTATTTGAACTTGAGTTGCTAGACAGTTACGTGTTCTCCTATCACAAGTACACAAACCAAGCACCCACAAGGATTCAACACTGAAACTTATTATTTTTGCAATAATCATTTGTTGTGATATTGTGAACATATACAATCAGTGGAAATGCATTTTTGGTAAACATATTAAAATAACGGGATCCAACATAGACGTAGGAAGGGTTAAAAAATGGGGCAAGATTTAGAATTTAGTAAGTCAGATATCATTTTAGCGTTGAATATCACTATAGTTTTCAAATGATTTATAACCAGGACTTATTTTTTGGTGTCTGACAATGCCATTTGAGCTGCCACGTTGGCCATATTAAATTGAAATTAATCTAATACAGTTATTAGCCAATGACAAATAATTATACAACTGTGTACCAAGTTTCACAGTCAGAGCACGGCCTACACATCCCCTATCCTCGGTGGTACCAAGGGGTTTATATATGCTCCGTTACTCTCCGCTGGAGCATATATACAACTCTTGGTAAACGAAGATGACACATCCCATAAGAAGGCATTATAAGTTATATCCTTATAAAGGACTGTTAATTACGAGTACTCTTAGACTAACTATCACTTATTTATAAAACTGTAAATATGTAAAGGATCAAAATTCTCTGAACATAGTGAGACCGATTCCGACGGTTTTCGGTCCTTCTTTCCTCTTTGACACTATCCAAACCTTTCGCCGCTCTGCATCCGTCTTTTCACTTGAAAATTAAAAATATGTAAACTTCTGTCCAGACTTTGATAAATTCCTGCACATCAACGCAGCACAATGTACCATATCAAGTTCGAAACTATCCGAATTCTACGTATTCAACCGATTCTTCATTTACTCTAATGCTTTTCCTTTCACTGCGCTAAGGACCCAAGCGGGCCATAGAGCATCTCTGACGTCACAGCCTAAACCTGCCGAAGGCTAACGGCAAATATGCATACGCGCACAGGCAACAGTAGGCGCGGTTGTTATATCGCGTAATTAGTAATTAAGCACGGCTTTCCATATTATTTTCGGGGGAATATGTTTTTTAAAGTATATTTTACTATACCAGAATATAAATCTTTACAAATATTCTCCTTTAAAATATTTTCACTAGAAGAAGCTTTAGGCCAGATATATTACAATGAATGACCTAGATATTGCGAACACTATGCATTGCTTGTACCTGCAAGATTGACAAGTGTATTTCTTCAATCATTTTCAAACTTAATGCAATATGAAGCTTTTTAACATTTTCTTTCAAAAAACCTGAAATTAACAATAATTTTGTGAGAATCGTACTTGAACGAAATTGACAAGCGTATATTTCAGAGTCTCCAGCTGTCTCTACCTGTTTGTATCTCTCAACATTCAACTTTTTAAGGTTACTAATAACATTGATGAAATTGATCAATTTCTTCATCATCATCAATTTTCAATTATGAAATGATGACAGCACTAATATCTAATGACCTACAGCGAAGCAGCGAACGTTTGTGATGATCATACCTGGATGAAATTGACAAGCGTATGTTTCCGTGCGACTCCCTCCCAGCTGTTTCTACCTGAGAGGTAGATTTCTACACACAGTAATCAATATCAACAGCTGTGCAATTGACATTCCGATATGACATGCTGGGTACAATGATTTATACATGACAAGACTTCATTATGGTTTTATCAAGACTTTTTTCACATTGTTTTAACTGACGTAGGGCAATCTCTTCCAATCAAATCCAGGTTTTACCATTCCCTGATGAACAGATGCCAGACTATTCCTGAGGGCCAACTTTCAGGGATTTACAACGGGAGTAGGCAGTATTGGCCAGACAGGATATCCTGGGCTTCACAGTCGACAGGTGATAAATGTTTCCATATCATTTTTTACATATGAATGATAATATATTCATAGAGAAGTGAAGTGAGTTCTGGTTTAACGCCGCTTTAAAGAGTACTTTACTTATATCACTATCAGACCATCTGATGAAGGGCATCCAACAACCTCCAAAACGTAACAATTAAATGTTGAATTGCCCACCTGTGTTTTACCTGTGTTTTACCTGTATTTTGACGGTGCACCCCCACCCCTTCATCATAATATTTTTGTACCGAAGTGAATCGTTTATTAGCTCCACAGTCTTGACACTTGGTACTTTTCACCAATCGGTTATTGAAGGTTAGCGCAGCCCTGATTAAATATAAAATATACAGTTCTATTAAGAACAATTGACTTTTACTATGATAGACTAGGTGGGTTGTTTTGGTTTTAAAAAGAGTATTAAATTTTGTATGATATCAGCAAATGATAGGTTTATCACCGCTTTCAAGTGTATTTTACCGACATCATGTCTGTTAGTATCACTGCAGGGAGAGTGAGTGAGTGAGTTATTGTTTAACGCCGCTTCGGCAATACTGCAGCCATTAGCGGCGATCTGCAGGGAATAAGCCTGTAACACCATTGTGGCTATGCATTGCAGTGAACCCTGTGAGCAAAAACTTGAACTAGTGGACCATGGATGGTTATGAGCTGAAATTCACTGTAGCATTGCATCCAAACCTTACTGCAAGAAAACCAGTTCTCAACAGCAAAGTTGACGAGCTCCTGGCGGGATTCAAAGTAGAACCTCTTCATCTGAACCAACGCGCCCCACTTACTGCAGATAGCTAGCATTGTGCATTGTGCATCACGTTGACAGTTACGAGCATTGACTGGAACCAGCCAACCATGGGTTGTACTGCAGGGCGATATCTTTAGACCAGTTCCATTTATGTTAACTTTCAAAACCAAATGGAAAGGCAGAATAAATGACAGACAACAGTCCTTATCATCATACTTCAATTTCACGTTTTGTAAGGAGATATTTATGACACTTAGTCTCATCAGGTTATGCTTTGTAACTTCCTTCGTCATACACATTGGATATGTATACACGTTGCCTTTCAAAGTTTACTGCTTCCATTATAAAATATTCAATATACATGAGCACACCCAACTCTGTATTTAAACAGCATATATAATGTCATATGAATAAATTACTACAGGCTCATTTTAACATGACACTCCTTTAAGAAAATATAACGTTACCATCACCCCTTTCCAATAAGCTCTACGGCACATCAGGTATTACATAAAATTTTAGTTATTATATTATCTTTAAAGGGACATCATGTTGGTGAGGTCACATATATATATATGTCCTATATCATAATTTGTGTTATTCAATTGAAAATTAGAATTTTAACTAAAAATAACCGGTTTAAGGTCAATCAGTTCAGTATAACAAAAATACAACCATTAAAAGTCATAGTCTTGATCGAAAACCGGACAATGGACTGTGGTTTGCTGCAGCCATAAAATCAAACGTAATTTTGGAAACTTTAATAAAGTAGATAGGAAGACAGATTTGCTTCTATAGCATTTAATAGGTCTTATTACGAGTATATACGTGAGATAGAGCCATAATTGTCAGCTTCTACATATGTATGAAATTTGATACACTTAAGAACCAAATAAAATAGCATGCAAAACTGATCATGCATCTTTAAACACTAACATATCAAATTATTATTTAGGCAACCAGCGGGGGCGGGATAGCGTAGCGGTTAGCGCGTTCGGCTTCGGATCAAGAGGTCCAGGGTTCGAATCCCGCCAGGGGCACGACAACTTTGTCTGCAGTAGAGAACTGTTCTACACGAAGTAAAGTTTGGCTGCAATGCTACACTGAATTTCAGTGCAGTACCACCAATGGTTCGCTAGTTCCAGCCAATGCTCTCAGGTATCACTGCAATGCATAGCCACATGGCGTTGCGGGGTTTTCTCCCTGCCATAATACTAGCAGCTGTGATATAAGTGAAATACTCTTGAAAGCGACGTTAAACCCTAACTCACCTCACCTTAGGCAACCAGCAACATGCTTTCAAACCCAAGTAACATCATTAAATCATGAACCAAAACTGCTACAAGACGAAAACGTCTTTAAAAAATTCATGACGCTGAGTTACCCAGAATCAATTGTCAATTACGCACTGTCTATATATTCCTTCAGGAGCTTGTTCACAGTGTTGTTAGGTCAGGTAGGGTTAATTATGTATAAAGTGAATTTCTAGCACGCTACTGGACCCATATTTTCGAAGCTCTCTAAGCGCTAAGATAGTTGTTAGTGCCATACATTAACTTTGACTTACGACTATCTTAGTACTAAGACAGTTTCGAAAATATGGGTCCTGGTCAGCAAACTTATGAAAAACCTAAATTGATAACTATCCTGATTTAGGGCCTCCTCAAATATATATAGGCCCTGTAACTTGGATAGTTATTATGAAGGTGATGGCATACCATATGCTAGGATAGATCTTAATTAGTATAGACATTGACCAGTAATTGATTATCCTTACTAATTGAAAGCATACGATAAATAGAAGAGTGGATAGTGAAATATTTAGCAAGATGCTATTTCAAATCAATCGAACGTTAATGATTGTTATTATATAATTAATTATGCATGATTAGTTAGTCTTGTTCAAGCGTTATGAAATAAAATACTGAATTGAGTCTGATTATGAAATTGACATATAGTTCTGCAGATGTGATTGCATTAGAAGTAAACAGTCACAGCTGTGATACAGATTCTTCATCTTTTAAAGGGGCATTAGTTAGTATGACGTTAGAATCAAATAAAGTCAAAACGTATATTGAGAGAATCTCACCCAAGTGTCTTCTGATATCAAATATATCAACACGAGTTGATTAAAGTTACAAATATTTTTATATTTTTACTTTAATCAACGAGTGTTGATATATTTGATATCAGAAGACACAAGGGTGAGATTTTATTTATCATCCAAAATCATTGTTCAACAATTATTAAAAAAATAATCATATCTGCAACACAAAACTGCCATTTGACTACTTCAGCAGTGAGCTGAGTGAGGTCACAGCATTGTGGCATCACAGCATGTGTATTGTCTCTCTTTTATCGTTGTTTCGTCGAAAGCATTTACACTTTCTCTTTCCAACGTTGGTATGGTTCCTTGTCTCTTGTAAACAATTCTTGCTTAGAAAAAGTTGTTCTAATCGCTTGTAAAATAGCAGGATTTTTGCTTACAAATTTATCATATATTTATGAAAAAAGAGTTTTGAAACTAGCCCTGAAGATTTTATCTGATCAAGATCATGTTTTACACAGTGAATATGTCAAGCTGCCTTCTGGAAGGAGATATTTACTACCGCGTTTCAAAACCAATGGTCAAAATACATTTATTCCTATCAGTATTCTTCTGTTAAATGATATTTAATTTGATCGTGATTTATCAGGGGCGGATCCAGGATTTTTGAAAGGGGGGGTCCCAAAACAATTTTTCTCCACTCAGGGGGGGGGGGGGGGGGGGGGGGGGGGGGGGGGGGTAGATGTATATCCCAACTTATACATGGATTTGAAAAGGGGGGGGGTCCGGACCCCCTGAACCCCCCCCCCCCCCCCCCCTTGGATACGCCACTGTTTATTGTTCTATGTACATGCTTGTAACTTGTATTGTCTGTCTTTATTGTACACGAGCTCGGTCATGATACAAAATGAATTCATTTCGGGGTAATAAAGTATTATCATTATTATTATTATACAATTCCTTCAGGATAATAAGTGTGCAATTTGAGCAAGCTCTTGCATGGAAATAGCGCTATACAAATGGACAATTATCATTATTATTTAATAAGGATATTCCAGGACTATTCAAGACTGGTATTTAAAGGGTTAATATTGTCATTTATGCTAGTTAATTTTCGAGCTAATTTTAAGCCCTTGTGTTTATAGTTTCGTCTTATGAGAAACTTCTTTGGTTTAAGTAAATAAGTTCTTTTTATGATCGATGGCTTTATTCATAACCTGTAGCAAAATGGTCTCTACAAATATTGATCACAATTAAGTAAACACTGAACTTGCAGATATGAATATATTGCAGTAATTTTTCTAGTTCACGATTATTGACATTTCTTCAAATATCTCAATACTCTCTGTCTAAATGATAAATGTATTTAATCAAAATTATATTAAAAAACCTTCATACTTATAATCAACTATAACATTTTTAATAATTTTCAGTTATAGACTTTCTCTATAGTTATAACTTATCCATATCCAAGGATGTAAAAAATGTTCATTCAAATTAATATTTTATTAATTCCTATTTAGTGGTGCTTGAACAATTAATGAAATGTAGCACTTTTATGAATGATGAACAATTTTTTTTCTTTCCAGACCCGATGCAAACATTTTTAGACCCCCTGGACCCCGGCCCTGGATCCGCCAAAGAATTGATTACAGATTGCATCAATCGGGTCAACCGCTACACTAAAATATCTCACAAAGAATCATAAATGTATAATCCTACTTGTATGGACAGGTCATTATCAGGTGAATAACTGATCAAACACCTGATGACAGATTGATGAGCGCACCTGTCATCAAATGATAACGTTTTATCACTATAGCTGAGAAGTTAGAAATACGAATATCAACGTTTATCAGTTAGACTTACTTATGCGTGACTCTGATCTACAGAGAAACATGAAATCTCTTTAAATTCAATGGCAAAAGAATTAGAATATTTTGACAAATTTACAATACGTGTATCTGACAACTGATGTGGGGAGAAAGCCTAAAATACCAATGTGGCTATGCATAAAAGTAAAACCTGTAACCATTAATAGAAAGCACAAACAAAGGAAGGGGTTTTACCTTGGGGTTCATCAAATTATTTACAAAAATAAATAACAAAATAATTTTAAAAAATTTCAAATGAGGTGGGGGTTGGGTGGGGGGTTGGGTGAATTGAACTCGCCACCCTCTCTGGTCGCACCGCTAGAAACTGGATGACTGGCTTGAAGATTATTATAAATTATAAGTCTTGATCACTAATCATCTGGAGAAATGATAAATAAGCCAAAATAAGTTGAACTGATGAAATAATGTTTCGGTTAAATCTTTAAGATTTGGAAACACAACTCCACAAATTCTTGTCGTGACGAACAATCAGCTGTACAATGATAACAGATAAGATGTATGTAGACTTACCGCTATGAGTCTGATCCCACGACAACAGAAGTCACTTCATCTTAATGATTCCCTCGCAAGCTTTCCTCGTCTACGACTTTGTGTCAGGGAATCCGCAGACAAGATCCAATGAACGAACACCTGAAACCAATTACCTAAGTGAACAGAATGTCAAAAGCCCATAGAAAACATTGGCTCTGATTAGCCGCGATTGAAATGCACAATAGGATCAATCAATGATCTGCAGAGATCGAGAGAAGCGAGAGACACCCAGAGAGACACTGGGAGAGAGATTGTCTGTAGACTCCAATCAGCTGGGGATTGAGACAGAAAGAGAGAGACAGGGTAATATATTTCTCTCGAAGAGCTGGGCTAATCAGTTGAAGATATGGAAGCTCTAAAAAAACATTGGCGGACAAACAGAGAAGAATGTATCTCCAAAACTGTTCTAACTCCAACCACGAAATACTTGTCCAAACCTCCCTGAGTTCTAAATCTAGTTATCGTGAAATCTGCTATCTACCAGTGTCAATTACATCAACTTACTGTCGACAGCTCGCATGTGCTGATGTGGTATCATTGTAAACACGTCACATTTTCTATGCAAACATCGTAAAAATATCCAGAAATCTAACACATCTTGATCTTTTCGTTACTTGTTCATCATTAATCTTCCCGATATCTTCCGTGACAAGCTATCGCCATACTGTTTATGTAAAAACGCGGATATATCAACAGAAAAGTGCATTTGCTGATTTGGGCCGTTTTGAGATTGAGTAAGGGAGGTAACTCTAATTTTCTTATGAAAAAGGTTTATTTGGGGCTGTTGAGTATGATGATTGTGTGACACGTTCGAATCTTGCTTTCAATAACAGCAATTCATTTTAAAAGCATGTTTTGTATATAACTGGATAAGTATTGCTGGTTAAACTTCTTGCTATTTATTAAACACTAATATACCAGTTTATGATAATAATATTATAATATCCGACAAATTAAAATGTGATGTGTGTCCAGTGTAAGTCTATAAATTAAATCGCAAAATTAAAATAATTTATTTGTTTAATTCATTCATTCGCAAAATACATCTAAAAGCAAATTTTAATATAATGCGCTCATGCCGTTTGTGAATGAAAGTTCAAATGGATAGTATAGTCTATATGTATAATCACGTTCTCAATTAAGAACTTGTTGGGGTTTTTTTTAATTTATTTTCATTACGAAATCACAAATCCATTTCATGTATCACAAACTGCTAGACAATGCTCATACCATATTTGTGTTTCAATATAACTAAGGCCCCTTTCTCATGCACACCTTTACTTAGGTGAGTAAATTTACGTATGTATGTAAATGTATTTGGAGTATGTAAACGTGTCATGAGAATGCAATTACATACATGAGTATTTTTGCACGAGGAGCAAATTTACATCACCTCAAGAGGTCATGTAAATGTTAATTTACATATACTTTCCATGCAAATTCTGTCATGTGACCATTTATCAAACAATTTCCAGAGAAATGAAGAATCAGGGACATGAGAGAGTGAAAGTTGCGGTTGAACACCCTGAAAAGGACCTACTGAAAAAGCAAAAAGAAGCGGAGAACAAGCGCCAAAGGAAGGAATCTTTGCAAATTTTATCATCGACCCGTGGGCATTTCCCGCTGAATCTGGCATACTTTTAGATAATGCCCGCTGGTCATGTTTTATCCTACACTTATTACTTCATCATATCGGGTAATATTTTCATATGATAAACATGTGACACCATCAAACCCTTGTCTTCTATTTGAACCATACTCTCTTTTCTTGAACAAGACTCAGGACAAGGCATGTACCCTGAAAATAGGGGAAATCCCTTCTCCTCTCGGAAGTAAGAAGTCTTACATCACGAAATCTGGTGCGAGAATGAATCTTATCGTACCTTTTCGTTCATATAATGTATAACATGGCTGTATGTAATTGACAAATACAACATATTGCTTAACTACATGAGAACAAAAAGTATATTTACTATTACACGTGTATGTATATTTACATAGTGTGTAAATTTACTCATGTATGTAAATTCGTGCATGAGAAAAGGGCCTAAAGCAAACAAGTGTAAAGCACTGGTTTTGTATTATTTATTTCAATACAATTTGATAAAGTATATTTGCTGTAGCACGCCGTGAAATAAATTGATCTCACGAAAACGTAAATAAGTTACAAATGGAAATAACAATATTCCTGAATTATTTGGTTCAGTTAAGCCATGCGAGCCGATTTCCCATTGAGCGGCCATTTTGACGTGTTCACGTAAAAATGGCTTCTCGAAGGTAGTCCAAGTGATATGACTGGTGTAGCGATTACTATCAAAATTGCATGGGGCCTACAATTCTACACTGATGACTTCCACAAAATTGTCGTTTTATAAGTTGCATCATGTTCTACCAATACGGATAACCGTTTTCTAAGGGTACGGCTTATCGGCCGGCTTGTGTAAGGAGATGTTTTACCCTATAACTTAGCAATATCTTGTATAGACTTTTATCATATATATTAATAAACTCAGTCAAATGGGTCATCACGAAAGGAACAGTAGCACGTTTTTTCGCTCAGTTAAGTCAATGAAACGTATTTGAAAAATACTGTCACCAATAGTAAAACACCATTCTCTCTTCGGAAAATCAAGTTAAAATCAAGTTAAAATGAATGTACATGGTGTGGTAAAGTCATGAGAATCATTTTTGTCATTCGAAATAATAAAATGTGTTCACATTAAAATGCCCGCCATGCAATTTTTGCCTGAAACGCGTTATAGCCACTACGGATAATTGGTTTGCGTAATAAGATGTTTTACCCTCTAAAGTAAATTTAATAACATAAATTATCATTATAAATGGGAAATTTGAAAAAATAAAATTTGCAAAAAAACATGCTACAGCCCCTTTAAGGTTGTGAGGACAGCTTTTGTCAGCATGTGTATTTGCATTGGCGCCAGGTTTGTTGAACAAGAGGCTTTCTGTAAACAAGAAAGTGACTGATGTTCAAATAAGTATGTTGGACCGAAAAGCTTTACTACATTCCTACGGTGGTCCACGAGGGACATAAATTTAAGTATGTTAAGGATTTCTCTCATTGAAACAACAAAACAGTTTCGAAAATGGGAAACAACAAAATCTGATGCTGCGGGAGCGTTACGATAACTTGACTGAATTAATCACTCTCGACATGAGAAAAGTAGATTTCGTGACAGATGTCTTCAACGAAAAATGACTCAAATTGTAATGGTACTGATTTTTTAAAACAAAAATAGCTTTTGTCCTTGTGCCTAAACTACGAAATAACATTTAGGTTTCAGATGTCAAAAACATCATTTGTGTTACCAATTAGTTGACTTTCACACATAAAACATTATTTATGTTGGAAAATAAGGTTGGTGAAATGTCATTCTTTTTTCAACAGTTATTGACAACTATTGGTAAAAAGGCTATAAACATACGATGTTTAATGCATTTTTATTCTTTCCAGTACAAATTGTTACTTAAACTTTTCTCTTGTTTTAGAGGTGACCAGTAACACTGACCAGAATTCGTCAGTAGGTCACTTTTATTGAAATTGTCATTTTCCCAAATTTGTGATTTATGAATGCTCAGTGTGCTGTTATAAGTGACTGATACAAACGTCTGACCAGTTGGCTTGAAAGAATGGATTTACTCACATTACAGCAACCAATAAGTTACTGTAATAAGTTAAATCAATAAGTTACAGTTAAGCAACTCCCAAATGAACACTTTATAAAGACCTATTACATGTAGGACTTGTCTATTACAATGAATAGGGAACAAGCAGTAACTCATCTGTGTACCGAACCGTAAATGTTGTTTTTATCCTCTATTGAAATTTCTGAAATCGCTCCATAAATTACGTATAAAAGGCGTTTTAATTACACCGCCTGATCAGTGCCGACAAACGATTCACCGAAATTACTGAAGCGTTCTGAAACCGGTTTATAAAAATTGTCTTCATAATTAATTGCATTGTGTATATTGTCTCTATGTCATGCTCATTTGATTCCGATAGATAATGTCCCTTGAGATAATTAGCTCTGATTATTTTACAAAAATGCATTACAGTGCATGCACGATATACATTCTAGTAGAAGGACGATTTCTCCGTCCATGCATTTAGCTATTTTTGTCACAGAAGAAGAAGAAAAATATTTTATCAAGGTGTCACACAACGTACATACGTGAGACAGGTATTAAAATCAATATGCAGAGCACACAGTCCGGCCAACAATGGCCTATGTGTCACCAAAATACGTATAAATGACTAAAAGCGCTTAGGCGCTACAATGATTAACATATATAATGTATATATTATAAATACAAGAAGTTTAAAGGGGCAGTAGCACGTTTTTTGCAAAATTCATTTTTTCAAATTTCTTATTTATAATGATAGTTTATGTCATTTATATTTACTTTAGAGGGTAAAACATCCTATTACACAAACCAATTATCCATAGAAGTGATAACGGTTTTGCGTATAAAGCATGGCGGCCATTTTATTGTGAACACATTTGATTATTTCGAATGACAAAAACGATCCCCATGGCTTTACGGAACTGTGTACACTCATTTTTAACTTGATTTTCCGAAAAGAGAAGGGTCTTTTACTATTGGTGACATTATTTTTCAAATACATTTCATCGACTTATTTCACCGAAAAAACGTGCTTCTGCCCCTTTAAAAGTACAATAAGTTACTCAAGTCACATAAAACATGCCCTCGGCAAGCATGGAGGGTCAACAATTCTAAATGAACTGGACACGATAGTCCATCCAAATTGACACACCCTCCAAATTACAGATCCAGTGTACCTAATAGACTGTCTCGTAGACGCCTGAATATTTACTTCTGGGTTTCATTCTACTCACGCTAAAATTGTATTATTTCCAATATGGAGGTCAATATAGCTTGAAACTATGTATGTTCTATCACACAATCTCGTAAATCTTCACACAACCTAAAATGATAACTTTATCCGGGTTACAAGGCCTATATATTTATGAGAAGGCCCTGAATCAGGATAGTTATCATTTTAGGTTTGTCTTCAGTTTGTTGGACAGTATCTCTTTGCTTGTCTCCGGTGATACACGTAAGTGTTTTATAGGTTTACCTCAGTCTGTTCTTGTAACTAAACCGGTGAATTACTTTAAATCATGTGGGTGGATATCAAAACGAAAGATCGTCATATAGTATACAATCTACAAGCTGCTTGATTTATTTTCAAGTGGAGAGAGAGAGAGAGAGAGAGAGAGAGGAGAGAGAGAGGAGAGAGAGAAGAGAGAGAGAGAGAGAGAGAGAGATAGAGAGAGAGAGAGAGAGAGATAGAGAGAGAGGAGAGAGAGAGAGAGAGATAGATAGAGAGAGAGAGAGAGACAGAGAGAGAGAGAGACAGAGAGAGAGAGAGATAGAGAGAGAGAGAGAGAGAGAGAGAGAGAGAGAGAGAGAGAGAGAGAGAGAGAGAGAGAGAGAGAGAGACGGTTTGTTTATTTATGTCTCATCTCGTACATGTTCTTACACATGTTGATAAAATATAAATGTACTAGCCGCCAAAAAGAGACATGTGCAGATGCAATAATGTTATTAAATGACATGTAAAATTACATATTGTAAATAAATAATATATAATATAGATATTTTATTTATATCATATGAAATAAATTATATTCACCAATTATCTAACTTTCCCCCAATTATCTAACCTGGACTCTTCCATTCACCTAATTTCTGTTAATTAACCAACCACGACAAACCCATATGCCTAATGATGTTCCCCTAGCTAATAGATACATGTGGTATAGGTGGACATCGTATGTAAAATATATATGAAAAATAATCGTTGATTTGACCAAAGGATCAATCGAGATTCTTTGGTAAATGAGAAATATGACCAATTCCCTATTCCCATGTATTGTATATTTAATTGGTATAAATTAATATTTACGATTAGTGTGTGAATGCAAAGCAGATAAATGTTTGCTCCCGAATTCATGCATCCATGTAATTGGGATACCACAGGCGCGTGTATCGCTTCGATATAACGCTAGAAAGACATAGGTCTACAATAGACCCTACCCTATTCATAAATGACCTTTTGTATAGTAATAGGGTACTATACACTGTATGTCTTTCTCCATCTTCACAACGTCACAGGCGTAACGAAAAGATTTCCGTATCTTCTCCTTCCGCCCTTGACCTCAACCCTTGCATTTTACTGCTAAGATTTTAACGTACTACAGGCTAATCGGATAAGCCAATCAGAAGACAGTTGTATTGCCTCTGTGACTGTGTCGATCGTCGCTATTTTGAATTGGTTCCGAACGTAAACGGCGATTTCATTGGCGTATGTAAGCAGATGGTAAGGGACGTAACTCGTGATCACAATAGGTGTCGCTGATTCGTTTCACTATTTTTGCCTAGGTTGAATGCAAGGTAAAAAATGGAGAGATCTCGATACATTTTCACCTTGCCGTGGGAAGATGGTATTTCTCACGTTATTTCCAAGCCATACACGGCCCATGTGTGGTATACATTATACTGGCGACCGACTTAAATGCTGAGCCTATATAATTACTTCTGGCAAACAGATTGTTTGAAGCCATGCAACCAAGTGTGACGCTCAGTTGAGTAATACGTTAGCACATGACATTATAGGTATTGAACAATGTAACATTGATACATTTATATATGCACTGTAATAAATTAGTGTCTATTTTCGGGATTCGAACCCTTCTCTAAGTCAATGAGACATCAAGGAGATAAAGTGTTGGTATAGTCAGTGATTGGTGCCTGACGCTGAGGGTGTGGGTTCGAATCCCACAAGGGACTCGTCCCGAAAAAAAGTACAGGAATTTGTTCTGTTACATTTACACATTATTCCTCACATTTCTCAATTCTAGTTTGTAGGCCTATATATGTTGTATCATGTGTTTAACAGGACAAATATCTTAATAATATCAATGCTGCAAATCTAGTGATCTCGATTCAATTTTTTTAGAATGTTTCCGCGTCCGTGAGTATGTGAATAACAATACAGGAAAATTTCCAAAAATCTATCTCGTTGAAAGATATGCACATGTTTCGCAGATTAATTTGTTCGAAGCATATGAAGTCGACGATAAGGGGTTTGGTCGTCGACTTCATATGTTTTGTAGTTGCTATCTTTTCGCCAATACAAACCCTTGCGATCAATACATTTTCAAGACATTTAGAAACATATAAACGTAAAATGCAAGAAGGAAATCCGTTAAAAGACACCACAGTTGGACCACTATATAAGCTTCACCGTCTCCTCGATTGTGTTTCCAGAAAATATCCAGATTTGTTGTACTGTTATTTAAACTAGTGAACAAAAACGGCAATAATGAATTTATTCATTTATATTGACTCTCATACTGACAAATGTATTGTCAAGTCTTTCGTTCGTCGGACAAAATACAACTTTCTCAGCGTTATTGTAATGAAGCGTACATAAAATATCTTCAAAATGCTTGCATAGCTGGTAACTTCTGGGCCATGTTCAAGAGAGGTTTCAAAGTATAATCGCACAATGAGGGATTGCTTTTAAATCTCTCTTGAACGCGATTGCTCAATGTAGCGCTACGTAGCAAGGCGAGCAAACTTCGAGGAATTTGCACCGTGTCGTTAAAGAGAGAATGGGCGCTACTTGAGCGCGACATTGAGCAATCAATGAGCGATTATAATCGCTCGCTGTTATGGAACGGAGCCCTGATATATTATGCGAATTCTGTTGCCATTGCATTCCCTTCCCACAGAGGTTACTCCCGTTAGATTTCCCATCCTTACCACCTTTTCTAATAGGGTCGGATTTCACGGCTCCAGCAAAATTCCCTAGCGGGGAGATGGGGAACCTCATGCTTCTTAACCAATTAAAACTCATCTTTCAGCGGCAATGTCGACCGAGTGACTTCAAAGTTCTTAGCATTTGACGCTTAAGGGTCTTGCCCATTAGCAAAGTTCTTCGAGTATGTCTGATGTAAATAATACATAGAACTATATCCGGTATGTGTCTCTGATTTGATTTTCTTTATTTATCGGTATGTTTATGATCGATTGTTTTCACAAAATGTAATAGCAGGAGAAAACTTTTATCTTACATTTATTTTATCATTATGACGTGTCATTGGCAAATGTCACTTTTACAATGACGTCGCTGACTGCACAACTAGATTCAAATACAACCAATCAGTTTCTCCCTTTTCTGCCAGCGAATTCAGGCCTATTTGAACAGAGGTTAGGATCAGAAATCTGAAGGGTAACCTCTGTGGGAAGAGAATTTTGCCCTTTCGAAACTGATAAATTACAGTTTTCTCAGTACATGTATAACCCTGAATTTCAGGGTTTTAAAAGTCACATCGCATTTATTATTGTTCATTATAATAAATCACTATATTAAGTTTAAATAACTTAATAAAGTATCAATGTATATAAAGGAACGTTAAGAATTTTTTTAATTATATACTTCAAGTAATTTTAAAACGGGCAACTTTGCCATATACGTGTGTGATAGATTTCGTATTTCTTTACAGGGCAGCAACAAATATGGAGTTATCTTCACTTTTGGAATATGGCTTCTCTCTGGTCCTGTTGCTAAGCATCTACTTCCTGTATAACAGAACCCGGATGAACATACCGGGGCCCTATGGATTGCCCATATTAGGTCATCTGCCGTTTCTCGGAGCCTCGCCTCATTTGACCTTGATGAAATGGAGAAAACAATATGGCGACATCTTCCAGATCCGAATGGGAAGTTGGCCAACGGTTGTCCTTAACGGAAAGAACGTGATGAAGGAGGCTTTGGTTCAAAGAGCAGACGACTTTTCTGGACGGCCGCCATTTTACTCTGGGGTGAACATCACAGGAGGAAAGAACATATCGTTTGGGAACTTCGATGCCAGTTGGATAAGACATCGCCAGATTGCAAGTAGTGTATTGTATACATTCGCAAATGCTAGAAAGAATCCTGTTGAAGAACTTGTCCATCAGGAGGTGGTAAAAATGGTTGACGTTTTTTTGCAAAACGGATCACGGCCATTTGATCCAAAGGAGGATCTTCTACTGGGTACAGCGGGGGTTACATACCAGATTTGCTTTGGAAAATCGGACAATTTGGAATTTGATGATGAATTCAAATATATGCTTGTGACAACACGTCATTTTATGGATTTCGTGAACGCCGGTAACCCCGTAGATATGATTCCTTGGCTTAGGTTCATCTTCAAAGACAAAACCCAAAAATTCTTTGATGTGGTCGAAAGAGCAGAAGTATTCAGAAAGAGGAAAATCGCTGAACACAAGGAAACATTCAACAGCGACCATCTTCGTGATGTTGCAGATGGTTTGATATTAGCTTATAGAAACATCCCAGAGTCTGAAAGACAAGACATTGGTCTAACAGAAGAACAGGTCATGTCTACACTTGACAACGTCTTCGGGGCAGGGTTTGACACAACTGCAACCATTCTTCACTGGACAATTCTTCTAATGTCTTCTTTCCCAGAGGTCCAGCAAAGAGTCTATGAGGAAATTTGTGACGTCATCGGAAGTTCAAATCGGCCATGTTTGTCCCATAAAAGCAAAATGCCGTACAGCGAGGCAACCTCTGCTGAAATCCTCAGATATTCCGGAATGTTTGCATTAGCTGTTCCACATTACACGACCAGAGATACGAAGGTCGGAGGATATGAGATTCCCAAATCAACAGTAGTGTTGTTGAATTTGTATTCCATCACTCACGATGAAGACGTTTGGGGCGATCCTCACAATTTCAGACCAGATCGGTTCTTGAATGACGATGGTCAGTTGGTCAAGGATATTCTTGACCGCTTCATACCATTTGGTTCCGGACGCAGGCGTTGTCTGGCCGAATTTTTGGCACGACTGGAACTCTTTCTGCTTCTCACTGGAATCCTGCAGCTTTGCATCCTAGAGAAACCGGAAGACGACGAACGTGACCTTGAACCTGTGTATGAACAGGCCTTGAAACCAAAACCATACAGGATCATCGTAAAGGCGCGTAAATAAGTGATGCAGTGATGTTGGCATCAAAATACTTTGCATCCTGGTGCATGGAGGTTTTTTTTTAGAGTACTCAAATTCCCCTGGGTAAAACGAGTTTGGCTCATAACGTTGGTTGGTTGCGCATCTCCATATATAGCCAATGGAATAGCGTAATTTCAAAGTTGATGATTGTCGGTCTTCTCATCTTTTGACTGCGATTGCTCGATTTCAAGTCATTTCATGGCCAGTTAACTTAAGCGTTATGAGTCAAATTCGTATTACACAATCAGGAGACTTTAAGTGGTCTTGCGGATAGAAATACTGCAGGATACATACCTTGAGGAAATATCTTAATATGGAACGGACAGTTCTAATGCACATGTCACAAGTGCAAGTTTATTTCACCGATTTGTTCATTGAGAGTCGGTCCAACACTACCCGGACCGCACGAGTTGCACGGGATTTTATTCCCTTTACAACCCTTTGTAGACGCACGAAATTCACGAGCAATTGTGCGGTTTGAATTCCGAAACTTCCGTGAATGCATGATCTGCACGTGCAATGTGACCTGCTTGATTATTTAAGAAATCGATGTCATAATATGTTTGTTCACTGGCTTATAAACGGTTTGATGAGGGAACGTTAAACTGGTATAAATACCGGAGCTTGTCAACGACATTTATACAGGTTAACTTGAACTTTCGTGTGTATGAGAATGTTTAACGATCAATGACCTTGTTAAATCCAATCCGCAGAGAGCATATTGCTTAATTTCAAAGTCTGAATTATAAACAATTGAATCAGCTGACCTGTTTAAACTCCCAAAAGGTTAATCATCGTTTTATTTTTGTGGGAATTTTCGTGAATGATAACGACGATGAAGAATTTATTAAATTCTTAAAGGTTTCAAACAATTTTAATGAAACCAAATTTATATATTGTCCCTTGCTCCTACTCGGGCAGTACGTTTAGGATAATGTCCGAGTAATTCTCCATTCCCAATCTCATTAAAATCAGATTACTGATTTTAATGAGATTGTCTCCATTCCCTAACATTAATGGAAGACCGAAGGGCCGAGGCAAATTATTTTTAAGGAATGGAAAATAACGAAGACATTAACATACTAAGATTACACTCAAAATAATGCTTATTTATTTTTAAAATCGTTAAAAATGTTCGAAAAATCAAACTTCCAGTCAAAAACTGTTCATTACTGAAAGATAAAACAAATCAAATCACACTTTGCAAGACATACTCGCGAAATTCGTAGATGATTCGTAGATAATTCATGAATAACTCTGGGTGAGACACCTTACTTATAAACCACGGATTTCCAAAAACTGTTACACGATTTCATTACGACTAGTATACGAAATATATACGATATTGCAATTGATAAATGTTGTGACACACTTTTCACGATACCAAAATTTGGAGAAATATTTCCGAATCAGCTAGGAATCATTGACGGATTTCAAGAATTAATAACCAATTGTCTTCGGATGTTCGCGAATGTGGAAAATTTCACTTTCGGGATAATTCAGAATGTAGTGAAATAGGGGCCTAAGCCTAAAACGCAAACTTCCGACTGATACAGGCTCTGAAGCTGTTCCTCCGTAAGATTGGCGTGTTTACACCAGATTGTATGATGATTATGAATATAGACTGGTTTCATATTTTGTTTCACAAAATGTTAAATAACATATTAATCATAATTTAGAATCATATTAGGTACCAACATAAAAGTACGATTGGAAATTTAATTTAAATACATTTCCTTGTGGATATTAAATCTATATTTAAGCATAACGTTGAATTAATAATAATAATAATAGTGCATATTTATAAAGCGCACAAATCCACGCTCGAAAGCATGCTCAAAGCGCTAAACATATAATGCTAATAAATAATGATAATAGTGATGCACATTTGAATGTGCTCACTTCACACAAACAGCAATAACAAATCAATGTGTACAATTGTTGCAATTGTGAAAGTCCTTATGAACCATAAAACTGAACAAAAAGATAGGCTTTTAGACTTGATTTGAATGATTCAAATGTTGGACATAGTTTCAGATTTTTGGGAAGAGAGTTCCACATGTTAGGAGCAAAATGCTCAAAACATCTCTGACCAAAGCACTTGAGGTTACACTTCGGCACTGTCAATAGATTCTGATGTTGTGATCTAAGCTCCCGTGCTGGGACATAGGCTGATATCAACTCTGATATGTAGGCAGGCGATTGATCATGCAGAGATTTATGCATTAGACATAAACTTTTGAGTTGAATCCTTGCTTTTATTGGAAGCCAGTGAAGATGTTTAAGGACAGGAGTAATGTGCGATCCTTTAGATGTTAGAGTCACGATTCGCGCTGCTGTATTTTGTACCTTTTGAAGTTTGTCAAGGAGAATATCCGGGAGTCCGACATAAAGACTGTTACAGTAGTCGAGTCTACTCAGTACCAGACATCTGGCTAGACATTGTGCAGCTTCCATGGTGATCAAAGGACGAATACTTCCAATCACACGTAAGTTCAAGTAGCATATTTTGCAGACATTGTTAATCTGAGCTTCCATTGAGAGTGTTGGATCTAGCAAGACACCGAGATCCTTGACAGTCTTGGTTAGCTGAACGTCCGTGTCTGACACATTAACGGTGCTTAGATCCACTTTTTTAAGCTGCTGCTTAGTTCCAAAAATGATTGCTTCCGTTTTATCACTGTTCAGTTTGAGTTTGTTTTCTGTCATCCAAGAATTCAAGGACCTGGTACAATTAGCTATATTCAAAAGAGCTTCTTCTAAGTTATGATAATGAAAGTGATTGTACAACTGGCAGTCATCGGCATATGAGTGGTGGAGGAGGCGGTGTTGTGAGATGATGTTTGAAGTACTGCCACAATAGAGAACAAATAACACTGGACCAAGTACAGATCCCTGTGGGACACCATATTTCAAGTTGACAGTGGATGACCTGTTAAAGAACATTATTACTATGATACAATGATTATCGTTTCCTATATTTTAACGTGAGTTTGATGTCCGTTTTATTTAAATACATTTCCTTGTGGATATAAACTCCTTTTTTAAGCAAAACGTTGAATAAACCCACCAATTTTAATGTGACCCGATATGGTTTTCTATAGTATAAATGCACATGTTACTGGGAGTTTGAACTTGATTTTACTAAAATATATTTCTTTCTTCACTTTTACCGATGTTTTGTTTTCATTGTGGTTAAACGTGGTATTAAAAATGCATCCATTGTGGTTTATAATATTTTATTTGGCTTTAATACGTGCCAAAATATCACATGATTTCAGTTCAAATAAGTTCAATCAACTCGCATATGTATCTCCCTATCGCCAAATATATCATAATTACTAGTTTCAATGTAAATCGAGCAAAATCATTAGACATTTGGAGAAACCGACAATGCAAGCCCGATTTACATGCAAATAGCTATAGGCCTATGACCTATTAAACATCAACCAAATTGACGTCTTGTTTGTTGTAAATAAGTTTCTAAAATGACGTTTGACTAATTGGCGCGCATCAATCGCTGTGCATTGTCCTGTATTAATTACTACTTTTACTTTAAATCATCACTTTATTGAGTCGCCTATCATTAAAATTGTAATTATCAGCAACAGTCAGAACTTCTCGATAAAACACCATATTGGGCATATGTGGAATAACACTATGGATTCACTTTTAAGAAATTCTCCATCGATCTCGACGTTGCGCAACTTCCAGTAAAAGACAAAAACTGCATTTGCCAAGTGACAAGTTCCACTAAAATCAATTGACTATTACAAAAGTCGATAACCAAATTAAAAACGAGAGAGTTGTTGCATATACGAACTTTTATTGACTTTTTGAAATATGAGAATAATATTAATTTAACAATTAATGCGATCCGATTGAATCATGGAACCTGGTGTTCCAAAGCATTCCGATCAACAAGATAAATATTGGCTGACTAAGACTTTGATGGCGAAAATTCCAACTTAGTACTTCCCAATTTTAACGAGATTAATGTTTCAGAAGTATGCCTAATTATCGAAAATGGCAGAAATATTTGTCTTATTTCACGTAATGCACAAAAAAGGATACCCCGATAGAACCATCTCTTTAATTGATCTAGTCATCAGAATCTTGAAGGTGAAGTTAAATTAAACAAATGTAAATAAACTAAAGGCGATCTCCTATTCAAAAATAATTTCGGCATAAGCATATTTATGCGAAGTTTAATCTCATGACATTTACTTCGTTTACAATATTCATAGTTTAAAATATATTGCAATGATGTTTTTGTAATGATTTTTCAAAATTTCTCATATATATTATGGCTTCGAAATAAAATAATCGCCTGCCTCGAATAAGCTCCTGCCTTGAATAATCGCCGGGTCAAATCGGTGTTTGAAATTAATAATCGCTGGGCGATTATTCAAGGATTTACGGTATACAACGGTTGCTAATATTACTGCAGGAAGAAAGCCCGCGACACCATGTGGCTATGCATTGCGGTGAAACCTGCGAGCATCGGCTGGAACAAAGTGGTTCTGCAGTCAAAGTTATTGTATCATTGCACCCAAACCTTACTGCATGCAGAATTGTTCTCAACAGCAGACATTCGAACCCTGGGCCTCTTGGTCCGAAGCCGAACGCTCTAACCACTGCGCTATCCCGCCCCATCAACGAACCTTGAAATTAAAATGAATTTTGTGACATATATGAATCTGTCTTGCAAATTTCTTTTGTATTTGTCAACTTTGTTTCAACATGTGATCATTAATGACTCAACTTACACAAATATCAAACACCATTTCATTCCATTGACATCAGAAAATTTAAATGAACATAATCATGTTGGTGAAGTAACGTGTATGTCCAATGTTATAATTTGTGTTATTTAATTGAGAATTATCAACTTTAAGCGAAAATAACCAGTGTAAGGTCAATCAGTTTAGTATAACGAAAATACAACCATTCTAAGTCGTGGTCATGATCGAAAACCGGACAATGGACCTTGGCTTGCTGAAGTCAAACGTAATTTTGGAAAATTATATAAAGTAGACAGGGAGAAAGATTTACGTTGAATCGGTCTTATAGCAAATACATACGTGAGATAGAGCCATAATTGTCGGCTACTACACATTATGAGACCGTTCCTTGGTTTTCATTGAAACATACTATATATTTGATATACATGTATAAAACATTTGAGGCTGATTATGAAAGTCGAGTAAGAAGATATAACCTAAACCAGCACATTTTGTTGATATGGTACATTGTAGAACCAAATAGAATATAATGCAAAACTGACCATGTATCTTTAAAGTTGTTCTTTTCAGCAGGTGAAGCTCGACAACTTTTTGATTATTTAAAAAAACCGCTTTATTTTATTGTGATCGGTTTCTAACGAGTCATTCAGTGTACTTTCACTTGTTTACTTTCCATTATCAAAACATATTTGGAAACTTTTGCACGTGAGCTTTTGACACTTTCATATTTACAAAATGTCACGGTCGGTAAACGATATCCACCCTCAGAGGCGCTAGATCCGGAATACACTAGAAGCAGCTGTTGACGAGTAATGTAGACTCAACTCAGTCGTCAAAAACTATTTACTGCCCAACTTCCCAATGCAAGGCATAACTCTTGCCAGTCTTCATTACTGGCTTAAATCAGCCAGTAATGCAGACTGGCAAGAGTTATGCCTTGCGTTTGGAAGTTGTTTACTGCCTAGAGGCGAGGTGAGTTGGGGTTTTAAAGGGGCAGTGGCACGCTTTTTCGCTTAAATACGTTGATGAAATGTATTTGAAAAACACACTAATAGATAAACACCCTTCTCTTTCCGGAAAATGAAGTTTAAAAATGAATGTACATGGTTCGGTAAAGCCATGGGAATTGTTTTTGTAATTCGAAATAATAAAATGTGTTCACATTACATTGAAATTTGTGCTTTATACGCACCACTGTTATTGCCACTATAGTTAATTGGTTTGTGTAATAAGATGATTTACCCTCTAAAGTAAATGTACGATGTGTTGCCTCCTAAATATAAGTGACATAAACTATCATTATAAATGGGAAATTTGAAAAATAAAATTTGCAAAAAAAACGTGCTACAGCCCCTTTTAACACCGCTTTCAAGAATATTCCACTTGTATCACTGCTGCTAGTATTATTGCAGGGAGAAAGTCCGCAACGACATGAAACTAGCGAATCATGGGTCTATTATCACCTTTGAAAATGTTTGAATTCAAAAGATTATATTTCAAAATAAGAACTATACGGCCTTATTCACATTTCAGAAAATTTCAAGGCTTTTAATGATTTGTTAAAGAAGTTTGAATATGGTCTTTCATTAAATACCTGAAAATCTCTTAAATTTTATTTCTAGAAATTTAATGTCCAAAATGAAATAAAATATATTTAAATAATGAGCCTGAATTTTTCTTTTTGACAGTTTGACAGTTTAATTTTACCCGCATTTGGTCATTGAAAGGTGAGATGAGGTGAGTTGGGATTTAGCTTAGGTTTCAAGAGAATTTCACTTATCATGGTTGCTAGTATTATTACAGGAATAAAGAAGGCATAACCTTGGTGGCTATGCATTGCGATGAAACCTGTGAGCAACGGCTGAGACTAGCGAAACATTGGTGGTACTGCGCTGAAATTCAGTGTAACATTGCACCCAAACCTTACTGCATGTAAAACAGTTCTCTACAGCAGAAAAAGTTGCCAAGCCTCTGGCGGAATTCGAACTCCGGACCTTTTGATCCGAAGCCGAACAAGAATAAGCTGCAAGAATTGTAACTGGCTTACCAAAGTTTGCTTCAAGAGATAGCTTATACAAAGAAACGGGTTGGTTGCCTTTAAAAATTAGACGTGGAAATAAGAAACTTTGTACTTTTTACAAAATTATTAATATACAAGCTCCAGATTATCTGATTAATTTACTTTCACCAGCCACTGAAACTATTTCTCATTACAACTTACGTAACAAATCAAATTTATCTATTCCAAAATTTCGAACTGCAGTCCTTCAAAAGTCTTTTATTTATGACTGTGCTTATCTGTGGAATAACATTTCCTCGAAAATAAGATGTTCAAATTCATTATCGTCATTTAAAGCAAAATTATCTGAACAAGAATGTAAAATCCCAAAATATTTTCTATTCGGCGATAGGAAGATGAACATTATACACAGTAAGTTAAGAAATTCTTGTAGTTCCCTAAACGGTGATCTGTATCGTGTCAATTTATCTGAAAGTAAATCTTGCATTTGTGGTGCTTTAGTTGAAGATGTTTATCATTTCTTCTTGAGATGTCCAAGACATGCTGATCTTCGTTTAGAATTAAAGCAAATATTTTATAATTTAAAGGCAGAATTTGATATTAATACAATCCTGTATGGAAACCCAAATCTTCCACAAACAGTCAATGAAAACATATTTCACCATGTTCATAAATTCATTGGAAAGAGTCAACGGTTCAAATAATACATTAATACTAATGTACGTATTTACCATATTCAAAGTGCATTTTGTCATAAGAATAACATTTCCATTTCTGTGTTGCCTTAATAATGTATATTACATGTTTACCCACTTCGTCACTTGTAGATTTCTTACTTTCTTGTTATGTATTCTAGCCTTGTAAAATAGTTGTTGATTACCTGGAGATGGCTTCTATAAGTTTCACAACTTGTGCCCAATTCATTTCTTAAATGAATAAAATATGTTTTCAATCAAAAGCCGAACACGCTAAACAATACTGCCGAGACGATGCATGATTCGACAACTCAGCCAGTACAAAATAAACAGGGGTTATACCTCAGCTAGCCAGAAAAACCGGCCCGTTACCGGCATTCTCAACCCTCATCGGCCCGATACTTGCCATGTAAAAGTAAACTGTAAACTGTGATTTTTTAAATTTTCTTAAGTAGTACAAAATATATTTATTAATGTCATTATTTATCTCAAATAATCATTTTTTGTTCACCTTATTTTAAAATTTTTTACCATTGCTCCCATGTTCCCTACGCAAGGCGTAACTTGCGCCAGTCTCCATCACTGGCTAAATTAAGCCTACCAGTATTTCCTTCCCTTTCGTGCCACGATAGCGAAGCATAGTGGGCTCTGAAAAGGGCAGAGAAAGGTAAAAGAAATTGGTGTAAGACTTAATTTAGGCAGTGATTTAGACTGGCGGGAGTTATATGTCTTGCGAGGGATGTTATATTTCTCCATGCTATGAATGATGGGCCATTCACATTAGACAGGTGTAATGAGCCGCGAAGGGGCAAATGGTAAGTCGATTTTGGACCGATGATAGTTGGCCGATATTGGGCAGATGGAGAGTCGATATTTGGCCGATCAATATTTTGCTGATACTCGGCCGATGGGGAAGCTCTTTTTGGCCGATCATAGTTTGGCAGTACTGAGCCAGTGAGGAGCCGATATTGGACCGATCATAGTTTGCTGGTAATGGGCCGATGAGGAGCCGATATTGGACCGATCATAGTTTGCTGGTAATGGGCCGATGAGGAGCCGATATTGGACCGATCATAGTTTGTCGGTAATGGGCCGATGAGGAGCCGATATTGGACCGATCATAGTTTGTCGGTAATGGGCCGATGAGGAGCCGATATTGGACCGATCATAGTTTGCTGGTAATGGGCCGATGAGAAGCCGATATTGGACCGATCATAGTTTGTCGGTAATGGGCCGAAGAAGAGCCGATATTGGACCAATCATAGTTTGTCGGTAATGGGCCGATGAAGAGCCGATATTGGACCGATCATAGTTTGTCGGTAATGGGCCGATGAGGAGCCGATATTGGACCAATCATAGTTTGCTGGTAATGGGCCGATGAGAAGCCGATTTTGGACCGATCATAGTTTGCTGGTAATGGGCCGATGAGAAGCCGATATTGGACCGATCATAGTTTGTCGGTAATGGGCCGATGAAGAGCCGATATTGGACCGATCATAGTTTGTCGGTAATGGGCCGATGAGAAGCCGATATTGGACCGATCATAGTTTGCTGGTAATGGGCCGATGAGAAGCCGATTTTGGACCGATCATAGTTTGCTGGTAATTGGCCGATGAGGAGCCGATATTGGACCAATCATAGTTTGCTGGTAATGGGCCGATGAGGAGCCAATTTTGGACCGATCATAGTTTGCTGGTAATGGGCCGATGAGGAGCCGATATTGGACCGATCATAGTTTGCTGGTAATGGGCCGATGAGGAGCCAATTTTGGACCGATCATAGTTTGCTGGTAATGGGCCGATGAGAAGCCGATTTTGGACCGATCATAGTTTGCTGGTAATGGGCCGATGAGAAGCCGATTTTGGACCGATCATAGTTTGCTGGTAATGGGCCGATGAGGAGCCGATATTGGACCAATCATAGTTTGCTGGTAATGGGCCGATGAGAAGCCGATTTTGGACCGATCATAGTTTGCTGGTAATGGGCCGATGAGGAGCCAATTTTGGACCGATCATAGTTTGCTGGTAATGGGCCGATGAGGAGCCGATATTGGACCAATCATAGTTTGCTGGTAATGGGCCGATGAGAAGCCGATTTTGGACCGATCATAGTTTGTCGGTAATGGGCCGATGAAGAGCCGATATTGGACCGATCATAGTTTGTCGGTAATGGGCCGATGAAGAGCCGGTATTGGACCGATCATAGTTTGCTGGTAATGGGCCGATGAGAAGCCGATTTTGGACCGATCATAGTTTGCTGGTAATGGGCCGATGAGAAGCCGATTTTGGACCGATCATAGTTTGCTGGTAATGGGCCGATGAGGAGCCGATATTGGACCGATCATAGTTTGCTGGTAATGGGCCGATGAGAAGCCGATTTTGGACCGATCATAGTTTGCTGGTAATGGGCCGATGAGGAGCCGATTTTGGACCGATCATAGTTTGCTGGTAATGGGCCGATGAGAAGCCGATTTTGGACCGATCATAGTTTGCTGGTAATGGGCCGATGAGAAGCCGATTTTGGACCGATCATAGTTTGCTGGTAATGGGCCGATGAGGAGCCGATATTGGACCAATCATAGTTTGCTGGTAATGGGCCGATGAGAAGCCGATTTTGGACCGATCATAGTTTGCTGGTAATGGGCCGATGAGGAGCCAATTTTGGACCGATCATAGTTTGCTGGTAATGGGCCGATGAGAAGCCGATTTTGGACCGATCATAGTTTGCTGGTAATGGGCCGATGAGGAGCCGATTTTGGACCGATCATAGTTTGCTGGTAATGGGCCGATGAGAAGCCGATATTGGACCGATCATAGTTTGCCGGTAATGGGCCGATGAGGAGCCGATATTGGACCGATCATAGTTTGACGGTAATGGGCCGATGAGGAGCCGATATTGGACCAATCATAGTTTGCTGGTAATGGGCCGATGAGGAGCCGATATTGGACCAATCATAGTTTGCTGGTAATGGGCCGATGAGAAGCCGATTTTGGACCGATCATAGTTTGCTGGTAATGGGCCGATGAGGAGCCGATATTGGACCGATCACAGTTTGCTGGTAATGGGCCGATGAGAAGCCGATTTTGGACCGATCATAGTTTGCTGGTAATGGGCCGATGAGAAGCCGATTTTGGACCGATCATAGTTTGCTGGTAATGGGCCGATGAGGAGCCGATATTGGACCAATCATAGTTTGCTGGTAATGGGCCGATGAGAAGCCGATTTTGGACCGATCATAGTTTGCTGGTAATGGGCCGATGAGGAGCCAATTTTGGACCGATCATAGTTTGCTGGTAATGGGCCGATGAGAAGCCGATTTTGGACCGATCATAGTTTGCTGGTAATGGGCCGATGAGGAGCCGATTTTGGACCGATCATAGTTTGCTGGTAATGGGCCGATGAGAAGCCGATATTGGACCGATCATAGTTTGCCGGTAATGGGCCGATGAGGAGCCGATATTGGACCGATCATAGTTTGACGGTAATGGGCCGATGAGGAGCCGATATTGGACCAATCATAGTTTGCTGGTAATGGGCCGATGAGGAGCCGATATTGGACCAATCATAGTTTGCTGGTAATGGGCCGATGAGAAGCCGATTTTGGACCGATCATAGTTTGCTGGTAATGGGCCGATGAGGAGCCGATATTGGACCGATCACAGTTTGCTGGTAATGGGCCGATGAGAAGCCGATTTTGGACCGATCATAGTTTGCTGGTAATTGGCCGATGAGGAGCCGATTTTGGACCGATCATAGTTTGCTGGTAATGGGCCGATGAGGAGCCAATTTTCGACCGATCATTTTTTGCTGGTAATGGGCCGATTAGAAGCCGATTTTGGACCGATCATAGTTTGCTGGTAATGGGCCGATGAGGAGCCGATTTTGGACCGATCATAGTTTGCTGGTAATGGGCCGATGAGAAGCCGATATTGGACCGATCATAGTTTACCGGTAATGGGCCGATGAGGAGCCGATATTGGACCAATCATAGTTTGCTGGTAATGGGCCGATGAAGAGCCGATATTGGACCGATCATAGTTTGCTGGTAATGGGCCGATGAGAAGCCGATTTTGGACCGATCATAGTTTGCTGGTAATTGGCCGATGAGAAGCCGATTTTGGACCGATCATAGTTTGCTGGTAATGGGCCGATGAGAAGCCGATATTTGGGCCGATCATAGTTTGCTGGTAATGGGCCGATGAGAAGCCGATATTGGACCGATCATAGTTTGCCGGTAATGGGCCGATGAGGAGCCGATATTGGACCAATCATAGTTTGCTGGTAATGGGCCGATCAAGAGCCGATATTGGACCGATCATAGTTTGCTGGTATTAGGCCGATGAGAAGCTGATTTTGGACCGATCATAGTTTGCTGGTAATGGGCCGATGAGAAGCCGATTTTGGACCGATCATAGTTTGCTGGTAATGGGCCGATGAGAAGCCGATTTTGGACCGATCATAGTTTGCTGGTAATGGGCCGATGAGAAGCCGATATTTGGGCCGATCATAGTTTACTGGTAATGGGCCGATGAAGAGCCGATATTGGACCGATCATAGTTTGCCGGTAATGGGCCGATGAGAAGCCGATATTTGGGCCGATCATAGTTTACTGGTAATGGGCCGATGAAGAGCCGATATTGGACCGATCATAGTTTGCCGGTAATGGGCCGATGAGAAGCCGATATTTGACCGATCATAGTTTACTGGTACTGGGCCGATGAGAAGCCGATTTTGGACCGATCATAGTTTGCTGGTAATGGGCCGATGAGAAGCCGATTTTGGACCGATCATAGTTTGCTGGTAATGGGCCGATGAGGAGCCGATATTGGACCAATCATAGTTTGCTGGTAATGGGCCGATGAGAAGCCGATTTTGGACCGATCATAGTTTGCTGGTAATGGGCCGATGAGGAGCCGATTTTGGACCGATCATAGTTTGCTGGTAATGGGCCGATGAGAAGCCGATTTTGGACCGATCATAGTTTGCTGGTAATGGGCCGATGAGAAGCCGATTTTGGACCGATCATAGTTTGCTGGTAATGGGCCGATGAGGAGCCGATATTGGACCAATCATAGTTTGCTGGTAATGGGCCGATGAGAAGCCGATTTTGGACCGATCATAGTTTGCTGGTAATGGGCCGATGAGGAGCCAATTTTGGACCGATCATAGTTTGCTGGTAATGGGCCGATGAGAAGCCGATTTTGGACCGATCATAGTTTGCTGGTAATGGGCCGATGAGGAGCCGATTTTGGACCGATCATAGTTTGCTGGTAATGGGCCGATGAGAAGCCGATATTGGACCGATCATAGTTTGCCGGTAATGGGCCGATGAGGAGCCGATATTGGACCGATCATAGTTTGTCGGTAATGGGCCGATGAGGAGCCGATATTGGACCAATCATAGTTTGCTGGTAATGGGCCGATGAGGAGCCGATATTGGACCTATCATAGTTTGCTGGTAATGGGCCGATGAGAAGCCGATTTTGGACCGATCATAGTTTGCTGGTAATGGGCCGATGAGGAGCCGATATTGGACCGATCATAGTTTGCTGGTAATGGGCCGATGAGAAGCCGATTTTGGACCGATCATAGTTTGCTGGTAATTGGCCGATGAGGAGCCGATTTTGGACCGATCATAGTTTGCTGGTAATGGGCCGATGAGGAGCCAATTTTCGACCGATCATTTTTTGCTGGTAATGGGCCGATTAGAAGCCGATTTTGGACCGATCATAGTTTGCTGGTAATGGGCCGATGAGGAGCCGATTTTGGACCGATCATAGTTTGCTGGTAATGGGCCGATGAGAAGCCGATATTGGACCGATCATAGTTTGCCGGTAATGGGCCGATGAGGAGCCGATATTGGACCAATCATAGTTTGCTGGTAATGGGCCGATGAGGAGCCGATATTGGACCGATCATAGTTTGCTGGTAATGGGCCGATGAGAAGCCGATTTTGGACCGATCATAGTTTGCTGGTAATTGGCCGATGAGAAGCCGATTTTGGACCGATCATAGTTTGCTGGTAATGGGCCGATGAGAAGCCGATATTTGGGCCGATCATAGTTTGCTGGTAATGGGCCGATGAGAAGCCGATATTGGACCAATCATAGTTTGCCGGTAATGGGCCGATGAGGAGCCGATATTGGACCAATCATAGTTTGCTGGTAATGGGCCGATCAAGAGCCGATATTGGACCGATCATAGTTTGCTGGTATTAGGCCGATGAGAAGCTGATTTTGGACCGATCATAGTTTGCTGGTAATGGGCCGATGAGAAGCTGATTTTGGACCGATCATAGTTTGCTGGTAATGGGCCGATGAGAAGCCGATTTTGGACCGATCATAGTTTGCCGGTAATGGGCCGATGAGAAGCTGATTTTGGACCGATCATAGTTTGCTGGTAATGGGCCGATGAGAAGCTGATTTTGGACCGATCATAGTTTGCTGGTAATGGGCCGATGAGAAGCCGATTTTGGACCGATCATAGTTTGCTGGTAATGGGCCGATGAGAAGCCGATATTTGGGCCGATCATAGTTTACTGGTAATGGGCCGATGAAGAGCCGATTTTGGACCGATCATAGTTTGCTGGTAATGGGCCGATGAGGAGCCGATATTGGACCAATCATAGTTTGCTGGTAATGGGCCGATGAGAAGCCGATTTTGGACCGATCATAGTTTGCTGGTAATGGGCCGATGAGGAGCCAATTTTGGACCGATCATAGTTTGCTGGTAATGGGCCGATGAGAAGCCGATTTTGGACCGATCATAGTTTGCTGGTAATGGGCCGATGAGAAGCCGATTTTGGACCGATCATAGTTTGCTGGTAATGGGCCGATGAGGAGCCGATATTGGACCAATCATAGTTTGCTGGTAATGGGCCGATGAGAAGCCGATTTTGGACCGATCATAGTTTGCTGGTAATGGGCCGATGAGGAGCCAATTTTGGACCGATCATAGTTTGCTGGTAATGGGCCGATGAGAAGCCGATTTTGGACCGATCATAGTTTGCTGGTAATGGGCCGATGAGGAGCCGATTTTGGACCGATCATAGTTTGCTGGTAATGGGCCGATGAGAAGCCGATATTGGACCGATCATAGTTTGCCGGTAATGGGCCGATGAGGAGCCGATATTGGACCGATCATAGTTTGTCGGTAATGGGCCGATGAGGAGCCGATATTGGACCAATCATAGTTTGCTGGTAATGGGCCGATGAGGAGCCGATATTGGACCAATCATAGTTTGCTGGTAATGGGCCGATGAGAAGCCGATTTTGGACCGATCATAGTTTGCTGGTAATGGGCCGATGAGGAGCCGATATTGGACCGATCACAGTTTGCTGGTAATGGGCCGATGAGAAGCCGATTTTGGACCGATCATAGTTTGCTGGTAATTGGCCGATGAGGAGCCGATTTTGGACCGATCATAGTTTGCTGGTAATGGGCCGATGAGGAGCCAATTTTCGACCGATCATTTTTTGCTGGTAATGGGCCGATTAGAAGCCGATTTTGGACCGATCATAGTTTGCTGGTAATGGGCCGATGAGGAGCCGATTTTGGACCGATCATAGTTTGCTGGTAATGGGCCGATGAGGAGCCGATATTGGACCGATCATAGTTTGTCGGTAATGGGCCGATGAGGAGCCGATATTGGACCAATCATAGTTTGCTGGTAATGGGCCGATGAGGAGCCGATATTGGACCAATCATAGTTTGCTGGTAATGGGCCGATGAGAAGCCGATTTTGGACCGATCATAGTTTGCTGGTAATGGGCCGATGAGGAGCCGATATTGGACCGATCACAGTTTGCTGGTAATGGGCCGATGAGAAGCCGATTTTGGACCGATCATAGTTTGCTGGTAATTGGCCGATGAGGAGCCGATTTTGGACCGATCATAGTTTGCTGGTAATGGGCCGATGAGGAGCCAATTTTCGACCGATCATTTTTTGCTGGTAATGGGCCGATTAGAAGCCGATTTTGGACCGATCATAGTTTGCTGGTAATGGGCCGATGAGGAGCCGATTTTGGACCGATCATAGTTTGCTGGTAATGGGCCGATGAGAAGCCGATATTGGACCGATCATAGTTTGCCGGTAATGGGCCGATGAGGAGCCGATATTGGACCAATCATAGTTTGCTGGTAATGGGCCGATGAAGAGCCGATATTGGACCGATCATAGTTTGCTGGTAATGGGCCGATGAGAAGCCGATTTTGGACCGATCATAGTTTGCTGGTAATTGGCCGATGAGAAGCCGATTTTGGACCGATCATAGTTTGCTGGTAATGGGCCGATGAGAAGCCGATATTTGGGCCGATCATAGTTTGCTGGTAATGGGCCGATGAGGAGCCGATATTGGACCAATCATAGTTTGCTGGTAATGGGCCGATGAGAAGCCGATTTTGGACCGATCATAGTTTGCTGGTAATGGGCCGATGAGGAGCCAATTTTGGACCGATCATAGTTTGCTGGTAATGGGCCGATGAGAAGCCGATTTTGGACCGATCATAGTTTGCTGGTAATGGGCCGATGAGGAGCCGATTTTGGACCGATCATAGTTTGCTGGTAATGGGCCGATGAGAAGCCGATATTGGACCGATCATAGTTTGCCGGTAATGGGCCGATGAGGAGCCGATATTGGACCGATCATAGTTTGTCGGTAATGGGCCGATGAGGAGCCGATATTGGACCAATCATAGTTTGCTGGTAATGGGCCGATGAGGAGCCGATATTGGACCAATCATAGTTTGCTGGTAATGGGCCGATGAGAAGCCGATTTTGGACCGATCATAGTTTGCTGGTAATGGGCCGATGAGGAGCCGATATTGGACCGATCACAGTTTGCTGGTAATGGGCCGATGAGAAGCCGATTTTGGACCGATCATAGTTTGCTGGTAATTGGCCGATGAGGAGCCGATTTTGGACCGATCATAGTTTGCTGGTAATGGGCCGATGAGGAGCCAATTTTCGACCGATCATTTTTTGCTGGTAATGGGCCGATTAGAAGCCGATTTTGGACCGATCATAGTTTGCTGGTAATGGGCCGATGAGGAGCCGATTTTGGACGGATCATAGTTTGCTGGTAATGGGCCGATGAGAAGCCGATATTGGACCGATCATAGTTTGCCGGTAATGGGCCGATGAGGAGCAGATATTGGACCAATCATAGTTTGCTGGTAATGGGCCGATGAAGAGCCGATATTGGACCGATCATAGTTTGCTGGTAATGGGCCGATGAGAAGCCGATTTTGGACCGATCATAGTTTGCTGGTAATTGGCCGATGAGAAGCCGATTTTGGACCGATCATAGTTTGCTGGTAATGGGCCGATGAGAAGCCGATATTTGGGCCGATCATAGTTTGCTGGTAATGGGCCGATGAGAAGCCGATATTGGACCGATCATAGTTTGCCGGTAATGGGCCGATGAGAAGCCGATATTTGGGCCGATCATAGTTTGCTGGTAATGGGCCGATGAGAAGCCGATATTGGACCGATCATAGTTTGCCGGTAATGGGCCGATGAGGAGCCGATATTGGACCAATCATAGTTTGCTGGTAATGGGCCGATCAAGAGCCGATATTGGACCGATCATAGTTTGCTGGTATTAGGCCGATGAGAAGCTGATTTTGGACCGATCATAGTTTGCTGGTAATGGGCCGATGAGAAGCTGATTTTGGACCGATCATAGTTTGCTGGTAATGGGCCGATGAGAAGCCGATATTTGGGCCGATCATAGTTTGCTGGTAATGGGCCGATGAGGAGCCGATATTGGACCAATCATAGTTTGCTGGTAATGGGCCGATGAGAAGCCGATTTTGGACCGATCATAGTTTGCTGGTAATGGGCCGATGAGGAGCCAATTTTGGACCGATCATAGTTTGCTGGTAATGGGCCGATGAGAAGCCGATTTTGGACCGATCATAGTTTGCTGGTAATGGGCCGATGAGGAGCCGATTTTGGACCGATCATAGTTTGCGGGTAATGGGCCGATGAGAAGCCGATATTGGACCGATCATAGTTTGCCGGTAATGGGCCGATGAGGAGCCGATATTGGACCGATCATAGTTTGTCGGTAATGGGCCGATGAGGAGCCGATATTGGACCAATCATAGTTTGCTGGTAATGGGCCGATGAGGAGCCGATATTGGACCAATCATAGTTTGCTGGTAATGGGCCGATGAGAAGCCGATTTTGGACCGATCATAGTTTGCTGGTAATGGGCCGATGAGGAGCCGATATTGGACCGATCACAGTTTGCTGGTAATGGGCCGATGAGAAGCCGATTTTGGACCGATCATAGTTTGCTGGTAATTGGCCGATGAGGAGCCGATTTTGGACCGATCATAGTTTGCTGGTAATGGGCCGATGAGGAGCCAATTTTCGACCGATCATTTTTTGCTGGTAATGGGCCGATTAGAAGCCGATTTTGGACCGATCATAGTTTGCTGGTAATGGGCCGATGAGGAGCCGATTTTGGACCGATCATAGTTTGCTGGTAATGGGCCGATGAGAAGCCGATATTGGACCGATCATAGTTTGCCGGTAATGGGCCGATGAGGAGCCGATATTGGACCAATCATAGTTTGCTGGTAATGGGCCGATGAAGAGCCGATATTGGACCGATCATAGTTTGCTGGTAATGGGCCGATGAGAAGCCGATTTTGGACCGATCATAGTTTGCTGGTAATTGGCCGATGAGAAGCCGATTTTGGACCGATCATAGTTTGCTGGTAATGGGCCGATGAGAAGCCGATATTTGGGCCGATCATAGTTTGCTGGTAATGGGCCGATGAGAAGCCGATATTGGACCGATCATAGTTTGCCGGTAATGGGCCGATGAGAAGCCGATATTTGGGCCGATCATAGTTTGCTGGTAATGGGCCGATGAGAAGCCGATATTGGACCGATCATAGTTTGCTGGTAATGGGCCGATGAGGAGCCGATATTGGACCAATCATAGTTTGCTGGTAATGGGCCGATCAAGAGCCGATATTGGACCGATCATAGTTTGCTGGTATTAGGCCGATGAGAAGCTGATTTTGGACCGATCATAGTTTGCTGGTAATGGGCCGATGAGAAGCTGATTTTGGACCGATCATAGTTTGCTGGTAATGGGCCGATGAGAAGCCGATTTTGGACCGATCATAGTTTGCTGGTAATGGGCCGATGAGAAGCCGATATTTGGGCCGATCATAGTTTACTGGTAATGGGCCGATGAGAAGCCGATTTTGGACCGATCATAGTTTGCTGGTAATGGGCCGATGAGGAGCCAATTTTGGACCGATCATAGTTTGCTGGTAATGGGCCGATGAGAAGCCGATTTTGGACCGATCATAGTTTGCTGGTAATGGGCCGATGAGGAGCCGATTTTGGACCGATCATAGTTTGCTGGTAATGGGCCGATGAGAAGCCGATATTGGACCGATCATAGTTTGCCGGTAATGGGCCGATGAGGAGCCGATATTGGACCGATCATAGTTTGTCGGTAATGGGCCGATGAGGAGCCGATATTGGACCAATCATAGTTTGCTGGTAATGGGCCGATGAGGAGCCGAAATTGGACCAATCATAGTTTGCTGGTAATGGGCCGATGAGAAGCCGATTTTGGACCGATCATAGTTTGCTGGTAATGGGCCGATGAGGAGCCGATATTGGACCGATCACAGTTTGCTGGTAATGGGCCGATGAGAAGCCGATTTTGGACCGATCATAGTTTGCTGGTAATTGGCCGATGAGGAGCCGATTTTGGACCGATCATAGTTTGCTGGTAATGGGCCGATGAGGAGCCAATTTTCGACCGATCATTTTTTGCTGGTAATGGGCCGATTAGAAGCCGATTTTGGACCGATCATAGTTTGCTGGTAATGGGCCGATGAGGAGCCGATTTTGGACCGATCATAGTTTGCTGGTAATGGGCCGATGAGAAGCCGATATTGGACCGATCATAGTTTGCCGGTAATGGGCCGATGAGGAGCCGATATTGGACCAATCATAGTTTGCTGGTAATGGGCCGATGAAGAGCCGATATTGGACCGATCATAGTTTGCTGGTAATGGGCCGATGAGAAGCCGATTTTGGACCGATCATAGTTTGCTGGTAATGGGCCGATGAGAAGCCGATATTTGGGCCGATCATAGTTTACTGGTAATGGGCCGATGAGAAGCCGATTTTGGACCGATCATAGTTTGCTGGTAATGGGCCGATGAGGAGCCAATTTTGGACCGATCATAGTTTGCTGGTAATGGGCCGATGAGAAGCCGATTTTGGACCGATCATAGTTTGCTGGTAATGGGCCGATGAGGAGCCGATTTTGGACCGATCATAGTTTGCTGGTAATGGGCCGATGAGAAGCCGATATTGGACCGATCATAGTTTGCCGGTAATGGGCCGATGAGGAGCCGATATTGGACCGATCATAGTTTGTCGGTAATGGGCCGATGAGGAGCCGATATTGGACCAATCATAGTTTGCTGGTAATGGGCCGATGAGGAGCCGATATTGGACCAATCATAGTTTGCTGGTAATGGGCCGATGAGAAGCCGATTTTGGACCGATCATAGTTTGCTGGTAATGGGCCGATGAGGAGCCGATATTGGACCGATCACAGTTTGCTGGTAATGGGCCGATGAGAAGCCGATTTTGGACCGATCATAGTTTGCTGGTAATTGGCCGATGAGGAGCCGATTTTGGACCGATCATAGTTTGCTGGTAATGGGCCGATGAGGAGCCAATTTTCGACCGATCATTTTTTGCTGGTAATGGGCCGATTAGAAGCCGATTTTGGACCGATCATAGTTTGCTGGTAATGGGCCGATGAGGAGCCGATTTTGGACCGATCATAGTTTGCTGGTAATGGGCCGATGAGAAGCCGATATTGGACCGATCATAGTTTGCCGGTAATGGGCCGATGAGGAGCCGATATTGGACCAATCATAGTTTGCTGGTAATGGGCCGATGAAGAGCCGATATTGGACCGATCATAGTTTGCTGGTAATGGGCCGATGAGAAGCCGATTTTGGACCGATCATAGTTTGCTGGTAATTGGCCGATGAGAAGCCGATTTTGGACCGATCATAGTTTGCTGGTAATGGGCCGATGAGAAGCCGATTTTTGGGCCGATCATAGTTTGCTGGTAATGGGCCGATGAGAAGCCGATATTGGACCGATCATAGTTTGCCGGTAATGGGCCGATGAGGAGCCGATATTGGACCAATCATAGTTTGCTGGTAATGGGCCGATCAAGAGCCGATATTGGACCGATCATAGTTTGCTGGTATTAGGCCGATGAGAAGCTGATTTTGGACCGATCATAGTTTGCTGGTAATGGGCCGATGAGAAGCTGATTTTGGACCGATCATAGTTTGCTGGTAATGGGCCGATGAGAAGCCGATTTTGGACCGATCATAGTTTGCTGGTAATGGGCCGATGAGAAGCCGATATTTGGGCCGATCATAGTTTACTGGTAATGGGCCGATGAAGAGCCGATATTGGACCGATCATAGTTTGCCGGTAATGGGCCGATGAGAAGCCGATATTTGGTCCGATCATAGTTTACTGGTAATGGGCCGATGAAGAGCCGATATTGGACCGATCATAGTTTGCCGGTAATGGGCCGATGAGAAGCCGATATTTGACCGATCATAGTTTACTGGTACTGGGCCGATGAGGAGCCGATATTGGACCGATCATTGTTTGCAGGTACCTAATGGGCCGATGAAGAGCCGATATTTGACCAATCATAGTTTGCTGGTACTGGGCCGATGAAGAGCCGATATTTGACCGATCACAGTTTGCCGGTAATGGGCCGATGAAGAGCCGATATTGGACCTATCATTGTTTGCAGGTACCTAATGGGCCGATGAAGAGCCGATATTGGACCTATCATTGTTTGCAGGTAATGGGCCGATGAAGAGCCGATATTGGACAGATCATAGTTTACTGGTACTGGGCCGATGAAGAGCCGATATTGGACTGATCATAGTTTGCCGATACTGGACCGATAAGGAGGCCGACCAAAGTGTAATCGATACTGTGCTAGTTTTTTGCTCGTCTAAATAAACCAATCAAGAATTTTGAAGAATAACATTTTAGTGTTGACTATCACTAAGTCTTTCAAACGAAAACATGAAGGTAATTTCTTTTTAAGGTTCGAACAATTAATAAACTACATCTTGATAAGAAGTTCCATTACTGTGTCTGGAGTCGACTAAGGTTGATAACGATTGAGGAGCTTATGAGAAAGGCTATCTGATCCTACACATCCTCACTGCCTGTAAGGTGGTCTGTTATCCAGACCCTAGATTAAAATATTCAATTGTCGACCAACCCAGTCTAGAAAGTTATAGCAAGTCTAGATTACTCAGCTCTTTTAGGGGTCCATTTTGTATATATATTTGAATTGTTTGTAAAATGGTGTTGGTGACAAAAAAACAAATTCTGAGACTAAATGTTAGTCTACCTGTAAGGTTAAACGTAGCTAAATAACCGCTCACACGAACAGCCGTGAATAGGGTAACACTTTCCAAATGATGGTTTTCATTTTATCGATATCTTCCTTCCGTGGGTCATTTCAGGCACGTGCATACACTTAAAGGGGCTGTGGCACATTTTCTAATGGAAGTAAAGAGATCTCGCAAAAAGGACAGAACTGTTACCAAATAATCCTCCTCAGATTTAAAACAAATTTAAAACGCATGGTTATGATTTGCTTAAGCAACGCGGATCTATTTCCCATCCTCGGATTATTAAAAGGTGTTCACACTAAAATTGCCGCTGCAATAAATACTACATTGATATACGCGTAATGATATTGAAACCTTTCTCATTACCATTTAGTTTTCATGAAATACGATGAAGACCAAGTCATTTCGAGTCGCTGATTGCAGAACTAGATTCGATTGCAACCAATCAGGACACTCCATTTCTGCAGTCGGATTCAGGCCATGTAGAACAGAGGTTAGGATTGGAAATCTGAAGGGATTCACCTCTGTGGGAAGAGAATGAGTTTGTGATTATAATGATATTTTTACAAGAAATAAGTATTGTTCTTGTGCAGAAATTGCGTGAGCTTTATGATGGCTAAAACAATACTCTTGTTTCAAAGTTGACTTTAAAGGGAGAGTTCTGTCGCCATTTTGGATTATTTTGCATTACGTGAAATGAAACACGCTATATTGTAACTAATTTTACATCTACAGACATACACTGATAGAGTATTCACATAGTAACACATAACATATTATAAAACTAATAAACACTTTGCTGTTATGCTGTAGCGAAGTTTTCCCCACTCGCAGCGTCGATAAATGGCTTCATTTCGTGTTTTTAAAAAAAAATTAACAAATGTCTTTATAAAGTTGTGAAATAAAAATTCATCAAAATATTACTTTTATTAGTATATTTCAATTTGACTGTGTTTTAATAATGTATTAATAACATATATGTGAAAACAGGAATATCCTCCCGGATTTCGTTTCAACAAAAAATACCCCGATAGAACCCTCATTTTAACACATTAAAACATATTTTACCGTACGTGTAATAAGGTACTTATCAGTTGTTTAAATTTCATCCTTTTTCAACGATTAATGACAAAAAGGTTTTGGAATACTTTTCATTCATTCCGTTAACGGGGGAGTAGCATGTGTTTTCACTCAAATAAGATGATGAAATGTATTTTAAAAATAGTGTCACTAATAGTAAAAAATCATTTTCTCTTCGAAAAATCAAGTTAAAACTTGGTTGTACATGGTTCCGTAACGCCATGGGAATCGTTTTTGTCATTCGAAATAATAAAATGTGTTCACAATAAAATGGCCGCCATGCAATTTCTGCTTTATACGCAACACCGATATTACCACTACTGATAATTGGTTTGTTTAATAAGATGTTTGACCCTCTAAAGTAGATATAAATGACATAAACTATCATTATAAATGGGAAATTTGAAAATATGTGCTACTGCCCCTTTAAGTAAGGCTTCTCTTTTTTACTTTTGAAATGTTAATGTCGGTAGGACAATAGGACAATAGTTATTCGGATAGAAATTAAGACGGTTCGTTGTTCTAGTTTTAAGCGCTTGGGGAATTATGAAGAATCGAGAAACATAAACCAATTATAACAGGGGTTAAATGGAATATATGTATTGAATTACATATGTAGAGGGTAATTGTGCTTTATACTGCATTCGCAGTAAGTCATAATATTACCTTTGCGAGTGTCATATGTCGTAACAATTTTGACGTTTATGTAAAACAGTGACTCATTACCATAACCAGAGTGTGTAAAGCGTGTACCCTAGCTTCCACGCCCAATATTAACAAGAATGCACTTTGCATTGTATTGTGTCCGTGAGGGTCATTTGATTTAGAGCAAATGGGACAAGTAGGTTTGTCTTGGTTTTAAAGAGACTGTAACACGCCTTATAACGGATATAAAGAGATTTCACACAAACAAGTTACCAATTGCAAAACAACCATCATTCAACAAATAGAGCTCTAAAACGAATGGCTATGGTTCGGTTGAGCAACGCGGATCTATTTCCCATCCTCGAATTAATTAAATGTAGGGTTCTGTCGCCATCTTGGATATTTTGCATTACGTGAAATGAAACACGCTATATTGTACCCAATTTTGCAACTTTTTGATAACTAAAGACATTCACATAGTAACACATAACATGTAATAAAACTAATAAAGAAGTTGCTGTTATGCTGTAGCGAAGTTTTCCCGACTCGCAGCGCCGATGAATGGCTTCAGTTCTCATTGTTTTATTTTTCAACAATTGTGCGCTTGAGTTTATCAAGTTGTGAAATATAAAGTCATCAAAATGTTACCTTCATTAGTATCTTTCAATTTCACTGTGTTTTAATAACATATATGTGTAAACAGGAATATCCTCCCGAATTTCGTTTCCACAAAAATACCCCGATAGAACCCTCCCTTTAAAGGGGCAGTAGCACGTTTTTTTGCAAAATTTATTTTTTCAAATTTCCTTTTTATAATGATAGTTTGTGCCATTTAAATTTACGTTAGAGGGTAAAACATCCTATTACACAAACCAATTGTTCGTAGTAGTAATAACGGTGTTGCGTATAAAGCAAAATTGCATGTCGGCCATTTTATTGTGAACACATTTTATTATTTCGAATGACAAAAACTATCCCCATGGCTTTACTTAGCCATGTACACTCATTTTAAACTTGAGAGCGAAGGGCGTTTTACGATTGGTGAATTTATTTTTCAAATACATTTCATCGACTTATTTGAGCAAAAAAACGTGCTACTGCCCCTTTAAAGGTGTTCACACTAACATGGCTGCTAGTAGTTTTCGTTTTATAATTTACACAGTTTTCTACGACTACGGATAATCGGGTCTTGTAACTTGTTCACCATCTGAAGTAAAGATATACCGCATACACTAATATTATTAACAGCAAAATTGATCATAATATAAACGTGTTACAGTGCCTTTAAAACTGTAAATTTGTTCGTTCTTCTGCTTGTCCACCATAACAATATTATCTGTAGCATAACTTTGATTTTGATTTTTGTCCTGGTTGCGCAGTCACTGCAAAGAAAACGCTGCCTGTATGATTCCCTATTTGCTGAACTAAGCGTTATGGGAAAAAATGATATCATAATTAGATTTCTTCCAGCGTAATCAAGCGTTACATACAAGAATCAGAGTTGTATTTAGTGTAAAAGATAAGTTGTTTTGCTTATCAACAACACTATTTTACAAACAATTCAAATAGTTATACACAATGGAGCACTAAAGATGCCTTAATTTCTGAGCTGTGACTAGACTTTTATTTTCAAGACTTGGATTGGCGTTAGTTTAATATTTTGTTCGAGGGTCTGGAGGACTGAGGCGTGTTCAGAACCGCGAGTACTCGCAAGGCGTGTATATATACGCGCGTAGACATACCCGCGAACGGCGGCTGAAGGGAAACTGGCGTCGGGAGTATCACCATTTTGGTTAAAAAATAGGTGCCTTGCACAAAGCAATTGACCATATTTCAATTGAGGGGGTTATAATAGAAAGAAAAATGAGGTAATCAACTTTGTGACACGCGACTCCATCTTGGATTGTAAATACTTACTTTGCTCAAAAGTGGTCACGCGTGTATGCGCGAGTACGCGCGAACTTGTTTACTCTCGGTTCTGAACACGCTCAGGCTTTTCATGTATAATGCATGTAGTTGCTTAACTTATAATGTTTATATTCTGAAGGTATAACAGCTATTGAATAAACGTGTTCATACTAACATCACCATTCTATTCAAGCAAGAATGACGAACTATTCTATGGATATACAACTTCTGTTTTGACATAGATAATATCGTTGTCATGAATAACTATTGTGCTGCTTGTCCTATTCTCGATGGAACGAAATTTTAATGTTTATGTGTTAAAGGTATACCAGTTATTGTAAAAACGTGTTTATACGAACACCACCATTCTATCTTAGCACTACTCCGTTCTTTGTAGTTTCTGTAAAAAGGTTTAAAGGGGCAGTTCGATCGATTTTGTTGATATTCTTCTTTGATTTGAAAACTCTCAGCACTTGCTTTGCAATGAAATCGGTATTTTTACCTATGCTGAAGCTCGCCTATACAGGATGAAGAAGTTGTTTATCCATGAAATTGTCTTTTTTTCAAGAATAAATTTTAAAAACATATCTTCCTTTTGTGTATTTAGCTACTGAAACAACATTGCCCTTGATAAAACGTTGTTTTGTGACCATTTATAGAACAAATACAAACATGTTTTTAAAGTTTCGATTTCACAAAAAATACTCCAAACGTAATGTCCATGATTTTGAGTCACGTAATGTTATACGCTAGAATTTACAACCAATTGAAACGGGATGGAAAAAAAATCCAAGACCATCACCATTTAAAAAAAATAATTACATTTTCTTTTAGTTTTTGATTACGTTCATTTCTAGGGTTACAGTCAACAAAGTGTTTGTTCATAATTGATACGCAATACTATTTTTTAAAGTTTAATCTACAAGGTTCCCCGTCAGATTGTTCGTACAGTGAGGAAGGTATATTAAGAAACACATTCCAAACACAATGGGGAAAATGACACGACATAATGGAAAATTCACGAAAACCAAAATCGTGCACGTTATTTCCATAAATATGATCACTTCTGGAAGAGAGGACAGAATCATCTAGATGCGTCAGAATACCCAGAATTCTTGCACCCACCAAATGACCACACCCTTGGAGGTCACGTGATATAGTGGCACCACGTTCTCCAATGGCACCACCTTTCTTCTGGACTTGCACGGACGAGGCGAGATGCCCGTGCATATGGGATTACTTTACGGGAACAATTCCACATTTGATCTCTAACACGTGACCGCGAGGGCAGACGTGAAATAAAGGTCTTGCAGGCGTAGAACTGAGATTTCCCGCGTATTGTATACCAGTGGTTGGAGCAGACGTGAAATTTGTAGAAGGCTCCAAACCTACGAGCAGACGTGAAATTTGTAGACGGCTGCGAACCTGTGAGCAGACGTTAATTTGTTGAAGGTTCAAAATCTGCAACGTTAAATATCTTTCATTATCACTAATTCGCCTCGATATTTTTCGCTTTGGTTGTGAATACTAAAACATGAGGACTTGGCATTTAGCTATTTTCGTGGGATTACTCCCTTTTCTTGATTGTAAACCTTTAGGATTGAGTGAAACCAACAACCTGAACCGGTTCCTTGGAGAAGTGTCCAGGTGTGCAAGAGTACCTGCACTGGCTTTGTCGCTTGTGCAAGATGGGCAGATTGTTTACGCTCACGGATTCGGAACAATCAACAAACAAAAACAACAACCGGCTTCGGCAAAAAGTATCTTCTGTCTTGGAGATATCACTCAGGGTTTCACGGCGACTCTTCTGGCCAAGCTGCTGGATGAACATCAGAAGTGAGTGATGCATGTATGATTTGGGTTAAGTTGTAGTGTAATCCCCATATGCTCGATAGAGTATCTAAGGAAGTTACCTTTTCGCTGGGTTGAGCCACAGGCTAAATTTAGCGCAAATATGTTCCGCAACAGAGAAGAACGACCAGTTTTCATTAAACTTTTATTTAGGCGAGATTTCATCTATTTTAAATAAAAATGGTGATATTTTCAGAATAGATACTAAAGTGCTAGAGTGCTAAACTAATTAGTACCACCAATATAGTACTTGTTGTGCTGTGCTTTGAAAATAAAACCCGTACAATACGGTTACATTATTATGTCTAAGGTTTTACCATCAGCATGTTATTTTAAAGGGGCAGTAGCACATTTTTTCGGTGCAATAAGTCGATGAAATGTATTTGAAAAATAGTGTCACCAATAGTAAAACACCCTTCTCTCTTCGGAAAATTAAGTTTTAAAATAGAAATGACAGAAACTATCATTATAAATGGGTAATTTGAAAAAAATAAAATGTTGTGTTACACACTGACGGTTCAGTTCTCACCAAGAAACATTCTTAGCTGTTCAAGTCACAACTTAGTCCAATAATAAAGCACTTTTCTTATGGATTATAACTCCTTTTTTTGCGACGTTTTGACATACATACTAATGTCGTTGCCAAGCAAGAATGAAGAACTATGTTATAGATCTACAACTTTATTCTTTTTGGCGACGTTTTGATGTAGATACTAATGTCGTTGTTATGCAAAAGTTGTGTATTCATAAAATAGTTCATTTTATCAAATTTAAGCATCAAATCAAATAAAGTATGAAATCAAATAATGGAACAATATTAGATTCTGCCGTGAAATACATTGCACAACTTTAAAGAGTCACACAGGCAGAGGAATCGAACACAATTTTATGAAACAAAATTCGTTAACATATTCCACTATGTGGATATATTCTATACATAAACAGAATTAAATTGAAGTATATTGGTAAACATTTATCTCGTTGGAGATTAATATATTGAATACATAAACGGGAATTTATATTACCTTGTGTTACCAAAACCAATACACCGATGTTATTAAAGTTCATATTAAGCGTCGTTTATAATTTTCCATTGTTTTTAATAGAATTGATATATGATATATAATATATGAATCCTTTATATCAATTGCTAGTCTGTGTCATCTAAAACATATCCATAATGATTTTATCATTAATTACTAACTATTTAGTAATTAATAATAATTTATTACTAATTAATCCGTTAATAAGAGTGTCTCGATGCATGGGTGTTTATCTGTAACAACTGGTGTAGTTCATCTTGAGACCCCCGGGCAGTACCCCCGGGATGTGTCTTGTTAGGCTTTAGGCCCCAAAAAAGAGAAAGAATTTGTTTCTAGTTTCCGCCCGCATCAGTTTCAAACCCACGCCTCAGGTCTTTTTTTTAGGTTTTAACAAAAGTAAGGTGTAGATAACTATAATTTTTTAGCCTCAGAAAACATTGGACATAGAAAATGTCACTCGTTTCTGTTGAGATGGAGTGTAGGGGTGAGATTATTGACTATTTAGAATAGTAACACATATTTAACAGGTTTGTGCTGTTATATAAATAATTGTATTAATTTTGTTTGTTTATCTCTTCATCCCCCCCCCCCCCCCCCCCCAAAATGTCGTAAATAAATTTTAAAAAATCGCGTCATCGCATAATTTTTGTCAGCCTGTAAAGACCAGAAACATTTTTTTTTAAAAAATGTTTTAGGCCTTACTTAAAAATACATGCAATTTAGATATTTAAGGCTATTAGTGTATGAATAAAAGACGCTAGATTTGGGAGATGTTGCTGATACTGTCGTTTTCATGATCATTAGAAGAATAACTGTATAAATGTGAGCATCGCGTTTTTACTCACAAAAATAGCACTGTGACAGTGTACCTTTAAAGGAACTGTAGCACTTGTTTTGCATTGTTATATGTTCATCGGTAGATATCTTCAGTAAAGAGGTAAACAGGCTATTACACGACTCGATTATCCGTAGCCGTAAAAACGGGTGTCACGTATATATTGCAGGTGTATATAACCTAAACCATAAACATTATGTAAGAATGTCTATATATGTAGGTCATAGGAATATACCACCAAAATAGTTCTCATGATGGATCGTTATTGTCCTCGGGCGTGATTGGATGAACACAAATATATTCCAACCAATCAGAGACCGTTTTAGTTTGCGGGGATTCCCCTTTCTTACCTTACGCTGCACGATCAAGAAAATGTATCTATTAATAAGTTATTAACGGTCTTTTAATGAAGGAAATGATAAATGAGTGTACAGGTTGACACGCTTATACGATTACAGGTAGTAAAGAATACAAAAAGGCAATGATTAGTTATTGACTTTTTGATCGATAATATGAAATCGTCTTCCTAATTTCTTTCGATGTTCTTGTCATAGACGGTTCTGAAAAACTCTTTGGTGAAGGATTCTATGCTAATGGCGCTGTAGCTCGTTTTTGGCATATTTTTTCCGAATTTGACATTCATTGGTTAAGTTAAAAAATATATATATTGTTAGGTTAGAAGGCCATCTCATCACACGACCCGATAAACCGTATCCTTAGAAAACGGTTATCCGTATAGGTAGGAAAGGGTTACGACGTATAAAGCGAACATGTTGTGGAACTCTTCAGTGTCAGAGGTAGATAAGTTGGTTTCATGCGATTTTGTAATATCAGACAGTAAGTTTGTTGACCATTCTATCATTTTGTCATATTTAAAACTCTGCTCTGAGTGTTTACGTATCGCGCTATATCAGTCGGATCACCTGAAGTGTGAATGAAGTATTCCAGGAATGCTGTGGGATAGCACGGAATGCACATTCCGTAAGAAGCCAAGAATGTGCGTCGTTTTACACAAAAACTATATAAATCTTAGTTTTTAAACATTAGTTAAACTTAGTTGAAACAGAAAACATCTTACATTTAAAAACATGCATTTTCACCCGTGATATACTGTTACAGTACACACTCTCAACATACACACGTACATTTGACAGATATTGCGTCTTTTCAACTTTGAAATAAATTTTATTAAGTTTCAATTTTTTTGTAAATAGAAATACATGTTTTACTGGTTGTTCTTGATGTTCATGTTTCCGTGTGAAAGGGAAGTTTTGACGAGTATTTCTCGCTTGCCACCAATCAAGGAGCGTTGTTTGAAAGAAAGCATTCGTTGTTAAGAGACCATTAGCACGTTGATATAACTCAAGTTAACGTGACAGTGATATAGTGCCTCTGTGTCCTCTGACCTCGTTTGTGACCTTTGGCCCTGACTACACCCATAGTATACATTATCCAATAAATGTACCTGTAATAGTTGTGTGTCTGTTGTTATAATGCCGGAGGGTATAACGCTGCATTCAGAAAGTTTGTTCACCTGCATATACCTGTGCATCCAAGTACAATTATCACGAGAATTGGAATTAGTTTTGACGTCAACTTCACTGACATTTGTCCATCTTAAAGGGGCTGTAGCACGTTTTTTTACAAAATTATTTTTAAATTTTCCATTTATGATGATAGTTTATGTCATTTAACATTACTTTAGAGGGTAAAACATCTAACTTCACAAACCAATTATCTGTAGTGGTAATAACGATGTTGCTAAAAAAAAAAAAATGCATGGCGGCCACTTTAATGTGAACACATTTTATTGTTTCGAATTATAAAAACGATTCCCATGGCTTTACTTAACAGTGTACACTCATTTTTAACTTGATTTGCTAAAAAGAGAAGGGTGTTTTACTGTTGGTGACATTATTTTTCAAATACATTTCATCAACTTATTTGAGCGAAAAAACGTGCTACTGCCCCTTTAACCATGTGATCTGCAGGTCAGTTGTGCACATTTTCAAATTTAGGTAATAGGTAATAGACAGAAGGGGTAAGATTTTCGAAAACTCATGACTAATGTTTGGCGCAGTTGAACACTTATTGGTTTTTTTTACAAATAAAAATAAAAATTGAGTTTTCGAAAGTTTGACCCCTGGTTACTTCAAAGATTGTTACTGTTAACTGGCAATTATGAAATTAGAATATGTTATATACATTCTGTCGTCACCTCTTGTTATAGACACAAATGTATCAAATTATCTTTGACGTAATAACATGCCTCAAAGACATCATTAATTACATGATATTACAATAAGATAGGTGAAAAAGCCTTAGAAATTCTGCTTTAATGTAAACATTTTTGTATTGATATGTACAAAGAAATGTTAGAACTAACGTATGTAAATCAATTATAGTAATTACATAATTACCTTATTTCCCGGTGAAACATAAAATAACATAATTATATTTCGTATTTTTTCAAGACTCATAGATTTAATAACATTACTTGAAACGTTTATTTTGCTTTGAGTTTGGCCAAATTTCAGATTCTATTTTCTCGTCATGTTCTTATGATTCAGTCCATCACGCTACATTTATATAGTCAAGAACATTAATTGTCTCATCGTATGAATTATTTGTACATGGCAATTGCGAAATTGCAGATAGAAATGCGACTGCATCAATTTGGACAAGGAACAAACATGTTTTCGAAGATGGGATTTATTTTCTTGTGGTATGCAATGGTAGGCAAATAGTATCCCTTTGTTTATAGATGCCATTTCATGACTGTATCTTTCGAATAGAATGAAAGCTATGCAATGATAAGAAGGAATAAAGGAATGAATAGTGACCAGAAAGAACGTATAAAGGCTTTGTTGCCATAGTAACCACTGGACTGTTTCGCACCTGTTGAGAAACTGTACAGGTGTGATGTGTTTTTGGATCTTGTGACGTCACAAAGTAGGTCACGTTTCTTGCCGTGGTCAGTTGTAGAGGTCGTATTTCATATAAACATATCAGTTTTAAGCTCTGAAGATGATATGTCTTAACGCCTCTTCAATCATTATTTTCCCTTTAAATTTACAACTTGAACCTTTAACCTTTGGCCTACAGTCTCTGGTTTGGTATATGTATACATGTTCTGATATCTTGTACGTATCTACATTTATTCCAATCTCTCAGTCATATAATCTCTTTAGTTTACTATTACTCAGATAACCTGAATCTTTCACTCCAAAATCGTAGAACCAAAATATCGTGTCAACAAACTTCTTCATCGGGGTTTACCTTCATAAAGTCTTGTAACACTGTAGGTGTGCACATGTTTGGAATTCAAACATCCGAACTGCAAATGTCCCTACGATTATACTATATATAGTTTCTATCTTGTGGATTTTAACATAAAAACTATACTAAATTTCTCAACAGAGTCATAAAGTCATAAAGAAAAACCGGATATCGGATAAAGTCGACTTGCATGTACGTGACAACCCCGTGTTTTGTAAAGAAATAGACTCAATTTCAAACATCACGATACAAACACACATGGAGTGTTTAAATCACTATTTCAAAATAGTATTTTTGAAAGAAAATTTGGCATTTGATTAAAACATTGATGAAATATGAACATTAAGTTAAGATATTCTTCTTGTACTATGATGTTTGACGCATCCTTTCTGCAGGACGTCTTTAAATAGGAACAAAATCAGTTTCACTATTCTTTGTCACTGAGGATGGCATCTGGGATGATTACAAATGTTGCGAGTTACATTGTACATTCAGAAATTAGTAATTGATAGCCACATTTGTAGAACATGCTTCTTTTCTACTTTAGTTGGTGACCCCAGCACGCTTAAGACACCTCTTGGTGGAACATTTCACTTTACGTGAGAATTGTCACGATAAATGGATTGAGGGATAACATCGTGTTCGATTGGGATTAGATATACGTTAGGTCTTGTTCGAACTCTTTGCCATCTTAATCAATTAAATGGGGACCTCATTACCAAGAAAGGCAAGATTATATCAGTTACCAATACAGGCCTCGATTAACCGGACCCCAGATATCCGGAAACTCGGTCATCCGCACGGTAGTATTTTAAATCTCTATGCATTTCTATGCAAATGATGATTCGCTTAACCACACGACTTGCCATCTGGATGATATTCAACTATAACCAAAGTGAGCGGATAAACGAGGTGACTGTACATCGTTGAGAATGTCCTACTTTTCTTGTAGTTGCTGGCCTTCAAGAAGCGTTCCTTCCCAAGTTACCATTCAAAGATATAATCGATTTTCAAACACTTGATACCGCGACCCTTTAATCAATATACTGCCTTCAGATAGAAGGATTGTTTAATGATGATTGAAGTATATGATTAGGGATACATGAAATGCCATTGCAGTGGTGGAACGTGGTTCTCGGTGTAGCTCAGTTGAGATTTGGAAAAAAATGTTTGATATTGCAGTTGCAGACATATACATGTACTATACATATTGTTTGTTTTGAAGATAATACTGGAATTTCCTAAACATGTTTTGTAGGACTATTATTTGGAATAAGAGCATATTAGCTATTTTGGCATCCATACCTGTAGACTACAACACACTAGAGATATATAGCACCCTATATGATCTTTTTTATAAAACGCAATATCTAATGCACTTGCTAAAAGTGTAGTGTTCGCGAAAAAACGAATCGCATGACGCATCGCAATTAAAATCGGACGTAGCGTGCGCCCAGTCTTATCGAATTTATCGTAAATACAACAATACTATATAGATTATTGACCAAAACTTATCGTTCGAAATGTATCGAAAATATCGTTCATGGTGCTGTATTATTTTAATATATAAAAAAAATCTCTCTTAAAACGAACCGGTCACCTTTGACCTTCACCGAATCCGCCCATGACGGAGGGAAAATACTCTATGTTGTTTCAACAGTAGCCTGCAAAATGAGAATAAATCGTGATGGGCCGAAAGGTGGCGAAAATATGGCTTCTTACGATGTTCGTTCCTTGAGCAGTTATCTCCCTTCCGGTACTCTAAGTGGAAATATTGTTGACTATTTGTGTAGGTGTTATGCAGGCACATGTGCAAATGATAGACAGGAATAAATATTGAGTCACGTTTGTAAAGGTTAGAGGCCAACCTGGTACAAGTTAAGCGTATTTGGTCAGTTTAGTGTGGATATGAAACTTCGAAACCGTGGATTTACAAGCGTGTATTGCTTGAGAGATACAACGGTTGAAAACCGTGTTGATTGTAATGATGTTATTTGTTTAAAAATAATATTATATACTTGAAATATTTACAATGTCCATTTAACGGTAATTCAGGTTGTCGTGTCTTTGGATATTCTAAAAGAATGTTCAAAATAGTTTATAAATTCAAAATGTATATTTCTCAGTGTCAATGATATCTAGGTCACCTGATCAAAATGTTAATCACTGAAAATCGTTATTGCTTTCAAGTGTCTTATACATAAAACTCTCAATTTTATAACTTTTAAAATTAATCGCACCCTCGGGGTATTTTATGGTATCCCAACTCAGTCTTACGGATACAAAATACCTTGATGGAATAGGATGAAGTTATGGTGATCTATCGTGATATCCATATTTAAATCAAACTACCTATGTCGTTAAAATTACAAATGAAAATATATTTCAAATAATTACTGTTCTGCATGTTACTTTTACCATATACATGAAGCGAGGACAAGGCTAACTCACCCGTGCAAGGCACAACTAGCGACAGTCTCCATCACTGGCTAATTAAGCCTTGCCGCATTCCCTTAACTTACCTGTGCTATCTTAGTGGAAAGGTCAAGGTCGGGTGCAGCGCGCACCTACAGTAGTACAGGAAAGTTAAGGAAATGCTGTATGGCTCAATAAGGGTGTTCGGTCCTCAAATTTATAGAATTAAACTTTTTTTCTAACTTATATTTGTTTAAAGATCAAAGTATATGATTGAAAAATCAGCATTAAAAAATAGGGGGAAGTGTGGGGTTTTTCGAGATATGACGCCTGTAAGATAGTGGAATGAAGTACAATTTTAACATGGGAGTCTATGGGAAAATGAAAAAAAACTGCTAAAAACTTTAAAATACTACATTTCTAGTATTAAATTTTTTTTCCTTTTTGATATGTTACAAAGTTCATGTTCCCCTACCGAAATCGATGAAACAATATATATGGTAGTGTGGATTTTTTTAAGCTTTGACACAAAATGTACCTGAAAACCTCCATTTTTAGTCAAATTTAGGCCATTTATGCTGTTTAAGCACTTTTTAGAGGTTCTAAAGTCATATTTTCTGTATTTCATTTGCTTTTTAAAAGTATGTAGGTGATATGGAATATCATGAAGTAACAAAAAATGACAAGAAATCTTTACTAAATCATATTTCATTTTTGAAGTTCAACTGGAAGGAGCGAACATCCTTAAGACACAAAAAAAGTGTTACCAATGGTGAAATACTACACCCCACTCAATAGAAGGAGTTCTAAACTTAATATGCAAGGAGTCAATTTACTAACGAGTGGCCATGTTAAGATGTTCACATTAAAATAGCCGCTCGATGGCAGTTCAAGTGATCTGACTGATGTAGCGATACATAAACACTCAGGGTTGAGTTTTAAATATGGCACCATGACAAAATGATGAAATATCTGAACTCTCAAAAACGCAAAATTTCCTCTCACACTGAAGAGTTCCACAAAATTGTTGCTTTATACATCGCACCATTTTCTACCAATACAGATACTAGTTTTCTTTGAATACGGCTTATATTGGATGGCGCAAGGATATGTTTCACCCTCTATCGTATTGTAATATTGTGTAAGCTTTCATAAAAAATAAACTACCGAGCAAAAGAAAGGACTCACCTCAGTTGATTTTATCATATGTATGATTTTCAATTGCAAATATCTCAAGTTTTCGATGTCATAATCCAAAACTGATAGTACAGGTGTTTAGTTTGCAGTCAAAGAATACTTCTACATGTTTTTTTAATTTATTTAAAAAAATGAAATTTTAAATCTAATTTTGTTTTTAAATTATTTTTGATGATACACAATTGTTCACCGACATATAAGACATATCCTATGTGGAAATAAATAAATGTGCCTGATTCTGCACACATTTACAACATTTTAAACAGGGTAGGGGTCATGTTGGTGTAAATTTAATTCTTAACCCTGTCTTCATTACAAAAAGATATTTGAACTAAAAATTAACCACAGTCACCAACAAAGTCATCCAAACTACTGCAGATAAGTATTATTGTATCGTGCCATAGTCAAATACATCTGATTTCTTTTAAATATTGAATTAATAGAAACAAACTTAGGTGAGTCCTTTCTTTTGCCCGGTAGTTTTAGCAAATTTGAGAAAAATCTTTTTACAAACGTGCTGCAGTGCCTCTAAACTAGTCAGTGATTGAGACTGGTGCGAATTATGCTGTGCGTGGAGAAGTTTGGGCAAGCGTAAAGCAAGGATCCTTTAACATAAGGACCCCACATGGGCAAACTAGAAACACGTTATCCTAACTGTTTCCGCAGAACATACGGCAAGTTTCTGTTCGTAAAGTGGGGTTAACGGTACACGGTCTAAGGTTTTATTTCTCTACCGTCGAAGACCAGCATTTGTTTGTAAATGCGCCAAATCCTGAATCCATTGATAATTTTAAGATTAAAATCATATTTTGATAATGAGAAAAAATACTTCAAACTTTTAGCATATACGTATATTTAATGATATCTTATGTTTTAATTATATGTGGAAACAAAACCAATGAAATATATTTCATTGGGCCCCCTGAATCCGGCCCCTGGCATTAAAGGGGCAGTATCACATTTATTCGCTCAAATCATTCAATGAAAGGTATTGAAAAATAATTTCACTAATAGTAAAACACCCTTCTCTCTTCGGAAAATCAAGTTAAAATGAGTGTATATGGCTCAGTAAAGCCATGGGAATCGTTTTTGTAAGTCAAAATAATGCGTTCACAATAAAATGACCGACATGCTATTTTTGCTTAATAAGCAAGACCCTTATTACCACTACGAATAATTGGTTTGTGTAATAAGATGTTTTACCATCTAGAATAAATTTAATGACACAAACTTTATAAATTGGAAATTTGAAAAAATAAATTTGGCAAAAAACGTGCTACAGCCCCTTTACTGTGCGTTAATAAGAAAACATATACAAACTGAGTCCACTTGTATTCTTTCAATAGTTTCATCAGAGATGTGAAATGATCAACGATGCTGAAATTTCAAGTTCTAGAATTCACTAAATTTATTTAATCCAAATCTGCTACTAAAGGCTAAATGATACTCCCAGGAATAAATGGTGACATCATGAATAGGAGAATACTTCAGGCGCAGGCGCCAGGCCCTAAATATACATATTCGTATATTCTTACCTATAAAGAAGGTCAGACACGGGGGATCCTAGATCCTGCCATGGGGCATCCTCGGTTACCCAGGGTTTTATATGCTCCGTTACTCTCCACTATATCACCCATGGGAAACCTTATCAGGAGAATCTGTACTCAAATTACCCGCCCTTGGCCGGCGTGACGAAGTCAGTAACCAAAGAAAATACTCAATACGATAAGATGAAAATGGTCAAGGGAGATAACCGGTGACGGATGGTTAACAAAATGACCTCGCGTGCTTTGCAACGAAGATATATGAATTGTCATTGGTTCGCAGGTCCAAGCTGCGTAGCGGTTTGATTGGCTTATACCGGCCAAGGGTGGGTAATCTGAGTACAGATTTCTCTGATGAAATTTCCCATGGGTGATATTTTTTTAGAGTAACGGAGCATATATAAAACCATGGGTAACCGAGGGTGGCCATGGGGTCGGAAATGAAAACTTGGATAAGCCTATCAATTGTTCGAAGCGTATTTGAGCCAGCAAACCAGTTCCTTTTCCAGTCCTGTGACAGGATCAACCGGATATGTTGTCAGGATCTGACGCCTGTGCTCCAATAGCCAACTTATCTACTAATCACGTTTGGACGCAGTGATATGTTATCTCAAGGATCATTTCTATCATTTCAGCTACACATGGGACACGCCGGTCCAGGAGATTCTTGGAGCTGCTGTAAATTTCGGGGACAGGTACCGGAACCAGTACTTGAGTCTGAGAGACATACTGAGCATGCGCACCGGACTGAGCAACATGGACGCCGTCGTCGCCACCAACGCTTTGGATAGACAGCGCCTTATAAGGTATGTTGAATAATAAGGTGTGTGGTTGAGACTGGGGCGGGGAGGGATGGTGGGTATAGGAAAGGTTAGGACCACGAAGGACACTAAAAGAGACTGAGATACAGCGTTCCGATTGACCTTGATATAGCAACACGAATGACGTCATCAATCCAAAGGTATTGGATGGGCCACGTCTAACAGGTAAATATTCAGGGAAAAAGAAACGGAGATGATTGGTTGAGATTGGGAGGATATAGTAAAGGTTTGTGGATGTTTGGGGAAAGAAGACAGCGTTCTGAAATATTATATCCAGGGCGGTACCCTTAGCAACGCACACATCATCGCAACAAACGCATTAGACAGATCATCTTGTCCGTTAGAGGAGGACATGTGTGCCATGAGTGGTATTGAGAGGGTTAAAGAGGCAGTAGCACGAGTTTTTGGCTCAAATGAGTCGATGGAATGTATTTGAAAATTAATGTCACCAATAGTAAAAAGAACGCTTCTCTCTTCGGAAAATGAAGTTGTACATGGGTGTACATGGTTAGGTAAAGCCATGGGAATCGTTTTTGTTATTAAAAATAATAAAATATGTTCACATTAAAATGGCCGCCATGCAATTTTTGCTTCACGCGCCACACCGTTATTACCACTACGGATAATTGGTTTGTGTAATAGAATGTTTTTGCTCTTGAGTATATACAAATGACATAAAATATCATTATAAATGGAAAATTTGAAAAAATAAATTTGCAAAAAAAACGTGCTACAGCCCCTTTAATACTGAGGTCGGTGGGAGGCTTATTTAGGACTTGTATTTGAGTTTGTAAGAGCTTGATTTAATAACGCAAATGGTGTCATCGACAAAAGACCCTTGATATGACATGCATTCCTACGCTTGGGACCGAAATACACTAAAGTAACTATGTATTTGTCAGTGACAGTTGTTAACGCTAACCGATGGATTCGAACCGAGATGCTAATCACGACTCAAAAAAATTCTTCCTTGCATAGGAAGTCTGGGTGTTGGGCCGGGATAGCGCAATGGTTTGCGCGTTCGGCTTCGGATCAAGAGGTCCGGGGTTCGAATCCCGCCAGAGGAACGGAATCTTCTTCATCTGTATAGTACAGTTCTACATGCAGTAAGGTTTGGGTGCAATGCTACACTGAATTTCAGTTTAGTACCACCCATGCTCGTAGGTTTCACCGCAGTGCATAGCCATATGGCGTTGCGGGCTTTCTCCCTGCCATGATATAAGTGAAATGCTCTTGAAAGCGGCGTTAAATCTCACCTCACCTCACCTCACCTCACCTCACCTCACCTCACCTCACCTCACCTCACCAGCGTGAATCATGGTGATAAATAACAAGCCAAAAAATTGTGAACATCACGATTTTATATAAATCATTTTGCAAAACTTCAATTCCATTCAATAATACATATGACATAGAAAAGGGAACACTGAACACGGATGCTGTGGTATCTGTAGTTTTAACGGAACATGTTCTTAAAGAGCGAAGTATGACACACCGATATCGCGCTGGAAAGTAGATGAATCCAGCTTCTACGTATCGCTTCACTGCAATACCCTAGATGCATGTCTTAACTTTTCTGCGACACTTAAAATATAGAACTAACATCACAGAGAAGGATATCGCGTGTCCTTAATGACAGCGTGACCGTCTGCTGCATAAAACGTGTGACTTGTAACAAAATCCAACATATGAACCCCTGTTTTGGTATATTGGGACGAGTTGCGAGGAATATAATTATAATTATATATTTTATGCAGGACGTGTGTATGATTTCATTATGATTTTGGAAATCCAAAAGGTTCATAATAATAGAAAAGTTAACTACACCTTTATAGGGTCCGTTCACTGGTAAACTAATACTCATGTTCGCCTATCGATAGAAAATGACATTATATTCCAGGGCACCATTTGTAACCGAAGCTACGTAACCGTAGTACTTCTCATGATGCACAAACCCGGAACTCCATACAATCATAATCAATGTTGAATTTTAAAAAGACGCACCTGGATGGCAACATATCATTATAATCGTTTCGTGCTCGGTAGCACATATAATGAAAGAATGAATCCAAAAGGACGTGTGAAGAAAGTATTTCAGAGTACATATCAATAGTGAAGTGTAAAGGCACTGTAGAACGCCAAACTAATACAAGCGGAGCGACAACGCAGCATTAATGTTTAACTTCATGCTTGATAGGTGTATAGAATTCGCACCTATGCTATTTAATATTACAAACGAAAGTGTCCCAGTTTGTTGGATCTTGTTACGCAGGCGTAACGAACTCAGAGAACCAGTCTGTACCCGGAAGTTCAGCCATTGTTTTCTATTAAACGGCCTCAGCTGTCTCTCATAAGCAAATAAAAAGAAACCAGGCCGTCAAACAAACTGGCACAAATTGCTTCTGGCGTGAAGAAGGATATGATTTGACATTGTCATGAAATTGCAAGTTTACGTGTCAGTTTTGAGGTGTTAATAGCCTGGTCATGTCAAGATCAAATGAACAGGACTGTAAATTGCGTGAAAATGTTTTTATATTTATCGAAACGGGATATATTAATATTTTAAATTTTTTTAGGAAAGTTTTCAATGGTTTGTCAGACTGAATATTGCACGGGAAGATTTTGTATGATATATTAATATAGACATAAACTTCTCAGTTGCCTTTTTGCAATTTAAAAATGTGGAAAGTAAAAAAATAAGCACCACTTTTTATGTAATCAACATTTATATATTGCACAGGAAATTGAAAAAATTTCGTAGTTCGTGTACATCAAACGGCTATAATGAATTCAAAGAAATTCGGAAACAAGATCTATACTGTCGGCCAAAAGAAACGCCTACCAGATATCTTAATCAGATTTCGTAATGAACAGTTTAGCAATATTATGACATTATGAAGTTGCAGCATTTCTGTATTATATAATTTAAATTTCAGAAGTTGTCATGTCACAAAAGAATGGCGATTGTTGAAATGAGACAACCGAAATTGTTCAGTTTTCGATCACTGCTTGATCAGAAAAACATTTGAAACGTATTTTCATACAACCACGAGCAACAATACAGGCACGCATTCGCATTAAAGTGGTGATGACGCTACAGACGTACGTGGGTACGTTGCGCAAATGAATCAACCGGAAATAGCTGTCTTCATTTGTCGTGGTTTTCATGATTTCTTTTTACTCGAATAACAGTTTTCCCACGATTTCAATGGACATTCACATCATTGTTTTAGCATAACGTGGAGACCATCATTAATTATATTTTAGAAATTATTTCGTCTTTCATTTTAAGGAAAACCAAGTAGGCGTTTCTTTTGACCGACAGTGTATGGTGTCAACTGAGTCTAATGAATGAGAATATTTAAAAGTCACTAGGTTAGACTGACCAAAACCTTTCATAAGTATAGTTTCTCAGTATCTAGCTTTATGAACACTAGACTATGTATATGGCGTTAAAGTGGCCGTAGGAGACGAGTCGTGGAGACGAAAGCCGATGGGTATACAACTTCCAAACGCAAGGCATAACTATTGTCAGTCTGCATTACTGCCTGATTTAACCCTTGCGGTATTTCCCTCGCTTTCTTGTGTCGAGGCAGTGAATCGCTGCACTGGAAATGCATAGCGGGCCTGGATTTCTAAACACAGATTTCTTAAGGAAATACTGCAAGGCCTAAATCAGCCAGTAATGGAGACTGGCAAGAGTTATGCCTTGCATTGGGAAGTTGATGGGTATATAGTCTATCCGATAGTCTATCATAAGTCCCTAGAGCGAAATATTCAAATGACGTGTCAAGTGTAGAATGTCATAACAAGTCCAGTTACCTTTAACTGTCTAAATGACAAGAACTGCTTCATCTGCTGGTCTAACACTTATATAAAAAATAATTTTTACATCTGAAAAAAAAAATTGAAAACAAATATTGAAAAGGAGCCTTCTTTTTACAGAAATTCCATTTTGTACAGTCCCTTTTCAATATTTAATGATATTTTCAGAATAAATACTTTTTCAGAGTCTGAGCGTTAGACTATTTCATCTGCGTGATGCGCACATATTGTTTACAAGACTGAATTCGGTCGCTGATGTAAAACTGTGTTTGATTTGACGATACTGGTATTGCAAACTTTCACCGTCACGGGATTATGCGAGAATAGTGAAATATCGCCGATATGTAACAGGGGTTACGAAAGAAAATCTGATTTAAGGTACTAGCCACTTTCGGAAGTAAAAGATGTGTCATGATGCTATTAACACTTAATCAAAAAGTCAAATTGAAAGACATCGCACAAACGGTAATATCCTCTCCGATTTCAACTCCACCAAATCTAACCTAGTCGCATCGTCTCTTTAAACATTCTTTAAACATTCACCTTCAATGGCAATGTTCGTAAATTCGACCAACATTTTAAAATAATCAAATCAAACTGGAACTGACAAACTTCTAACTAGAAGCTTAGATACACAAGCTTAAAGGGGCAGTAGCACGTTTTTTGCAAATTTTATATTTTCAAATTTCCCATTTATTATGATAGTTTAGGTCATTTATATTAACTTTAGAGGGTAAAACATGTTATTACACAAACCAATTATCTGTAGTGATAATAACGGTGTTGCGTATAAAGCAAAAATTGCATGGCGGCCATTTTATTGTGAACACAATTTAATCATTTCGCATTAAATTTACGATCCCCGTGGCTTTACCGAACCATGTACACTCATTTTCAATTTGATTTTCCGGAGAGAGAATGGTGTTTTACTATTGGTGACATTATTTTTCAAATACATTTCATCGACTAATTTGAGCGAAAAAACGTGCTACAGTGCCTTTAAGGTAAAGAACGATAAATCCTCGTCTCTTCTTCCTGGGTGGCTAAATACCAATCGCTTACCCCGGTATGTCACAGGGATGCAAAGAATTGAATGTATTTAGGTTACACATGTGTGGAAAGCTGATCTACAATGTACGGAACCACATCACGTAAGGCAACACGTTGAACTGGAGTTAAGAGACAGTCGTGTTCAGTGTGGTAAGTAAGAGATATATACCCATACTTTTCCGAGTGTATCGAATGATACCCTACACTTTTCCCCGTGGGGCCCTTACGAGGCGTAGCCGATTAAAGCCTCGGTCCCAACCCACCGTGCGTTTTTTTGTCCGTACGGTTTTTGGGGAGGCCACGTTTCTGAAAAACGTGGGGAGGAAGTGAGAAACGCAGGGAGGTTGCAAAATCAACGCACGTCTCATGCAAGGTGTAAGTACGTTTCCCGCACGAAATGCCTTGCCGTGGTCTCCTACGTGCATCGTACGTTGCGCACGTGGTTAGTGCGTTGTAATTGCGATTGCCACGTTATCATACGGGTGCCGTACTTACACGTGCTGCACACGCATGATGTCCTAACTTACACGCACGGTGTAAGTGCGTGCAAGTGCACTGAACTTAAGTTTTTCAACCCGATTTCAGGCCCCTATAGGGGGTAGGGGTATAGGGCGACCTTCAGAGGTTCTCTCTCAGTGCTGCTGCCTCAAGATGCCGCCCATTCAACTCAGAGACTCTCGCTTCTGATACTGCAAGAGCAGCTTCAAATGGCAGCGCATAATACCTGCAGAAAAAAGTGCGCACAACGTACGTTGTACTTGCGGAGCAAGTGCTTATTCGGCGTGAGTGTTGCATGCTTTTTTGTCAGTTGAACTGGGGAAGTGCCGAGTAAGCACGGACGACGCACTGACAACGCACGTGCTATGTGTGTCGTCCGTGGAGTATAGCCCCTGTCACAATCGATCGTGCGTGCAATTCGTTCGTACGTTTTTGGGGGAGGCCACGATCGCTACGTTTTTCTGAAAACGTAGGGTGGATTAAAGCGGCTGTTACAACCCGTCGTACGTGCAGCTGCGTGCTGTCTACCGACAAAAACGTGGGGTAAATTGGGGAATTCGTGCGTCCTCGGTACCGACGCCGTACCGATTTTGGACAAATTTGGAGCACGCAGACTCGTCGTAGAACTTTTAGTGCATGCAGAACTTTCGCTGCGTGCAGTCTACGAACGGGCTGCGAATTTTCCTCCGTACGATCGACGTGCGGGCCCTGTACGACAACCGCACGCACAACGCACCGACATCGTGCGTTTTTTTCAAGCTTACCCACTCACACTTTCTCTACGAACGACGCACGATGCACGTGCGTACAACGAGCGCTGTACGTGCGTAGTTCGTGCTTACTCGGCACGTCCAAAGTTTAACTATCAAATAATTAAAGAAAACTCACGTCGATCGTACCGAGTAAGCACGTACAACGTACCGAGTAAGCACGTTCCCCAATTTACCCCACGTTTTTGTGAAAAACTAAAAACACGCACAAGTCAGAGTCCGTGCGTTGTGCAAACACGGAAGTCGTACTTGTGAAAAATATACGCAGTCGCACGCAACTCGCACGCAGCGAAAATTCTGCATGCACTGAAACCGCTACGGCGTGTCTGCGTGCTCCCAAATCCGTACGGTGTCGGTACTTACAACGTACGGCTACCACTATTTTACCCACGTTTTTGCACGTAGACAGCACGTACTTGCAAGTGCGGCGGGTTGTGACCGCCGCTTAAGGCTCCAACGGAGAAAAGTGTAGGGTATCATTTGATACACGAGGAAAAGTATGGGTATATCTGTCTTTTACCCCATTTACAGTCGAGTGTAAGCGGATACTATTTCATAATGTCTTAACAAATACAGCCGTAAACAAGCTTGTGTATGAAACGCACAACCTAAATACGGCCTCATCTGTGACAATGCAGCCCGTGCAGCGTTGTATGGTAACCCATTTTTTGGGCTCGAAATCTAATTCATATGGCCCAATGACGGTATTATCAACGCAGATGCACGTGCATCTTGCTGAAATGTACAGCTAACGCTATAAACTGCATGGCTAATGTCAACGTGGCTAAAGTTTAGAGAAAACAGAACCAACTTTCAGTTTGTTAAGACAAAATTGAATTACATTCTTATGTAAAAGAAATACATAAAGTTGTGATATTATTTCACACATTATAAGAACCTTATTCATTTGGTCATGAAAACATGTTCAGAGTTTCAACTGGCTTCGTGGTGTAATGGTTAGGTCGTTCGGCCAGAAAGCAACAGGACACGGGTTCGATCCAAGGTGCCTTATATGTTAATTTATAATCTGACATTTAATAAAGTATCATCACTTATATTTGGAAATTTAGAAAATTGACTCCATTGTTTCTCAGTTGTTAAAAAGTGTAGGTATATTCAAAAAGTGTATGTATATCAGAACAAAGTGAAGGTATATCAGAAAAGCGTAGGTGTATCGGCTAATACACCTACACTTGTGACAAAAAAAAACACAGCAACGAGACCGCAAGTGGGGTATAATTGCCTTTATGTCAACGAAAAGAAGAAAGGATAAGAATGGACGTAGAAGTCAATCCTGTCAGATACCTAGTAGCATAGTTTTGTAATCGCTCTGTTTGCTTCATTCCAGGAACATCCGGTTCATACCGGAAGTGGCCACATTCCGGGAGAAGTATGTCCACAACGACATCCTGTTTGTCCTGGCCGAGGAGGTGGCACGTCAGCTGGGTCGACAGACCTGGTACAAGCTGGTTCGAGACCACATCCTGAGACCACTAGGGATGACGAGTACATACTTCATCAACACAGATGCCAAAAACCAGCAGAATCTGGCACAACCAGTAATGAGCTACAATGGACAGCCGATGACCATTCCCGTTGAGGCTCTTAAGTAAGTGCCTTATTATGTTATTCGGGCCTTTTTTAGTGTGCTCTTTAAGGAATTCAATAAAACACACAAGTATTTAATGCCAAAGATGAATTTAGGATTATCTGGATAACGCGAAAGAATAAAGACCATGTCTCCGCGAGTTTGATATGGAGACTTATCATATGTCAGAGTTAAATGTCAAACGAGAACGAAGTTTACTACATATGAATACTACGTGTAAGCTAAATACAAAGTTGTGTATTTGAAACGGTTAATACAGGCAAAAATTGCTGTTCAGCATCAATGTTAATATGAACTGCGATTTAAAGGCGCTGTAGCCTTTTTTTTGCATATTATGTTTTCACAAATTTTCCATTTATTTTTAAAGTTTATTGTTATTTTAAAGGTAGAACATCTCATTACACGACCCGATTCGCCGTATCCATGTGTGTGGTGTCCAAATTTTATGACACATGCTCTATCATTGATATCTTCAATTGTCATGAATAACATTCTAGTAACTTTAAAAGTGGATTTTATCATATCTACAGTTACCATTTGTACATGCTTATCAACAACATTATTCTACAAACAATTCAAATAGGAGCCCTAGAGATGTCATGTATTCTGGGCTGAGGAATCTAGACTTGCTATAACTTTCTAGACTGGGCTGGTCATCAATTGAATATTTGCTCAAGGGTTTGGAGAGCAGACTGAATATACCCTTATCCTAATTGATAAACTAACCTATTCATTTTCTTTGTTTTCCATATTTGATGAGACGCATTTGATTTTTATAAACAATTTACTATTTATAATGTGTCTGTCCAGAGGTCGAGAGGTCAATGCGGCAGGGTCAGCTATATGTTCCACTGCAGAAGACATGGGCAAGTGGCTCTTGTTCAACATCAACAAGGGGGTCATTCAAAATGGACGCCAGATGCTTCCCCCTGACCTCATGGATGACCTTTTCAGTGCCCAGGTCACAAGAGGTCAAGGTGACACCAAGGTTCAAGGCTTCAGTCAACCAGACATTCAAGTCTCTTATACCAGAGATGCGAACACGCTCGGCTGGATAACCGGGCAATATAGAGGTAAATTATTCTTGACTACAATGTTTAAATGCATCGCACAAAACTGTTCCATGGTGATATCGTTGTCATGATCATGATGACGTCACGATGCTATAACCTCAGTACGTGTGATGTGTCAGAGATGGTTCATAGATGAACACGTTTCTTTGAAAGATAAGGAAGGGAGTATAAGTTGTTAAGGTTGGAATTGAGTTTGTTTATGTTTTTAGATTCGGGCCAGAAGGTAGGAATCCTTGAGATAAGTGCCTAACGCTTGGAAGGTACTCTGGTCATTTTTGGGATTTAAGATTAGATTAATGTTTTGTGGTGGGATGTTGTTGGCCATTAGAGTTAGGTTGAGTATTTGGCGGAAGGCCGCATACTGTGGGCATTCTTGTGGTGAATTGTTTCTGCTTGTGGGCAGTGTGGGCATGTAGGTGATGCTTTTATAGAGATGGGAATTTAGTTAAGTATGCCCCGTTCGGAGCTTAAATATTGTCCTTTCAGTATTTTTATTTTTGGAGTAGATTTTTTGTTTTCCTAGTTGTTTCGAGAGAATTTGTTTGGTGTGGTGAGCCTTAGCGGAGTCTGTATACTGCTTATGCCATTCTTGTTTTACATAAGATTTTGAAAGGTTTTTTGCCTCTCGTTTCGAATGGTAAAAATGAAGTGAATTTGGAAGTTTAATGCTCTCCTTTACTGACACTCGTGTAGACAAGGAGTGTTATTATACCTCTATTACATTTGTAAGAATGCCATTGGTCAGTTTACACCACGTGATCCAAAAACCATATTTGTACACTGACCCCCTCTACCAGTGATGAGGTCATCTTTGCTACAGAAAGTTTTGCCAATGACCTGAGATATTGACTCGTCACGTGATTTGTCTGCTATCAAGATGGCGTACATTTTTCGCTTATCATGCTCATTACCAGAATGGTCCTATATGCCAAGATTCATGATGGCGGACAGTGTCATACCTTCTGTATATGTTACATAGGTACTGTAGGTAGATTTATATACGTAGCTATATAGTTAGGGTCTGTGGTCCGAGAGCCCTTGTAAACTGCCAGACAGAGGAAAGTTCACAGCTCAGTTGGTTTCGATTAATTCAATATTTTAAAAGATTCAGATGTATTTGACTATAGCAGGATACAATAAAACTTATCTGCAGTAGTTTGAATGAATTAATTGGTTACTGTGGTGACATTTTAGTTTAAATATCTTTGGTTAATGCAGACAGGGGTAAGAACTGAAATTTACACCAACATGACCCCTATCTTGTTTAAAATGTTGTAAATGTGTACATAATCAGGCACTTTTGTTAATTTTCACATGGAATATCTCTTATATGTCGATGAACAGTTATGTTTTATCCCAAATCAGTTTTTAATAACTTTTTAAATTTAAAATTTCATTTTGTTTTAAAGGTACATCCATTGTGTTGTTGGGGTCAAATATGCCAAACGTTAAAAATGGTCTTATTTTATCGAGAAGTACAAGCTGTTACCGAAAACTACCATTTTAATGATATTCGATTTAGTATATTGACGATTTGATTGTAAAAGTATCAATTTCTGATCGAAAACCGGACAATGCACCGCGTGTGGCGCGCGCCAATGAGTCAAGGGTAATTTTGGAATCCTATTTAAACCAGACAAAATAACAAATTTGGGTTGATAATGTTCAATAGGTCATATAACTAGTGTGCATGTAAATGAAACGTGTAGTTTCGGTTTCTGCACATGCATAATGATGTTACTCGATTTTAATTGGAAACTAGTAATTATTATATTTTTGGCAATAGGGAATGAATATGCAAGTTGAGTGAAACTATTTGAACTGATATCAGCACATAGTGTATGTTGCTGTATTAAAGGCAAATACAATTTTACTAAACCCAATAGATGTACCTTTAAAATAAACATGTAGAAGTACCATTCGTTGACTACTGACTTAACGCCTGCGCTATTCAGTTCTAGAGTATGACATAAAAAAAACTTGAGATATTTGCAATTGAAAATGGTGATAAAATCAAGTGTGTAGGCCTACTTCCTTTTGCCGTGTAGTTTATTTCACAAATTGACCTCTGTCCTCACCCTGAGTAAATAAGAGTATTATATAGTATTTTGATCATTATGACCATCTTAATATTCCGTATCTTCCCCTTCCCCTTCTTAAGTACTATACGTTTCCCGGATACAACTTGAAATACAACGTGTTCAAGCCTTCCGCTTGTCAGTACAGGGTCTTAATAAACCTGTTAAACAACCACTACGACATGCCAAGGACGTTTGAAACAGCATTCTTCGAGGGGGGCAGGATGTGCCTTAAAGGCACAAGTGCACCTTTTTCTTGCTCACATTAGCTATAGTTGTCATATGAGTGTTTATTACCCATATGGTTGAAAATAACCGAGTTAATATTATTGATATGAGCACATGTGCACATTTCACGTTTGCCTAGCAACCATTGTTTCACCGCGACTTCCCGTATTGTGTCGTCTGTGACGTCATAAAATGATTGGTCGTGACGTCACTGTAGCTTACCGGCTCGAGAGAAGTGGGCCGCTTCCTGCCTATTTTCTACGCGAATGAAACAGAACAGAATGGGTAATAAAGAAATTATTACACTCGAAAGTGTGCCATATGACTTTTACGGAACTTGTGTAAATGTGTGTATATATAGCCCTCGCTCTCGCTCGGGCAATACCAAAATTCACACTCGTTTCGTAAAAGTCATATGACACACTTCCTCGGGTAATAATCTCTATATATGCGCCCACTTTACCTTCCTATTGACCAATAACATACTTATTAAACACTGAAATGGTCGAAGTCCCTAAGAGATTGCACAAATCGTAAGAGTCGTGTAAAAAATTGGGGAGTTGAAACGCTGAAGCAGGGATATCTGCAGCTTTTGAATGTGTACGTTAATCTCTTATGTGACAACAAAGAATAGAAAGTGTTGTTTAACGTATGCTAGCATTGTTGTTGCATTAACCATAGCGGCTGCCGTTTTTGGTCTTCAGGTTGTGTGCAAAATTGAATATTGCCGATATCGTAGTTCATGCGATTTAATGCAACGTTGCGATTACTTACTTCCGGTATTTTAAAATTAACTTTAAACTATGAATACTTACACATCTTCTGATAACTTCTACGCTGCATTGCCTGAGGACAGATCATTTGTAATATCAATATGTGTATTTTCTGGGCATTATTTAGGTTTTAAAATATTTGGTGTGCAACTGTGCCTTTAACTGCAATGTCCTAAATGTGTATCACAGTATAACACTTGTACATTGTGTAATATGCACACCTTGCAGGGATATGAGTTTGCTGTCATTTAAGTTGCATAACACGGTGATAAATCCAACATTAATCTAATGGGAGGCAATGTTATGGTTATACAACTTCTTTATTAAGTTGTAGGTGTTGTTTCCACATTATTTCATTGACGTTTATGATACTTATATAATTCACCCGCTGTTGTTGACGAGTTTCACCAGCAGCGACAGCTGTATATTCCTCAATATGTTAACACCTGGTCCAATTTCTAGAATTTTTCAAAGTTTATCGAATGTATCAATAGAAATTTGAATGTTGATAAAGATAAGTAATATTTGTATGATACTATGAAGACAACTTTTAATTTGTATTATGATATAATATGTATTTAATATAAATGCCTTCTTGGCGTATATCATCCTCGGTTACCCATTTTTTTGTATATATGCTCCGTTACTCTCCACTATATCACCCCTGGGAAACTCTATCAGAGAAATCTGTACTAAAATTACCCGTCCTTGGCCGGCGTGACGAAGTCAGTAACCAAAGAAAATGCTCAATAGGATAAGACGGAAATTGTCAAGGGAGATAACCTGTGACGGATGGCTAACAAAATGACCTCGCGTGCTTTGCAACGAAGCGATATGAATTGTCATTGGCCCGCAGGTTTAAGCTGCGTAGCAGTTTGATTGGCTCCCAGGGGTGATATAGTGGAGAGTAACGGAGCATATATAAAACCCTGGGTAACCGAGGATGGGCGTATGTATGTATATATATGTATGTATGTTCAATATGATATAAACATTATTTCCAAATAACATATAACGTACAAGAAATTATGAGAAATTAAATTAGAAAAAAAGGATTAGCAGACAGGCTACACTAGCCTATATAAATGCTTCTCTATGTTCATTATACTAATGTTCCACCGTTGGTGGGTATTGAGAAATAAAAACCTTTGAAACTTGAACTTTTGAGAAGCAAGTGACACCTAGAATGACGAGCAAAGAAGTCACAATAAATATGTTTCAAAGGGGGATACGGCAATGTGCACGGCGACCGCTTTCAGTAAAAGTGCATTCCATAAGTTTGTTCACCTACTTTCGATGGCCTATACCATGTTTTCAGTTTGAATTTCAAATGCAGTTAAAACAATAAAGATTATCCGTTTTGTATGGTCTGAAGAGACTGTAGCTGAAAGCGCTCGCCACTAAAAAGGATGATTTCTACTTCATTAATTTTTCCAGATTTACTGTTTGAGAGTTAGACAATCTTCCGATGGGGAATATATATATACACATACATAATTGCAGCGGTACTCTTTAGAGCTGCTATCTTTATTATATATGAAATCTGGAGGTTGTTTATAATTGGAGTCATTATTATTCCAGGTTTCAAAGTCCTTTCCCAAGATGGCTCCCTTCCCGGATATGAGAGTCTTGTCAGTTTCATCCCAGACCGGAAGTTGGGAGTATTCGTCGCTTTCACGGGGGACAAAGGAGCCAAGGCCTACGCTGCCAAGACGCTGGTCAACATCTACGCCCTTGACCAGTTGATTCACGGTCATCCCTGGTTCTCGGTGTCCAGTTTCTGTCAAACCCTTGACCAACTGGTCAGTGTGGCTTCAGATGGTCACATCAACATGGCCGGTGGCCTCGGTGTGGTAAACAAACCAAAGAGACCTTTGCGAGACTATACGGGAACCTACCGCAACTTAGCCTTTGGGGATGTAAGGGTATGGGTGAATGAAACCCTCTTTATGAAATATGGAGACATGGGCGATTTTGCTTTGAGGCCGACGAATAGGGAAAATGTTTTCATGATGGAGTCACTGCCTGGCGCTTTGTGGTATGCGACACACGTTGATGTACAAGTAGACAAGCCGTATGTTGCTTACTTTGATGAAACTCCCTACAGCGACGAACGGATAGAGGAGCTCACCATACCTCTATTTGATGGCACGACGGACCCAGTGTTCAGCAAGAGGGTTCGAATTCCGCCACCATATGACGAGATGCCTGAATGCAACGCTGGGGCTATGGTGTCTTTCTCAACATTCTTAGTTTCAATCGCAGTTTTTGCTTATCTCTTTTAAATTTTATGTTAATACAATGAAGATATAAGTTTAAAGATAAACATTTTCGCACTGCAAACATCAAATTTCTCGTAACCGAATATTTCTCCTGTAGTAGCATGAATAATCACAGATTACTGTCAAAATTCAAAACCTAAAATTTTTTAAATATATCAATTTCTGGTAAATCCTTTTAGGTAAATCCTTCAGTTAAGAACAGTGCCGTTTAATCGTCCAAATATATAATTTAAGGGTTTTATGAATAGTAACTGTAGATACATGTAACTTATATTTATGTATATATTTCAGTTTCGTTGTAGATATTATTAAAACTTAGATTCTTCAGTCATTGGTGTCAAATTATCACGTAATCTTGCTCCCGAATTATGATTGGTTAATGCCATGACCTTATTGGTGACGCATGCGCGTGAGTGTTTAACACTAATAATAGTGACGAACTGGTTTTATCTAGTCTTTGTTGTTATTTATGACTCCTTTTAGCTTAATTAGAACATATTACTTTTTACATATTGCCTATTTTGTTATCTGTTTTAATCCAATTTACGTTATGTAATGTCATTTTAATACATGTAACGTAAACGTTTATATTGGCCTGATTAAGCGAATATATATGCTAGTAAGTTATGACATAATGTTTAAATGGACTAAAAACGCTCTTCTTTAGGAAATAGATCGTTTAAGTCTGATTATATTTTCATTAAACGACAACGTTTCAAGATGTAACGTTTTAACAACGTGGTAACGCGGTGTAACGTAAAGCTACGTTTTTATGATGATTTGTCAACAACATAAGTCAGTCAATCCTTTTGTTGCGTTTTCGTGAAACGAGAACATACTCTCACTTTGTAACGTGATTATACAGTGTTGTGATGTCATATATATCATATCATATTTTTATAAATCGTTATATGCAACGTGTCTCTTAAACTGTTTATTTTAGTGACAATTACTTATATATCTTCTGCTCTGAAGTTAAAATGATCAATGCTTTATAGTATATATTTTCATAGAATGTTCCAAAAAATTAAATGAAAATATAGAAATTAAGGCATTTATCAACCAAATTTTACATATCATTCTCTAATATTCTGAATGTATCTTGGTTTACAAATAAATAGTTTTCTGCTTGCTTTACTACTGTGTAGATTCACCTTTAAGTTGTACATAATGTGTGTAATAAAGTTTGTGACGCAAACAAATTTGCATTTTGGCATTTTTCTTTAAAAAGTATAATTTTCATAGGTCATATTTCCGTGTTTGCCGTAGTAATTCTTCTACGAACACGTCCATACATCCATACTAACAACTAATTAATTTTAATATTTCATTAATCAAAATCGTTCATAATGTTTATACTTCGTTCTAAACGTGTCTCTGCTACAACGGTTCTTATGGCACAGCTGTCGTTTTCAGTCATTATCCGCTCATCCGTTTGTGTTAGCGTTCACGTTTTGCATTCACCCAGTGTCTCAAAGGTGAAGGTCAAATGTTCTTCAAACAGTGCAAATACTGTTTAAGGTTAGGTAAATATGTCTGCATTCAGTACAACAGGGTACTCTGTGCAAACAAGACATACTTTTCTTGACGATCTCTTTGTGAAAAATGTTGAAAAATATCGTGTAACAGCGTCCTCTCTCGTTCCATGAAAGGGCGACTTCCCATCCCTCTGGGCCGCAAGGCATAACTCGCGCTAGTGCTGTTCAATTCAGGTGCAGCGCTAAGCTAGACTAGCACAGGGAAATAAAGGAAATGCGGCAAAACTTACATGGCAAGTGGAGACTGGCGCGACGTACTTCTCTTGCGGGCAGTTGATAAAAGGGTGTCTATTTAGTACTACGTTGGTTTTCTTCTCTGGTTGATTAAAGCGAACTGCCTAGCTTATCTGCGAATATTTGAGCCATTTGAATGGTGTTAAAAATGAGATGTGAAATGCAAGAAAATGATATACTAAAATGAAAGGAATAAAAGGATTATATAATGATTAAGGTGAGTAATTGAGACATATTGTGGAAATCAGCCGGGTTTTGCGGGGAAATGTACAGTTAGTAGGTTCGTGCGCTCATTTGACAATGTCACTAATTCTTAGCGTAGAACCTACCTAATGTTGAATAGACCATTAGATCGGTAATATGGCTGCCCTTGCTCCTTTACTCTATTTGATATAGGGTGTGGGTATTTTTACCTGCGTTTTATCTACGTTTTAATTACAATATCGAGTTCCTATGCTATGCAAGCATGAGTCCGCTCAGGAAACACTAAATTGAATGTTAATGTTTATTTCACCAAGTATATTACTGCTAGTTACAGAGCCGCTGGATGGAGTCCAACAACGAGTTGCTAACACACCCTCTCTCTTACAATAAGCCAAGCATGAAAAGAAAGAATCAAGACGCCCTCTGTATTCATTTCAGGGTCGTGCTATTTCATCCATGAATTTAACATACGAAGTTTACCGCATTGCCTGTAAAATGAGCCTGGTTCAGAACCTTTTTTTTTTATCAAGAAACAAACTCCATTTTTCCATGCAGTAACCCTGGGAACCAGGGTCTATATTTTTTCGAAGCCCTTTTAGCACTAAGATAGTCGTATGTATCATACATTAACATTGGCATATGCCTAAATTAGCGCTGAGAATTTCGAAAATATAGACCCAGCATCTTTATTTTCACGGCTTGCTCACAATTAGTGCCAAGATCAGTTATTACTAAGATAATCATAAGTCAATGCCAAGATCTCTCATCAATAAGGTAATCATAAGTCAATGTTAAGTTACTCATGACTATATCACTGCCGAGAGAGCCTCGAAAATATAGGCCCTGAAAATGTACTGACTCTTTCTGTCGATAAGAGAAAACTGGTTTGTCACGTTGCTAAATATAGCACTCACATAGATACATACCTTTCTCGGCTCATCAGAAAAGCAATTCTCTATCTGTAATACTGGACCCATATTTTCGTGCTAGAATAGCCGTAAGCCAATTTTAATGTACGGCACTTACGACTATCTTAGCACTAAGAGAGCTTCGAGAATATGGGTCCTGGTTGTTACTGAATTGGGAAAACTAGCACGGCCTGCTTTCAGGCTACTTTGAAATAATAATTAATAAAAATTTAAAATCATGTTCATACATTTATTACTTTAAATGTTAAACGTGTTTACATATGAAGACACATACACAGTACAGCACTACTTACATACACGTTTACATGCATACTTATATACATAGATAAGTAGGTATTGTTTTTCTTTATGGTTAAAGCTATAGCTCGCAAACCAACACAGGTTTGTCGACATGGCAATAGTCAAAATTGATGAAGCCCTACTAATGTTCCTTAAACTTAGGCCCTAGAGTGTGATAATGGGAGACTAGGGAGATCACATAACGCCATATGTATCACGTCATATTGTATCGTATACTGCGGAAGATAAATTAAAGGGGCTATTTTCAAACGGAAATAAAGATATCTCACATTATAGAATATGTATGTTACCAAATGCAAAACATCCCTCCTCGGTCAATACATAGAGTTCTAAAACGAATGTTTATGGTTCGATTAAGCAACGCGGATGAATTGTGCATCCTCGAATTATTAAAAGGTTTTCATACTAAAATGGACGCTGACACTTTTCGTTTTATATGACACCGTTTCCATCTACGAATAATCGGGTTGTGTAATGGACTGTTTTACCCTTTTAACTACTGCATAAAATGTCATCAAAGTGAGACATTTGAACATATAAAAATGCAAGAAAACGTGCTACAGTGCCTTTAAATTTAAAAAGAAATAAGTTAACGAGCAGTGTATTGCTGAATGGGAGTTAGTAACCAAACTAGGGAAACAGCGAATACGTTCGACCATGCCACACCGATAAGATATGTGCAATAATATACACGTGACGTCATAAATGCACAATCAGCATTAAAATGCCCTAATTATTAAAGAGGTGAATGCAGACACCATTGTTTGCCATTTAGTTTGCATTTGTTCGTAATTATAAACTGTAACATGATTTGATTACAATTGGGTGAAAATTACTAAATACACATCACATAATAATTAACACTGCCAAAAACACTTCCTAGCAATTAAATTCACGAATGAATCGTTAACATTTAGAAACCTATCAGGGATTGTGTCTCTTGTTTCGTATAGGTATCTTGTTTTCTCGTAATAACTCCTTATTATTATTTCAGTTGGTTTTTCTTCTGATAATAACCACGTATGAGGTTTTTATTGTGACGGGAAGTTTTTACTTTTGATAGTAATACCTTAATGAGACTAAGATTTTCTTTTTTTCACAACTCAATTCATAACAATTATTATCGAAAAGCATACAAAGATAACTTTTTCAGAGTGTAGATGGCGGAAATCGAACTCAATAACCGTTGCTCTTTATACCGGACGCTCTTCCTCCACGCTACCGAGGAAGCTGAAGAAACTGTATGGATTTCCTTTATTTACAGTCACACTGTCTCTGCCTCTATATAACGCTAGTCCGGGAGACATACTCTTTATAACGCAGAATTTTGGAATCAAACATTATAAAATGTAAATTTTGACATTGACAGTTAGAAAAACACTACCCATCATTCTTCTGCTGTAAGAAAACCTCAATATACGATAAGCGCTCACATTTATGTTTTACGGTATCTAACTTAGATAAAACACTCTACCTCGATTATGCTTGGGATTAAAAACCCTCCTTAAGAAAGCTTCGGGGAAGTAAGACCTCAAGCTTCGCTTTCGGTCTTTCTTCCCGCTCAGCTTTCATACCTCGGGTTTTACAATCCCAAGCATAACCTCTGTATCGTGTTTTATCCTACACATAAATCTATTCATTAAGTAAGCACCACCATTGTTTTACTTTCTCATAAATGATAAAATGTAAGCAATGTAATAAACAAAATAAAATATGTAAATATCACCCTTGTAATCAAAACGTTTGAGGTCCATCAGATCTACATGCAAAAATTGTCAAAAATACAATCGCGGGCAAAAGAAAGTATAGGTGCAACCACGCATGATATTTTAATCAACGACTGATGAACACGACGGAAACAAAGTTACACACAATGTCTCTAAAATCCAACTTAACTTTATCAACCAGGAATGTTTTGTGTTTGGCTCTCTTCAAAATAACATATACTTTCTTTTGCCTGTGGGTGTAGTTATAACTTGGATCAAACTATCTTCTTTTATGTCAAATATTGCCGCCGAGTTGAGAATCAAGGAGTTGCCTATGCACGATATTTTTTACTTCAAAGTTTCTTATTAATGAACAAATGCATGCCATTTTGCAATTCCAATTTCGAACTTCAATTTAAGATGCCATTATAATATAAAGTTAACTTTTTGAAATGGAAACAGTTTGAGTATATTACGGTCTTTGCTCATGTTTACGTGCTGAAAGTGTCATTTTGCTATAACATGAGCATTTGAAGCATGAGGGTGATTTTCACGGTAATATCATTTCGTCGTTACAAATATCTCTCTTATCTGAAAACATTTCACTATCTAAAAAAAAACACATTTGAGTATTTCATCACACTTGAAGAGTGTTCATCAGAGTGTCAAAAATACAGAGTAGTGACAGAACATCACATATGGGTCGCCTCCACAAGTGCTAATTCACTGTTTGTTGAAACAACTGACATCTGAGAATTGAGTCCCCCAGTAGAGGAGAACGATTCATCAGCCGCTGTGTTAAAGATCCCACTATCACTATCCTGCCCAATGTCAACGGTAGTTGTGGAGTCTCGAGACTTCAGAATCTCTTCATTTCTGGAACTCTCTTCTTTCGTCATCTTGTTCTCTGTGGACAAAGAATACGCCAGACGATCGTAGAACAACTTATCGGAGGTCTTCAGATAGGTAAACGTCTTCAAGCATCGTCTTAGAACATGGTTCATCTTCTGCGGTAGTTCACCTCTGATGATGATGATGAGGTGTCTCCTTCTCTCCAGAACACTCTGGTGGTACGCCTGGTAGAACTCCTCCATTGCCCATTTGCTTTGCACGAAGTTCTCTGTTAGGACTATCAGCGTGTGTCTGCTGTCCTCGATGCTTTTGATGATATTTTCAATGATGGTCATCCCTGGGACGAAGTCTCTGGCATGAAGGCATAGCTTAAACTGTTTCTGCGATTTGGACTTTTGTGATTCACTGTAGGTGGTGGAATCCGGTTCTTCCAGTTGTTTACAGAACTCGTCAAGAACCCACTCCTCGTCTTCATTGCTGTATGACACAAAGGCGTGGTACTTCTTGGGGCCAAGACCAACGTACTGGACCCCTGGCATCTGTATACCAAGTCGAGTGTAGAAAAGAATTCGTATTTCTCGTCGATATATGAACGCAAGGACAATAATTGCGAGAAGAAATACTGATACAATCACAAGGGCTATAAAGGGTTCAATCCAGTCATTAGAATAACATCCTAAATCATCCACAGTTAGAGATTTCAGAGGGCGTCCATATAATTCATCTGGAGAATAACACATCATATCCTCGATATATCTGTACTTTTTCAGTGATCCAGAAAACAGGTCCGGTTCCTCTAAAGCTACAACAAAGTCTTTGAGTTCACAATCACATATTATTGGGTTGTTTCTGATGTCGATGAACTGTTTCTGTTGGTTCTTTAAATGTACAAGGTCTGAAGGCAAGAGATGTGTGATATTGTTGAACTGAAGATTAATAATGGTATCATTGACAAGATCCTTCACAAAACGGGACTTGAACTCGGAAAATATGGTGATACGATTGTACGAGAGATCGATGTACTTCAAGACATCGAAATAGTAACTCCAGTCCCCTAATTCCTCCGGGACCTTATCAATGTTGTTATCGGAGGCGTTATAATGCTCCAGAACAGGGAACTTATTATATTTTGCAAGAAACCGGAAGTCATAGATTGACATGGCCGAGCTACTACTGTCCTCCAAGAATTGAAGTTTTTGGTAGTTACAACTGATATCTAGATCTTTTATTCGTTTGGGCACATCGGTAATACTTCCAGAGTTCAAGCTGTCACATATATCCACAAGCTCTGAAGCATTGCCTGAAGAATTGGACGATTCCGGTTCCGCTGGATCAGCGTCAAGCTTTGGAAAGAGTCCTTGGCTCTCAAGATACTGGTTCACGCATTTCATTAACATTTCTTCGGTGTCGTCCTCTATGTAATAGAACACATTCCTGTACACAATCCGCTCTATAACCTTATCTTGGAGACACTCGTAATCGGATGTAAGCTTCTCAATGTTTGCAAACATACGGTAAAGATTTGACCTCTTTTGTACCATCGTCGAATCGATTATTTCAAGCTTTGTCAACGTTGGTTCTATTGTATTAAGAATTGGACTGCCAAAATCTGCAAACATGTCAGTCACGTTACAATTCCTTATTTTAAGACCATGCATTCCACGACATTTCATTGGATGAGGAACTGACACGCTTCCTCCTGACTGATCACAGATTAGTTCATAAGAGAAGCGTGTTGATTGGTTGATATTGGTTGTCATAATCCAATCACGAAGAGTGTCAAGACGCCAATTTTGCTCATCGCTGCTTGTAATTTCACATCTTATGTCTATTACATCACTGTTGTCACTTTCTTCATGAATGCTACAAATCTGATCAAACTGCGGAGGAAAGAGTTGTCTCCCTTCGTTGCCCTTTGCACACGACACAAAGACTAGTCCAACCAATACGACCAAACACGTCGTTCTTTTGACTGGTAACGCCATGCTTTCCTGAAAAACAGAAAATTGAAAAAGGTATTATTTATTAAATATTTACTTTAGAAAGTAACAGTCCAGATTACATGGTAAACACGGTTTGACTTTTGAAATCCTAATTAGATAGTCAAGTCAAAACAACTGATTAAAAGATTAATTGCCAGTCGAATTTTTTGTAAAGAATTAATTATTCGTGCGTATGTAGATAATACATAATTAAAAGTATTAAAGATTAAAATGTTTGATTTATTTTTTAAAAAGGAAAAGAAAAGTTTTGAACTGGTTTCGAAAGCACAACATCCTGTCGGTAATATTTTACCTAGACTTTTGTTTCTTAACATAACCTAACGAGAGTATTTCGTTTCGTTTCGGTGGTCAAATCAAAACTTATTATTGTATCCAGTGTATACATGAAAAAATGCACTAAAACAGTAGTTTTTATATTTTAAATTATTAAAACATCCATATTTCAGTGTCATTAGTGACATAAACATGATAAAGAGGCGTATGTATCGCAAAAAGTGCTTGTTTTGGTGATATACTGACGAAAATATGAATCTCTAATCATCACATAGGTAAATATTCAAGGTGACGTACAGGGAAAGTATAATACATCAACAAACATAGAATTTCTGAAAACCTTTAAGAACCTAGTACACATCGCCAAAATTACAGTTATTGCTAAAACATTAGTGAGTCCACACGGAAGAAGAGATATATATAAACGTAAAGCTCCCATCCATTTTATGACCCAACAAAATAATGGCTGCGTAAAACAGCTTGACAAGTCAGGCAATCTATCACCTTTCCTTATGTGTGTCGGTCTGCCTTTTGATTGGTTGAAAAGGATAGTACAGGCATGACGCAGGGACATTGTTTTGTACCCTATGTTTCATCTATGGGGTCAAGAATGTTGATGTTTAATGTGAAAGATTAATGCTGTTGTTAAGTAAGCTCATTTTATTACGTTTTAAGATTAAATCAACATTAATTAATTTTGCGTAATTGCGAGTTTATAATCAAGTTCAGTGCAATCTGAGTAATGAAATTAGAAGTAATATTCACTTCTGTGGATTTACGTTATAATCAAAATATGACTCTAAGCAATATTTTTAAAAAAAAATGTGTCAAAATCATCGTGTTGATAAAACTGAAAAATGCATGAATATCATTATAAAATGTCGTTGTCATACAAATCTACCATGGTTTTACTTTTTCTTAAATCAAACAAGAGTGAAGATATTTCAGAATGTATGATGTGCAATTTACAACCTATTGAATTATATAAAATAAACAAAACGAGAAAGGACGGGATGGACTTCCTTACATTGATACAGACGGCCCGTTTTTTCCATGACTATAATATAATTCCGTATTTAAATTATTGTATATACTAAACTTTATATCTCTCAATAACTGCAAGTACCTGATTTCACATTCAGACACTCTTGCCGTTGCATATACCTGAATGTAGGGTCCTAGTATGAACATTAATAAATCATATGAAATAACCAACGAAGCAGAAGTTCTCCCTGTACTACTCCTAGGTTATTTATTGGATCTGTTGTATGTGTGTGGTGACTGGTGAGTGACATTGCGTTTTGTCTTTCACAAAGTCGGTCTTTGTATTTTACAGCAGTAGAAGCTACTAATTAAATAAATTTTATGTATAAACATTACCATTAGATTTAGTTTTAAACCCACACAAAACAAAACACGTAACTAAAATATAACCAAATAAATGATAAAAGCAAGGTTTTCAATTTTGTTTACAAAATACCTGGCTTTTATAATGTTTAATATCATTTTTTAAAATAATGGATTTTAAATGGCATGTTTACACATTATCACTCAACTGGAAAACGTTTCACTCACAAAATCATCCAACCGTATAATTGAATAAGAGTAAATATATAAAAATATATACTGACTCCAGATCAGTTTGAGATAAAATCTTCTTGTAGCTCAATATAGGTTAACATATCACATACGCAAGGTTAAAACAGGCCTCAAGGCATGTCATGAAGTTTAGTAACTGCTGAATCACTAGGGCAATAAATCAAAATATTTACATCACTGAATTCGTTGTCATGACAACAAGAAAAGATCAAAGGATAAATCGTGAAGAAGCGACAGGATACATGCTTTAATCCCCTGTCTGCTAAGGTCGGATTTTCTGTTTAAGAAAATATGAAGAACTTGTTATACATACATACATACGTACACACGTACATACGTCCATCCGTACATACGTCCATCCGTACATACATACATACATACGTCCATCCGTACATACATACATACATACATACATACGTATACATGTCAAAGGACTTGCATTGTATTTGGAATGAAAAAAATATATGTACAAATTATTTAATATAGGTCATATGTCAAAGTGCTTGAAATGGCTTTGAAAAGATTCAATTTAACTAGGGGACGGTTGTCTTCAAACATTTCGCTCACATTGCCTCGCCCTTGACACCGGTACCCTGTCGCGCCCATATTTCAGGAGGATCAAGACCCAGTGAAAAAACTTTAATAGCCATGTAACAAATATGTTATTCTACATTTGAGCTCCCCGAACCAGGTTTTAGAGAAGGATTCGTTTGAAATTTTTAGGGCAGGGAAAAGTTCACGCCCGTATGGCCTAGGTACGTACCTCACAACATTTCAGCTTATGGGGTGCAGCGGTTTTGGAATAGAAGTCGAAAATGTGAAAGGTTTACGGACAGCGGGCGATCGGGAACGCCCGAAGACCGCCCATGCCATAAGCCCATCTGGTCTCATGAGTCTTATGTTCCATATGAGCTATTATATAATTTTAAGAAAATGATTTTATAATTAAATCATGTCTGTTTTGCTTACCTAAACACTATATAGCAAAGGTGTTGTTTGTTTTGCCTCCCACTTTAAGACACTCTGCTCCAACAAATATGTAAACCAAGTAATTAAATTTTAAAAATAAAAAAAAATAAATAAATAACATCGTATTCGATGATTAAATGAATTTAATTTTATTCTATGAAAACGTGAACATCTACAAAAAATGTTTCATTTCATGAGATGTTGCCTATATGAAATGTTTAACGTCAATGTGAGTGCTCCTGGTTTGTAATTCATTGTCATAAAACACTTATATACGTCCATTAAAATCTGCAATCCCGAGTGAGCATCAATCTAAAGATCAGTTCAAGGACACGTGTCATACCACAGAGTGGTTAAAAATTCGAAATTGAAAAGCAAGCTTAAGTCATAAGTCCAGTTTCTATACAGTGTGGGTGTTTTGTTGCCCTTTCATGTCAAATCTGATCCACGTATTTTGTGAAGTCGCTGCGCTGCTCTCTGTGTGTCTTTCTTTCTTAAAACACTTAAACATCCATTAATACCCCTGCTTAAAGAGCCATTGTGTGTTTTTTTATCATAATATTCAATTTGGCTGTTGTGCCGAAGGGTCACGTGTGCTGGTTTCAGTTCAAATAATTTCACCTGACTTGCATATTCATACATTTTAATAATTGATAATTGCTTGTTTCGAATAAAAAATCTAGCAACATATTTTCACATGTGCAGAAATCGAAGTCCCATATGTATATATGAATAAATATTTGAATATGAATAAATCAACGTGATTTCTTCGATAATTGTATTTTCCTTTATGAGACCTGAGGGTTGGACAAGTTTGAACTGAATTTTGTTATATATATATATATAAATATAAATGAGACTTTGTAGAAAAACCTGACTTTATTTTCTACATTCTATATATATATATATATATATATATATATATATATATATATATATATATATATATATATATATATATATATATATATATATATATATATATATGTGATACTCCCTGATGATACCAATGAAACATGTACTCCCTGATGATACCAATGAAACATGTTGGAGTAAAAATGGCTCTGTGTTTTTTTTTACTTTTGAATATTTGTGACTGTATACTTGTCAAACTTTTTAAAATGTTGTATATATATACTAGTATATATATATATATATATATATATATATATATATATATATATATATATATATATATATATATATATATATATATATATATAAACAGTGGTTATATTACCTATTAAACATTACCAACCCACTACTGCATGTTTGGTCTGTTATATGTAATTTTCGAAAGCTGTCCGGTTTTCGATCATACATCGCGACTTTTATGCTGTCACTATACTGAATGTACTAGCATTAAATTGATCATTTGCAGCAACAGTCAGGACTACTCGATAAAATAACACCATGTTTAACGCTTGACTTAATTTGACTCCAACAACATACAAAATGTACTCCATGGCTCTCAAACCACATTGCTATAATAACTAAGGCGTCAGGGAATCTAATTGTTGAGCATTGCAAATTCAGCCACACCTGTGTTTATTACCATTTCAGATTTTATATTTCTTACACGGATTAAGTTTCCTCAAGATCGTCAAGCCAGGCTTTTCAGAGCTGATACAGTATTCGATGTACACCTGAGATACAAACAAATATGTATTGCAATCTTGTGGTCCTTAAATGTGTTGACGCCCAAATTCATGATTTGTGCTAGCTGTTGAACATCCTGGGCCCATATTTTCAAAGCTGTCTTAGTGCTAAGATAGTCATAAGTCAATGTTTATGTATGGCACTTACGACTGATTTTTGCTATCAAAGTTAATCGTAAAATCAGCGACGTTGTGACAAACAGATCTAGAGCACTTGATCATGTTCAGATAACATTGGAGACGCCCGGAGTTCCTTCATCTGTGTTATGCGCACATATTTCTTATAATCTTAGATATAAGCCAGTAAGATATATGGCGATTTTGATTGGATAGAAAAAAGAACGGTATCCATGCTTCAAATTTGTAACAGGGGTTATGTCGGAAGAAATGGCTTGGGTAACAGTGGAGAAAATACAGATCCACAGTGATAAATTTACCATGAGTCCTCATAAAACTAGGAACATAGGACTCAAAAAATGTAAGATGTGGGTCCCCTGGACTCAAAGGGTTTTTATGTGGTGTTTTCTTACTTTTTGAGGGACTCAGTTATATCTGCTTGGACTCGCTTGTGGTAGCGAGTCCCTGGACTCTGCATGTCATAGTTGTAAATTTATCACTGGATTCGTGGTTTTTCCACTCGTCTGACACTAAAGGGTTAACTTTCTTAGTAATGTATAATAAGTTTATATGCAGAATCGTGTAAACATTTGCCGTGAAACAGAGAAGGTCCGAGTACTGCCCCACGGTGAACCCACGCGTTATAATGCTAACGTTAACGTTGATACTTCGTTTTGTTTTATAAAAATGTTTTATTTCATGTTGTTTTATTTCTATACGAAATCAGATCACAAACGAAATTCATGGATCCGCACCTGCATTTGAGATAAATGAGCCATTTGACATTTTTAGAAACGAACTTACCTTTTATGCCGTCACAAAAATATATGACGTTAATATTTTCCCATAGCGACACCTTCTGGTGTCAATGGGTTTACAGTTTCAAGTGGTATTCTTTTCTATGTGCTGTCACGATCCATCAAGCCTTTATGCGATTCCAGGAAGTGTTAATCCGAGAAATATTTGTATTAATATATATTATTGAGCTCTTCAAGCTTGATCTATGCAAACCGGATATCATAATGCTATGCTTTGAAGACGATATCCTGTACCTAGGAAGTTTAATCTTTCAATTCACTATCCTTTGACCGAGAAATCCACGTTTTGACGATGTATGTAAAATGTGAAGGCGCGTTATCTTTACAATATGTTAAAATGTAAAAGTTTGGTCGTAAAATATGAAAGTACATTATTTGTGCGACAAGCTGAATTGTAAACGTATTAAACATGTTATTAATGAAATACTTCTCTGCTGTTTTTTTATCATTGGAAATGTTTTTCAAATTGCCAAATCTAAAGCCAATTCAAATATAACATCACAAGCCAAGTGTTTCAAACGGATCAGGGGCGGGCTAGCGCAGTGGTCAAATGTCTTCGGCTTCGGATCAAGAGGTCATGGGTTCGAATCCCGCCAGATAACTTTACTGTACATGATCTACGCGTAGTCAGGTTTAGGTGCAATGCTACTCTGAATTTCAGCGCAGTACCACATATGGTTCGCTAGTTCCAGTCGATGCTCGCAGGTTTCACCGCAATACATAACGACAATGGAGTTGCGGGCTTTCTCCCTGCCATAGTACTAGCAGCCTAGATCAGTGGACGTAAGTGAAGCAGCGTTAAACCAAAAATCATCTCACCTTTTATAACATGCATGATATAAAAATATCGCTTAAAATGTCATTCCCCAAAAATAACAGTGTTGGCAGTGTGGCTTCAAACTCTGAATAAATTAATCTTGATTTTGAATGCGTTTCTTTTCGAGAACGTTTGCTTCACATCGTTGCATAAGAAACTCATTTAGAGTCAACGTTTCTCAATGTATAATTCATAGCATACGTGAGATTGGCTTCTGAGAATAAATTATGAGCGTTTTCAGTGCGAAACCTTATTGTCAAGGTGAGTCAAATATACCGAAGACATATTTTTATGTATTTCGTCAGAGACGCTAGACTTAATTTAATCCTTCAACAGAAATAAAATGATGAACGATTGACTTTGAAATGTAACATCATATTAGATTACCTACCTAAGACACACATATTTTTTCTCAACCCTTTATTCGTCAAATTAAACAAATTTGGGTTGGACAGGCGGATTTTATTTTCATGTTTATTTCATTTCATGAAGATGAAATTAATTGTTACTAGCCTTTTGGACAATTCTTCCGCTGTACCCCCAAAACCTAAGGGTCTAAAAAAAAGTTAAGCACATTTGAGGGCTATATTTTGCTGCATTTTTTCTTTAGATAAAATATATGTTCATGTTGTTGTTTTTTAAACTTTTTGGCATCACACAACAAATTTTTCGCTGAAATAAGTCGATGAAATGTATTTGTAAATAATATCGCCAATAGTAAAACACCCTTCTCTCTTCGGAAAATCAAGTTTTAAAATGATTGTACATGGTTCCGCAAATCCATGGGAATCGTTTTTGTCATTCGAAATAATAAAATGTGTTCACAATAAAATGGCCGCCATGCAATTTTTGCTTTATACGCAACATCGTTATTACCACTACGGATCATTGGTTTGTGTAATAAGATGTGTTACCCTCTAAAGTAAATATAAATGACATAAACTATCATTATAAATGGGAAATTTGTATAAATAAAATTTACAAAAATCGTGCTACAGCCCCTTTAAAACTCCACACTATATTATATTTATTTACTTCCATTTTGTTGAATTTTTATCACTCTTTAAAACTTATGAACGTATAGGTGCAGTTATTCCCTTATTATAACAGAGACTGCAATTACTGTATTACTCATGCCTTCTTTACATGCAATTTTGGGCAATAGAAAATTGGCAAGCCAGTCAGTCTAGTGACGTCACGATTAATTGGTTTATGACGTTGAAGACGAAGAAATACATTTTGATAAATTAAATAAATTTTATAAATGTTTATTCCTGATATCAAGTGACATGGATACATGTTATGGCAGTCAACATACGTTTACTGATGATAACAGGGGGTTTGTTTGAAATTACGAAATGAATAAACAATTATTATTATTTTTAAATGACATGCCATTCCCTCACTCAAACACATCCTTGCATTCTCTATGGCATTAACAAATCAGTTACGATTTTAACATTTATTGCCATTTTTTCGAAGTCACTTAACTTAGACTTTTTTCCAGTATCTTACTTATTCTATTGAATAATAATACTTGAAAATTCTATAAAAGTCTACAATTATTTTTTTTTATCTGGACTTAAATCAGTTTAGACTGAAGTCCTTTTAACGTTACATGCACAGTCTAGAAGTTGCAATGTTTGCAAAGCAGGTGGCAAAAGTGAATGCGAAATGACAAAAACATTGGAAAAATCTAGAATGTATCGTTGTCTTAAAAGGGCAGTTGCACGTTTTTAAAAACAATTATGTTTTCGAATTTCCCGTTTATAATGATAATAATGTCATTTATATTTACTTTAGAGTGTAAACATCTTATCACACAAACCAATTATCCGTAGTGGTAATAACGGTGTTGCGTATCAAGCAAAAATTGCATGGCGGCCATTTAAATGTGAACACATTTTATTATTTCGAATTGCAAAAACGATTTCCATGGCTTTACCGAACCATGTACATCCATTTTTAGCTTGATTTTCCGGAGAGAGAAGGGTGTTTTACTCATAGTGCCACTATTTTTCAAATACATTTCATCAACTTATGTTAGCGAAAAAACGTGCCACTGCCCCTTTAAAGGAATGAACTCGAGTATTCACGAAAATGATAACATGTCTTGCCCAAACTGCACCCCAAGTATAGCGTTAATCATCCAGCTGTCATAATTGCAACTAGTAGCTATACCAGCATATTATACACTTTCACAGTTTTGCATAATATTCCCTGATTATGCAATTTAACTATAAAGTTCACTAAAACGAAAGTTATCGGCTACTTCAGAAAATCAGCTATATACATATTGTTGTATATATTACAATTGTCTGAATACATAGCAAGTGAACCGTCCAAGTTTAAACATTCGTATTTCTTGATGATACATCGAAGTCAAATTATTCGCAAGTCCTTGACAAAAGTAACTTTCCTAAATAGGCCCCCATATATTACAGATAATAACTTATTTATCAATAAGACCATGTTAATCACAATTCCCAGACAAAAGTAATTCTCTCAACGTTTTCTTCACAGCGCAGAGTGGTTGAAGTCACGATGTAGGCATATATAAGCCCATATATATCTTAGTCACTTCGCTTAAAAACAAGGGACAAATGTGGTCACCACTCCTTAAAAAATCACAGAAGATATTCGAAAGTCAGATTAAGAAAGAAAATAAGATGTTTACCTTAGATTGTCGCATCATGTCCCTGCCGGCTGCTATCAAACTGTTAGATGGTAGTAAAGAAAATGAAAGCTCCACGTTATTTTATATCCGGGCCGGTTGAGTGATTTCGTGCGACATAGGGCCAACTTGCGCCAACCATCAACTCATGTTGACAGCGAGCGAGCGAGACAGTGCATCTGTCATAGTGTCCTTGTTAGGATTGTCCCGACCCTCTCCGGTTACCTCCCTTTGAAATGTGTGTAACTTGTGGGAACGTGATAGGATTTTTTAAACAAAAAGTTGATCAAGAAAAAGAGGTATAATGAAGGATGTAAAGCCTTGGAAAGTGTAACATAGCAGCTGGTAAATTTATTAAAGGATTGAATTACGTAAAATTAAGTAAAATGTGAAAGTACAAAGTCATTATCCAAAAAATGTCATGGGCTCTGTAGCTCATTAGGTTAGTATTTTTTTATGTTGTACAATAAAATAAATAGTTTTCTAGATACAGCGAACACGCAGTTTGTATTACCCGAAGACGAGGGTTAGTTAGTTCCTTAATAAAACATTGAAGTTGACTAAAGATGCATTAATCTAATGGTTTAGACCCGGCGCTAATTAGAGACTCGACGCTTATTAGAGGAAATCCGGTACACTCGAGTGTAATGGTGTCTTTATTGCCTATAATCCATTTTAATTTTTCAAATACCGTATTTCCTTTAATAATCGCCGGGTCTCAAATAAGGGGGGGGGGGGGGGGGGGTCAATGGTAGTTGAAAAAATAAGCGCCGGACAGCCAATAAGCTCCGGGTCTCAAAATGATCGCCGGGTCTAAACCATTATATTATGTTTCCTTATTAGAGGAATAACGGTACCTCACTTAAAAAGCAGGCAAAAAAATTCATTTAGCCGGTCGCGCCCTGCCACGTTTAGGCACCCGGGTGAGCGCCCGTCCTCTTCCCATAGAGGTTACTCACTTCAGATTTCCGATCCTTATCTCAGTTCTAGAAGGCCTGGATTCGCCGGCAAAAATGTAGTGTCCTGATTGGTTGCAATTGAATCTAGTTGTGCAATCAGCGACGCCGTTGTAAAAGTGACATTTGCCAATGACACGTCATAATGATAAAACAAACGTAAGATAAACGTTTTCTCGTTTAATGTGATTTCCTCGAAATATATGCTATGTGATTTTATGAAAACAATTGATCATAAACATGCTTATAAATAAAGAAGACCAAACCGGAGACAAACACCAAAAAATATTTCTTTTGTGTTATTTACATCAGATATATTCAAAGAACATATGCTAATTAGCTAGACCCTTAAGAGTCAAATTCCTAGATCTTTGAAGTCACTCGGTCGACATGGCCGCTGGAAGATGAGTCTTCATTGGTTAAGAAGCAGGGATACAGTATGAGGTTACCATTTTCCCCGCTAGGGAATGTTGCTTGAACCGAGAAATCCAGGCCTTCTAGAATAGAGGTTAGGATCAAAATCTGTAGGGTGTAACCTCTGTGGGAAGAGAATACCGAGCGCCTTGCCAATGTCATTATTCACAGTATTGACTCAAAGCGGTCTCGTATTTTCACTGATTGCACATGTCTTAACAATTATAAACTGTAACCATCAGATAAACAAAGTCCGGGACACAACGCCATATCGTTAACCAGTTTTCGTTGTGATGAACATGTGTGTTTGTAGCGCAATCTAAGGTAATGCTGGGTGGAAACTGAAAATCTATTTCGACTGTCTTAGGTATGATTTAATACTAATTTATGGCAGGATATTTCTCTTGTTAACCCCTTTCTTTACACAGTTGTCAACAACAGCCCGATCTGTATTCATATTACGCAATGAGAGGTTTGTGAAGCCTTTTGCCGCTCTAGTATTAAAAATGTGTAAAGGCGAAAAATGCAATCAGTCCCTACAGTATATAGCTATGACCTACATATTATCTCTGGTACATGTTTGTGTTGTAACATTACCATTATTTTTATACATGTATATTTTAGACACTTATGTGGTTCATAGGCCGTATGGCCGGGTGGTACGCTCTTTTGTTGAATGTACCTTGTGTTCTTTAATCGCTCTTGTACCACGTGACACAGAAATAAAATATTTTTCTTTTCTTTTTATTTCTTTCTTCTTCTAAATCACCATCCTCGGTTACCAGGGTTTTATATATGCTCCAATGCTCTCCGCTATATATATAGTGGAGAGTAACAGCTAGAGCTTATACCCCACTTCCGGTCTCGTTGCTACGGTTTCTTTTGTTATAAGTGTAGGTTTATTAGCCGATACACCTACAATTTTTCTGATATACCTACACTTTTTTCTGATATACCTACACTTTTCTATAAACCTACACTTTTTAACAACTGAGAATTCAATGGAGTCTAAATTTCCAAATAAAGGTGTGATACTTTATATAATGTTATATATGAACATACAAGACACCTGGGATCGAACCTGTGTCCTGTTGCTTTCTGGCCTAATGAACTAACCATTAGACCACGAAGCCAGTTGAAACTTCGAACATTTGTTCATGACCAATGATTAAGGTTCTTCATAATGCATGATATGATATCCTAAATTTCTGTATTTCTTTTTATATAAGAATGTTATTTAATATTCTTAACATACTGAACGTTGCTTCTGTTTTCTTTGGCCATGTTGACTTGCAGTTTATGGCGTTAGCTGTACATTTCAGCAAGATGCACGTGCGTATGCGTTGACAATTCCGTCATTTGGCCATATCAATTAGATTCCGAGCTCCAAACATTGGTAACCATTCAACGCAGCACGGGCTGAGCGTACCCGGGGGGCCCCATTTGGGTTTTGCGTTTCATACACAAGCTTGTTTACAGCTGTATTTGTTTTAAAATATTATGAAATAGTATTCGCTTACACTCGACCGTAAGTAGGGTATGAGACAAATATACCCATACTTTCCCTCGTGTATCAAATGATACCCTACACTTTTCCCCGTGGAGCCTTACTCGGCTTGCGCCTCGTAAGGGCCCCACGGGGGAAAGTGTAGGGTATCATTCGATACACTCGGAAAAGTATGGGTATATATCTCACATACTAGTATATAAACTCCTGGGTAACCGAGGATGCTAAATCACTAGAATCGTTAGTAACTGACCTTCTCTGCTTGAACCTCTAAGATGTATAGGTAAAGTTCAAGTATACCCCACACATTATGTTTGGCGTTTAACGAGGCATTACTCATTATTTTGTGTGTAATGGGAGTTTTTATAACTCTTTGACAATGACAAACGGATATTTGCAAGAAAACTTCATCTGACGTTTTGTTATATTCTTATCTGATTCTGTTTATGTTCTTTCTGTGTTAACACAAGTCAATTGGGTAGTGTTGAGCCTTATGTTTCGAAACACGCAACGTGACCATTTAGTAGCAACGAAATTATAATACCCAAACTAGTGGAAAACAATTACAGCCAAACGTATTTAGTTAAAAACGTTAAGTTGTTCATTTTACTTTGTGATTTTTATTTTTATGTGAACTTTTCTCGACAAAATATTTTGATTTCTAACAGAAGTTTCGCGTGCATGGTTCGGAACATTTCCGTCATGTTTTCATACATATTTATGATATATCCCTTTTATTATTAGAATTACACGTTTTAATAGTATAAATTACAAACGAGGATAACTCATTGAAGCTAGTCTCCAAATCGGGCAAAGTTTTACAATAAATTTATATTCCGTATTTCTAAGTATATTTGATGTATAAATAATGCATATCAATTTTAAACTTACAAGTTCTTGTTTTCTTCAACTAGGTATCCATGTTCTCAAGCTATATTAATTAATAATTGAAATTATATTGTTTTTCATATTTTCATGTTTTACATCAATTCAGTTTGACAGCAGTGTGCATAAACAAATAATTTATATGTGCGACACACAGGTTACAGTGTCCTTAAACCATACAGACAATATAAGAAAGTTGTAATAAAATTGGAAATCTGTTCAAGTCTTCAATAGTTTAAAGGTTACATGTCGTACCCATGGTCACGTTCATGATTCTTTGACATCTAGACCTTAAATTTCCGTAAATTGACCGATTCCCCAGTGTTTGCCGTGATAAATAGTAAGCGTGTGTTTACTTCCCATCCCCTCACGTACGTCACTTTTTTTGTTTGTCGCTGGGTGCTGGAAAGCAGACGGTATTTTTGCAAAGTTTAAGTCGCTCTAGTTTAATATACGATCAACATACTAATTTTGGGGGGTCTCATTTTTCACAAAATAGTCTCATGAACCAATTTCAGATAAGAATTCAGTAGAAAATAATATATTTCAGCCATCCTTTAAAGAATTATTTCAGAATAACGAAACACTTGCAAAGAATCATCGTTATTTATAAGTGACGGATTTCGCTTTCTGCTTTTGCAACTTATTCACTTGTTTGCGTCATAATGTGTAATTATCCAACACAAACAAGATTCCAGTGCCACTGTTGAAAAGGAGTAACGCCGATCCGATATCGTTATTTCTGTGTCATACCATCGTACTTCCTCGAATACAACCCGCGTTTCGAATATAAACCGGGCCTAAAATACATACGGGTCTCACATATGAATTAAAGGCCTACCGTATTTAAAGGGAAAGTTCTATCACCGATCTATCGGCAGCACCCGCCATATTGGATTCTTGGCATTACGTGAAAAGAAAACACGCTTTATTTAACCTAATTTTACACTTTCTTAAAAATAAAACATATACAATGATAGAAAATTCACATAGTAACAGATAACACATAATTAAACTAATAAATAATATGCTGTTAGACTGTAGCGAAATTTTCCCCACTCGCAGCGCCGATGAATGGCTTCAGTTCTCATCGTTTTTATTGTTCAACAACTGTGCGCTTGCTTGTATTAATTTGTGAAATATAAAGTCACCAAAATATTACTTTCATTAGTATCTTTCAATTTGACTGTGTTTTAATCGTGTATTAATAACATATATGTGTAAACAGGAATATCCTCTCGAATTTCGTTTCCACAAAAAATACCACAAAAAAAGTCACAGGAAAAAAAGTCACAGAAAAAAAGTCATGGAAATAAGTCACAGGAAAAAAGTCACAAATTATATTAAAATGCATATAAGTGACTAATTCTTTCATTATTTTAGTAAATAATCCTTTGATATGGATTTTAAATTATTGTTTGTTGTAAATCCATATATTTTTAAAACCATTTAAGCTTGGATAGTAAGGTAATTGGCTTTATTGTAATCACAAATTGAGTGTTGTTTTTGAATAGCCATGAACTGTTGACTTGTGTTGTTTTTGTTAACAGCCAATCAGTATGTATACTTAGTAGATTGAGAATATCCACTCTAAAATCTTTTGATGTTTTGATTGAGTTCATCTTGTTTTAAGACTGGCATGTGAGCGAAAAACCATTCCAGAGTTTTTATATGGAGTTGGATGGAACATTCGTATTAATAAAAAGTTTTGAAATGTCCAGAGGATGATGTCCAGAGACAAGTGTATTTTAAGTGTCTATTGTCAGAATAGTGCTATCAATAAAGAGTGTTGAAATGTCCAGATGATGATGATGTCCAGAGATAAGTAATAAGTCTCTAAAATATTATTGTTTTAATGTATATTGTTATTAGAAATATTGTTTTTATTGATTGCTAATAAAAAGTTGTGACCTTTTTTTCCTACAGAAATTTGTGACTTTTTTCCGTGACTTTTTCCGGTCACCATAGAACCCTCCTTTTAAAGATTCATCCATTGTGTTTCATAATTGTTTTATTTGGCTTAAATAAATGCAAACATAGGCTACCACATGTGCTGACTTCAGTTCAAATAATGTCACCAAACTTGCAAATTTATCAACAATCGCCAAATATATCATAGTTTCCACTTAAAATGGAGAAACATCATAACATATGTGTAGAAACCGAAACTACACATCCCCTTTACATGCACAACATGACCTGTTGAACATTATTAATCCAAATTTGTCTTTTTGTCTGTTGTGAATTAATTTCTAAAAGTATTATTTCATTACTTTTGTTGATACAGTTTTTGTGGGGGAAAACTTCTTTATTGCATTTGTGCTCATCAGAGCCGAACTGATTTGTTGGTTGTTTACCATGCTGTTGGACTATTTATCTTGATGTTGGGCATTTTGTTTCTAATTAAAACCCAATTATGAAACTTTATGCAAAAAATAAGTCTACGGATGAACAGTGTTGGTATCGTTCCTTTTAATGTATGTGTTGCCTATTAAAGGCACAATACATAACAAATGTCAATGATGACGAAGGTTTAATGATCCTTTACTTCTACCTCGACTATGAAGGTGCTATTTGTTCATGTTTTGTTTGGTTGTATTGAAAAATAAAAGAGATTTCAAATATTATGAGTCTTGTGTTACAATTGCCCCACTCACCTGTTACAATTGCCCCTTGGTAGGGGTCGATTGTAACACTTGGAGTGACTGCATTTAACCTGAAATAACTGTGTAACGATGTGATATTGAACCTTTAGAGACACTGATATTTAAAGCCGAGATGTCAATTTACCAGATGGTACAGAATAATTTGGTGATATGTGTACTACTTTCATAATACAACAAGTTTTGTAAAAAGTGTTACAATTGACCCCGCTCTCCCCTAAGTTTGTCTGAATGGAGCACATAGATCAATCGCGGTGGATTGTCCGGTTTTCGATCTGAAATCACTACTTTTACCATAATAACGTCACTGTACTGAGTCGATCAACATGAAAATGTCAATTTCATGCAACAGTTAATACTTCTTGGTAAAATAACACCATTCATAACGTTTGGCATGTGTGACCCCCACAACACAATGGATTCACCTTTATAGGCGCTGTGGCACGTTTTTCGCACATTATGTTTTCTCAAATTTGCCAATTATTATTAAAGTTTCTACATTATATTGATACGTTAAGGGGTAAAGCAACTGATTACACGACCCGATAAGCCATATCCATTGAAAACGGCTATCAGTATTCGAAGAAAATAGTGATAGGCCTACGTTTAAAGCGACATAAGGAATGTGGAGCTCTTCAGTGTGAGAAGTAGATTTGTCGGTCATGTGCGATTTTGAGAGTTCAGACAGCAAGATGGATGACCATTCCATCAGTGTACCATATACTATTCAAACTCTATTCTGAGTGTTTCAGTCAGATCACTTGAACTACATACGAGCGGCCATTTTTAATGTAAACACCTTAAAATGGCCGTTCGATGAGAAAAGGACTCGTATGGCTTAACCGAACCATGCACATTCGTTTTAATTTATTTGAGAGGCATTTTAGAAGTTTTAGAGATGAAGAAAAACCAAGATATATATGGATGGTCAGCTTGAATGCAATGAATGAAGCATTCATTGATTCAGGATTATTATCCAGCCATTCGTAATACTTATATTTATATTTTTGTGAGAGCACTTTATTTCAGTAGGAAAATCGTGCACAACTAAGGCCTCAATGGAACCCGGGTTGAGAGGAGGCTGAACGAAACAAACTCCGGGTATGTATTCGAGGAAATACGGTAAGCCTTATCGTCAAACACATTCGAAGTATATTTTTTTCACAACCAGGATGTTTTTTTTGTGAAAATAGCGAAGGACCCGTTAGTAAAATTGCCATTAATATTAGCTATTAGCCTTGGAGTCCATGTTAAGAATTATTTAAGCGGTTTGGTGAACTTTAAACATCTCCAACACAAACACGAACAAGAAAAAAGTGAGCATAGCTCACATACCCCCGCCATCCGCTATCCGTCCATTGAGAATGATAGATGTGAAGGTTACTATGTTTAATAAACAGCTTCAAGTATAATAAAATTGATCAAAATAATTTTAGGAACTTGCTTTGTTATTACAAAATTTCATTCACCCAGATGTAATTTTTCAGGTAACTTAATGTTTCCCATTAGAGCATCACACTGGTAATTGGTACCAAGTTCAATTACAAATTCAAGGGCTTCGTATCTGCGTAAAAAATAATATTTCGGAACTGGACTGTGAACTCGATGAAGAATATCATCTGGACTACCTACATGTAAAATTTCATTCACCTAGATGAAATAGTTTCAGAGAAAACTTGTCCCCATTGGAGCATCTGAGTTCTTTTGGTACTAAGTTAAATTTCGGATTCAAGGGCCATAAATCTGTAAAAAATAATATTTCGGAACTGGTTTTCGAACTCGATGAAGAGTATCATCTGGACTACATCCATATTAAATTTCATTCACCTAGATGTAATAGTTTCCGAGAAAACTTGTCCCCATTGGAGCATCACAGTTCTTTTGGTAATAAGTTAAATTTCGGATACAAGGGCCATTACTCCGTAAAAAATAATATTTTGGAACTGGTTTTCGAACTCGATAAAGAGTATGGTCATGAGTACTCACAACCAAAATTTCATTCACCTAGGTTGAACAGTATCCGAGAAACTTGTCCCCATTGAACACAATAAAACTAAGTCTAAAAAGTGGCGTTTCCATGGAAACGACAAAAAATTTAAATCTCAGAAAAATGAAAATTGTCTGTGCGCGATCGGAAGAACATGGTTAACAACTGTAGGCCTACAAAGTTTGGTTGATGTACCTTTGACGTTTCTTGAGAAAATTGACCGGACGGAAGGACGGACGACGGAATGACCGCTTTATACCCCCGCTTATTTCGTAGCGGGGGTATAATTACCATTTAAATATACACACGGATCGTGTTAGTGCGCCAGATCCAAATATATACATATTAGTGAAGCGTTCATAAAATCATATAAGAGGCCTTATGAGTGAAGACCAGTTTAATGTTGAATTTGGTGAATGTGATTTACGCAGTTGCAATCCCTGTAGAACAGGTTAAGCAACTGTTACACCAATGCCGTCTATTTAAATTAAATAAAAGGCTCTTTTCATATGTCATTTGTAGATTGACTTTATCATGCGATTTAATCTCAAAGAGGAAGATAAGATCTCTAGTGGAAAACAATAATAAGAGCACGATAATTTTTTGGGAAAATATATACTGTATATTGCATATAGAGGAGATCCTATACCTTTATTTGACGTAACTATCTTGATATTGAATTTGCCTTGTTGGCTGCCTCCCAAATCATGACTTTGTAGATAATTTGGGTGTTGGAAAGATCAGTCTCTACACTCAGAATCATTCATCAAACATCTTACTCTAACCTGAAAGTAATTTAGGTTCAGAATTAAAGAGTTAATCAAAATATTAAAACAAAACCCCACAATTCTTCTCAAATTTATTTACTCAGCTTGGACAACATATAACAGAAATGGTTGCAACATATGTATGAAATGAAATGCATGGATGAAGAATGTCAATGAGGGATATTTGGCCAACAATTTTCTTCGATCAAAATTTTACGAGTCAAGCATTTCAAACGATTTCCCAGTTTTCTTAACACAATCCAGATACATTTCCAGAAAAACATGACTGGTGAATGGTAGAATGATAATCGAATGACCCAAATGATTATGCCTACTTACTACTACTACAATGACTGTTGTTTTACATGGTGGTATTCTTTCTCCAATGTTCTCCTTTCACACAACCCATTCTAGTAAAAATATCTATAATACACACATTGTAATGTATCATTTCAAAATAAAAATCTCAAAAATTAACAATTTACAATGGATGTAATTCCTTTGACATGCAGGTAGATCTTTATGTCAGTGAAATACCCATTGTGTAGTCACCATGGTTGTTGGCCTGGTAGATTTGTTTCTGACGCTTCAGGCATTGTGGTGCTAGCTTCAACAAATCTCTCACAGGGCACAGGTGGATATGGACGATAACACACTATGTGATAACACATGCCGCTGTGATAGGTCGTGCTAAAACCAAGAAAAACATTTTCCTTTTTATTTACTTTTTTTGGTAAATTAAGTTTGCTGAGGATTTTTGATCTCATGAAAATTCCAATTTTGAAAAATCACATTTACAACTTTGTTCTCATGAAAATTCCAATTTTGAAAAATCACATTTACAACTTTCATCTCTTGAAAATTCCAATTTTGAATAATCACATTTACAACTTTCAAAATGTGTTCATACTATTCAATTGTCACTGAAGTTGAAATACCAGACAAGAGTATTCTCCAATAACATAAATCTGATTGTCGGAAACAGAAATAATGTTTTTCTTGGTCTTAATTCTTCTTTAACAATGGTACAGGTCAATACAACAATTAAAGCGTTAACAGCAGCCAAAGAACATCAAAATTCAATTTGACTTTTTTCAAATTTTCGGACTTCTTTATTTTGTCAGTTTCAGGCATAAATTCATGTTTTAACAATTGACCAAATGGAATGAGGGTTAATGAAACATCCTATAGATGTAGATGATGTACGTGTCGTGTCGGTACTAACACATGGAAGCATGCACACAAGCAACAAGACAGCATTTATTATCATGCATTGCAATATGCAGTCTCAAGACTTACAAGACAATATACATTCCTACCATTCTCTGGCTTTTATATATCTTAACATGTTTCTAACATGATCTTTTTAATTTTAAAAAACAAAATTTACATTTTATAATTTTGAAAGAAATGTTCAAAAGATTCTCATGTCTTAATGACATTAATAGTTCAATTGATATATAATACGATTAAAATTTCGGTTTATCTATATCTAATAATTTAACACTATGCATGTTCACCAAAACACTATAATGACAATATTTCACATTTCCTATTATATCAAACTGTATGTACCAACAATTTGAGATGAAGGAAATACAAAATGTGAATCAGGTGCTAATGATAAGTCATGACTAATGAATAAACAAGATTTTTGATTACACAAGTCACAGATACAAACATGGGTAACACTGTATAAAGCTTTCATATAAAAGATGAACTTTGATCTATGACAGTAATGAGCTTTCTCTTGTCAAAAGGACAGTAGTCGATCCAAAAAATATTCCTTTGGCTAGAATCTCACAGCAAACCATGTAGGATGAGTAACGATCTTCAAAAATATTTTTGGTTCCAAGATATGCGGGCTGTATTAGCTATGTTTGTATCTGAACATTTCAACTGATCACAGATATTGCATAAACTACTCTAGGGGTGGTAGTAACCTTTCACTATGCGAAAAAACAACCTGCACAGTTAAAGACAATCCCACGTTCAATGGAGATAAATAGACATAAATTTGTACACAGGTGAAACTATCACTAAAGAAAACGGCAACTGTCTCTGCAATACTTTAGTTTCAAACATGGTGTCAACTTTATCAAACGTTTAACTTATGAGGGAAATTTTAAAATGTGAAATTTTTAAGCATCTCAAAGTTTGTAATTCTTTTCAAAAATGAATATATTTTATGATATTTTGGCAATTTTTAAATTTTTTTTATATGAATTTGGATATCTGTATCTAACTATTTTATTCTAAGATTTAAAGTCTTTTTTAAAAATGAGAACATTTGTTTTGGACTAGAATGAAATCCATCACTGTCGATACACAGTTTAAAGGAAGACAATAACACATATGTCATTAAAAACCATGATTGCTTAATTCAAATATACTTTATACTTTTAACTATTTGAATAATATATATATATATATATATATATATATATATATATATATATATATATATATATTATTCAAATAGTTAACAATGAATGTTGATATGAATTTTGAATTTCCAAATTTACCAAAAAATTAACACAATATGACCAGAAAGTTTTGGAACGAAATTCGTTAAGAATACAAAAATACATGTACCAATAAAAAGTATGAATTTTGAAGTTGTTAACAAACTACTGAGTATTAATGTAAGTTAATGAAATGCTCTTCCTTCAGAAACATGCAAGGTGATATGTCCGCGAATCAAGGACGTATACTTACGTCTTTGATGAAATAAAAAGATGATTTTGGTATTAAAGATAAAGTCGAGACAGGGAACATTCCTCCTACCTGACCAGACGAAGCGAAACAAAAACCAACTAACATACAGCATGACTGAGATTCTTAACTGTTGAAAACTTGGAAAATGGACAACACAGATGTATATGGAACATAATCACTAGCTTCACAAGGAGCAGATTTATCATGCAATAGTCGATCCAAATAAATTCAAAATGTTAGCTTTAGAACATAATAATTTGGTTGCCATAACCATATATTGTTTCTTGTAAGCACATCTTAGTAAAATGAATAAACTGAATGACTTTTTCATTTGTATTTCAGCTCATCACTGAAGTGATTTTTAAGAAGAAAAGATATTTACTAGTTTTGCTCAAAATAGTACAAGGAAATAGTTGGAAATAGAACATTTCTATGATGTGAATAAACATTTCAGAAGTAATACAACACTGGTTCCAATTTGAATATTTCCACACGATAATTGTTATGAAAATGAGGATATGAAGCAGGAAAATCCCTGTCATCGTTACCGTGAGGATAAGCTGTGTTTCGGACAAATATTTACACTACTTGTACATTGGGATTTCTTCCTGTTTCTAACAGCAATGTACATTTTTGTTTACCTAAAACAAATGTGAATTTCTTTGGTCAATAATGGTATGATGAATACCACAGTTCAATCACATATTATGGACAGACAAACTTAACGAGGTCATCATATACAGCACACAGAAGTATGATTGTTGGGTCACATTGAAGCAAATAAAGGGAAATAATTACACCCAATAGAAATCGCCAATTAAGTAGTTTTGAAAATTTAAACTTCTCATCTGAACCTACTCCGGTAGAAGCACATAATTTTGAACAGCATCTTTTTATTTCGAAGGTAGGTGAATATTTTACAAATGATGATTTTTCAAGAATTTTTTTTAAATACTACACATTTAATAAACAATGGAGACGATTGAAGGCTTTGGTACAATTTTAACAGAATAACGATTTACCAAATATGTGGTAAAGGAACATGATGTTTTCTTGCATTCATAGCATAAAAAGATAATTGAGAAATGCATATTGACAAATAAGTAAATCCTAAAATTCAGATGTCGATTATCAATTAATTATACAAAATTTCACATTTATTCTGATCAAATGTGAAATTACATGTCCAAATGAAAATTAAAATCTAGAGTATCTTTGGCTTCTTCGGTTCATAGTATTAACGTTTCATTGAATTCCACAAGAACAAAAGTTTAGGTGTATGTACAAAATATTACAACATATTTACAAGTATTTCCATGACACACAATGACACTATTAAATAGTTGCTAAAAAAGTTTGCATATCCCGGTGAAAAGAAACAAATACAAGCGCTAACATATGTTGTTTCATATTGTTAGACAGAATCATATCACATTTTTAAGAGCCAATCAAAACTCTTTTATTAACAATTATTAATCCAAATTTTCAACAACGTTTGGATTTGAAGTTTGGAAAATTAAAATTAATTCATTCTAAGTATCTAACAAATTTTGTCTAAAAAACATCTTTACTGTTTCGTCTGAAGATAGATTTGCCAAAACATAAACAAATTTCAGAATTCTATATATTAAAGAACATTCAAAACTTAACATATAATAAAATTTAAAAGTGACTGGTCAATAAAGAATTAAAAAGTTACTATAGTACTGGTAAATGAAATGGCACCTGTTATTTTGGGAGTCACAGATCTCCTAATATGACCAAAAATCTCTCAGATGATTTTGTAGCTTCAAGTAAAGGAGGCATAGCAAAATGGTCAATATAAAATGGACAATTATTTCGAACCAACAACGGTTCAAATACTTATGTTAGGCACTCTGTGCTGAACAATCAACTCAGCTTATATTATTTTCGTCACCGCAATATTCATTCTTATTTCAAGACTTTTAATCTTATTTCTCCCGGACATTACTTTCTGCAAGAATTTTAACAGATACCATTTCACGTGTTCAGAATTTCGACTTAACAAATATCACGAAATAGAAACATCATATGGTGAATTACAAGAATATGGACCCAATTTTTTTTTATCTTTACAGAGAAATTTGGATCAGAACTTTGAAAATGGTCCTTGGGTGATCAGAACATTTTGATATTTACATAGAAATTTGGACATTCTTTTTAAAGAAAAATATTTCCAACAAGTTCAAATTAGAAATTTTCATCAAATAACTCAAAATTGTCCTAGACATTGTCTTTGATGTTTGCTTATTTTGTTCATCATTCTTAATGCCACTTTCCTATATCCAATAAGGAAAACTCACATGGCCACATTACCAGAACTTTGGCACAGTTGAATCAGAAGCTAGGTTAATGTCTTTTAATGTTGGATGATGTAATCGTGATGTTTTTATGAATAATACTTTCACTCTGGGCACCTGTAAATTGGCAAGATGAAGTTAAGATGATGTTCGACTATTTACAAATTTAAACTGAAATGGGATATGGTTCAACACCAGGAATATATGAAAAAGAAAACATTTAAAATCAAAGGATTGTGACCATTCAAAAATACTGTAGACACTTTGGGGGAGAAAAAATCTCTCGTGTGTTCAAAACTGTGCAGTGTCTTTGAATGTTAAAAAAAAATATTTTTAAAAAATCAAATATATTTCGTGACAATAATTTACGAAGATTATGGACATATGAATACATGTAAGGTATACTGCAACCTTGCGAAACATCAAAACATGCCAAAAGTAATAAGACACATGTATACGCAGGGGGTACGAAATACATACAAAATGGCATTTTTACACATTACACAGACATTGACAACACTTAATGGAATGAGTTAGTAAAGCTATACTAAAACAGCTACTCCCATAATAACATTGCTGATTCACAAATTATTCGGAAATTAGATTGGATCAAACAATGAATTTTCATTTCCCCGTAAGATGACATGTAGGTAAGCAATGATAAGCGATATGAAGCACAAAATGGGCGTTATAATACATGTCCAAGCACATGAAAATATCAAAACGTAGAATATTTGTGCTATTAACTCACAGCAAAAATAATTTTCTTCTAAAATATTAATCACAAATAATGATTTTATAAGCATTAGCACTATACAATTGTCTACTCTGAGCATTAGAATTCAGCAAATTATTATTATTAAAAAAACCAACCGTATAGCTTGGAAATTGATTTTGTCCTTTCAAAAGTGATTCCTTTTTCCTGGGTCGAAGACATACATTTAAAGAAAAAATAGGTTTCAAAATTGTTTTAAGAAATTCAGTCTCTAACGTTTAATAAATAAAATATTTATGACACTGTTTTTCATACATATTACTAAACATCAGTTTCATCACAGAAATCAAATATTATATTCTTAATAGTTTTGTTCCAAACTTGTTTATATTCTACTCAAAATCAATTCCCAAGCTGTAAGGAAAGGCAAGAGATAATTTGCAGAAACAGAGTATTGTAACGTCATATCCATGGTGATTTGACACAAATGATTGCAGGTGTACGAGTCACAATGTTACGACACGATTCAATTCCAGCGAGTAAGACGAAGCACGAGTCTACTCTCATGTAACAATAGGGCTTCTGTCATGAGGATTGCTCTAATGAATTGCCACAACTGACCAGTAATGCCACAACATACACAGTTATTAGGCACGTGATCGAAGGTTTAACATATTGTCTTCAAAGTGGCCGACTTTTCAATAGACATGCTCTTCATAAGGAACCATTCTGCCTATTGAGCTCGGAATACATATTATATCAATTTTCAAAATTTAATGTTAACGATTGTTTAAAAATGTTAAACTTTGGATTTGTAATTTATCAAAATCACACAAACTCAATGTGAATAAGACACATTTCATCTCCCCTTTTATAACATTAATTCATTTGCATTAAATTCGTGATCAATAGTTAGAAATTAGAGATTGTCTTGAAGTATTTTTTTAAATATCAATTACCATCATAATCTTTTCAAGAGATTTTCAAAGTCTAAAGGGAACAAATTTGATTTAATGTAAAATATTTACTTTTTAAAATTAATTTGTAACTGCCAATAAGTTTGAAAATTAAACAATATTGTTTTGGTTAATTAATGAAGACTGAAAATCACAAATTTGATAGTTCATTTTTATATGTTGAAAACTTTTCTCAATGATTTTTATTTTTCCTCTTATTATTCATTGATTCATTTTCACGCATAAAAAGAGAACTCCCTTTAGATATTTGTAAACATCTCCAAAATGACGATGTGAAAAACATTTTCCCAAACTATATTTCTCATGAACATTTTATGGCAGTGATAAAAAGACTCTGTTAAAAAAATCTTGAGCTCAAATGTTTAAAATGTTAGGGGAAAGACATGTACATGTCATTTTATGTTTAACCCTCTCCAACACCTCGAGTCATACCATGAGCATGACTGTGACTTCCAACATAATATATCCGTTCTCAGAATCATGACGTTAAATACAACGTCAGTCACATTCAGTCTGTTTTATTAGCCTTAAATTCAAAGTGTGCTACTTTCCATGAAATATTTTCAAAACTGTAGCAGTTGAATTACTTAGTCTCAACCATTCTAAGCAACCAACTTACAGGAATCGCACATAATTACAAAAGGACATGGCTCTGATTGAGGAAAGGCTATTGAGAAATATTCTTGGCCATGTAGGAAAGGTTTAAGAGACTGGTGTACATATTATATGTAATATTCAGTTCCTCTTTTTTTCAAAATCACTGGTCGATATGTTATTGTGGCAGCTTAAGAGTTATTCCCTTGTTGCATACTGTGGCACATGTATGGTCCCTTGGTGCTCAGAGGGTTAAGATACGATATTCATCAAGTGAAATGAAGGTCCCGTCCATCTACTTATGGCAACAGTGCTGAGCACTGTGATGGTCTGGGTATAGGTTCGGCAATCATTAACAGTACACTCACACTCAACAACCCCAACATGAATACAAGGTCCCATATATATCAATACAAAAGAAATGCTGAAAACATAGCTGCCTAGAGTTAAGGATACATTAGAACTGCACCCTTGTCACATATAATATGCAAAGCCGCAAATTTGCAATCTCTTGTTTCACTAACCCGATGTTATAACTGTCCCTTTTGACTAAATGTCAAAACAGATTCCCCTGTTCGACGAGTCTCAAACCCGTCCTCATTTCACTAACTTGATGTTAGCAAACAGTTCGCCTATGACTTGTCAACAAGTCCTGCAGTTGACAGTCATACCAGTCACCTCCGATCGACAATGAATGCCCCTGATCAAGCTTCACAACTGCCTCGAGTCCCACCTTCCTGATCAAGCTTCACAACTGCCTCGAGTCCCACCTTCCTTATTGACCTCCTCTATATCACAATGCAACTTTGACCGAAGTCAAAACAAACCTCCTCACACGTAGTCTATCTTTCTACTGAAACTCTTCTCCTCACGTCACATGAAGTCCGTCTTCTCCTCACACCAAGTCTCCTCATGAATCTGTTCACATTTAGTCCAACGTTCTACACAAGTTGTCGGATCCTTCCTGTCGGATCACATTTGTCTCTCGTAGAGAATTTAGCCGCAATCAGCACATTCCATTCTGCTGATTCAGCAGGGATTTCAGTATAGACTCCACTGAAACACGGATTCAGATCATTAGAATTAATCTTGAATAAAGGAAAGTTGAACTCTATGTGTATACTAAATTACATAATTCTAAACAATGTGAATTTTCCTACAAAAACATCACAGTTAAGGAATTGCTGCAAACATATCAGAATCATTATTACTAATGAAATCTCTTACTCTAATCTCAGCTTCAATCAGACACTCCCTTTTGGTAATAAGTTGCTGAACTGGATCAAAGGGAGACAATCACTAATAAAGGATTCAAATTGGTGATGGACCAAAATAATAAAAATACTTTTTCCTGAGATCATGTAAGGATGATGAATAAAATCATTATATTATTACAAATTGGAATATTAGCACAATGTTCAGTTGAATTCATTGGCTCTGAGTGACCAATTTCCAGAAATCTCAATGAAAACAACCGGGAATCGGCAACTGCCAAAAGATGGGATATATCACAGACCACAGACTCTTACTTCATCAGTTGGTTTTAATTCTAAATACATGTTAAAGTAAGTTTAGAGCATGTGAAGTATTTGGCCACTATGTATCATGCCTTTTATTACCAAGCTTTCATCTTCGACCATCTTCCTCAAAAGTGGGTTTTGATGATTATTGCTCATAAACTAAAACATGCAACGTCAGAGTTCAAGTGTAGTAAGCTTACCACTCTGTTGTACGTTATTCTGTACGACAGGGCTTTGAACCGTGGCCGGTGATTGGTTGTTCCCCGGCAGAATGACAATCATGGGTGGAGTCTGAACAACTCCCTGCACTGGCTGACTCGTGGGCTGGCTGGACAGCACAGTGTTTGGAGCAGCGGGGGAGCTTGTTGGGGACGCCTGGCCGTTATTACTCAACAATATGATCCCAGGATTTGACTGGCTCCCAGCAGCTGGTACCGCTGAGAAAGATGAGATTAGTCAGTATCATCAACTATTTATATAGATTCAAAATAAATTTGTATGTAAATAACTAAAGTACACACATTTTGTGCTCAAATTGGCTATTCCAGGGCATATATTACTCACCCGTGTAAGATACTGCAGTGTAATATCTATATGGCATTATTAAACTAGTGTAATACTGCCGCACGTACGAGGTCACTATTGTTTGCGTTTATTACGTCACACTGGGAGTAACATCGGTATCAGAACATAGTTTCAGAGCCATCGGCTATTAATGGGCGAGTAATAAACAGAATACATAACTTCCTTCTATTTAATACCATTTTTATTAAACTCGTGAATGATTTAGTATCAAACTCGTTTCCGCTCGTTTTATACAAAATCATTAACTCGTTTAATAAAAATGGTATTAAATAGAAGAACGTTTAATATTACCCATACGGGTGAGAAGACACAGGTGATTATTTTTGTGATATTTGCACATGTGCTTTCAAGTGATTCTCAACGTTGATTGGTCGGTTACCCGGAGAAAGATTGACTATGACGTCATAAAACAATGGTCTGACGCGACGAATTAGCTTATGACGTCACAATGTTACAGTACACAGCGGCCGCCAAACATGAAAATGTAATAAGCAAGCGTAATTTGGTCAATTTAATTGCATAATGGGTAATATATAGAATAACCAACTCGGTACGAGTGATTATGGGAAATATCCACTCGTCTAAATAATGTTCAGAGCCACTCGCTAAAGCTCGTGGCTGAACATTATTTAGACTCATGGATATTTCCCGTAATCACTCGTACCTCGTTGGTTATTCTCTAAGTATCCTCTATATATGCGCCCACATGACCTTCTTATTCATGCATTGAAATATTTATCATTCCTTACAACTGACCTACTGACCTGAAACAGCAGAAGTCACTAAGAGTTTACACAAATTGTAAGAGGCGCTTGTGTACAAAATGGGAAATATAGAGTGTTAAATCTCACAACAGGCAATAAAGAATGAAACAATCTTCATTATGTTATATCTGTAACTTTACCGATTTCTTATAAACAGTGTAAGCATTGCTGTTTCATTTACCATAGCGGCTGCCATTAGGTCTTCAGGTTGAGTGGAAAATATAAATATTACCGATACTGTAGTTCATGTAGATTAATGCAACATTGCATTAGTTACTTTCGGTCTTTTATGATTAACTACAGAACCTGAATATATACATATTTTCCAGCTAACTTACATGGTACATTACAGGAGGGGAGATCATTGTTAATGTTCAGAGATATGCATTATCTGTACATATCTATATTTTAAAATAATCTTTTGTTGCTTATGAAGTATTACCCATGTGGTCACTATAGTGGTTTGGACAGTCACCAAATTTACCATTTATAACACACATCGGTCAAAGTCTACACAAAATTTAATTATCCTAGACCTATTCTAAAGAAGAATGACCTCTTATTTTGTCTCTACAAGAGAATTGCACAATTTAACTCAAGTGACTCGAAAGAACACCGGTGTAAAATAGCATTAATAGCAGCTTGGAATAGGATTTCCAGAACCAGAAACTCCTGCAGCAATCTTTAGACTCCATGCAACATGACAGTTGAGCTTCTTATGTCAAGTGGTTTTGGAAAAGAGCTGTTTAAAGGTGTTTCATCAGAATCAGAGGTACAAACTAACTTCAAACATATGGTAGCCTGCAGGGCTAGTCGTTTTGATTTCTACTAGCCAAATACATGTATCACTAGCCTGTATCTCCTAGTAATCTAACAATTATAAAATGTTATGTTTGAACTACGATAGCAAGTATTTTCCCTACTTCAATCATTGAGATCTGATACTATTGTTGCTGATAAAAACAAGAATCTCCACTCATACTTTTAGTATTTCATAATGATTCAGACATTTTTAAAGGCCCACAGGGCTAGTAGAAACTAGAAGCTAACATTTACTAGACCAGTGTTATTTTTACCAGCCTTAATTTCTAACCCTGAGGATGTACCGACTTTGATCCCCTAGGTGTAAATTGAGGTGAGGGGATCTGCTTACCCCAAAACCAGACGCCCCTAAAGCCCCCACACTCAACCTGACCCATGGTTACTCCCTGCAACTATGAACATTTGAAAATTTCTTCCCCTCCCAATTTGACTAGACATCCAAATCACCCAGCCTTTTTCTCCAAAGTTCAACATAACTCAAGGGCAGAGAAGAAGAGAAGGTAAACAATGAGATAATTACTTTGAATCATCTGCTGATTTGAAGCATTCAGAAGATCCAACAAAGCCTTGTTCACAAAGTTGTTAGCCTGCGACTGCTGAGCTTGTTGTTGTTGCTGTTGAGCTTGTTGTTGTTGCTGTTGTTGCTGTTGAGCTTGCTGTTGCTGCTGTTGTATACACGTCTGTTGTTGCAGACATGGCTGATGCTGGGGGGAAATATTAGACAAATCCATCATGGTAGGGGTGGGGGAATTCGTCATGTCCACCTCCTGTTTAACAATTGGCAGCACAGCTTGTGTTGGGATCCTGCTGGCTAGGGTTGTCGCGGTAACGGTCGTGGCGTGGTTGATTCCTGGTACAGTTCCGGGTGGCAGCTGGAAGAGGTTGGTACTTGTTGCCGGGGACGACTGGGTCTGTTCCACAAGTCTGTTCAGCTCCAGAGCAACTGTCAAGGGAGAGAATCATTGAATAACATGAGGTGAAGTGAGTTGGGGTTTAATGCCGTTTTCAAGAGTATTTCACTTATATGGCTGCTAGTATTATCGCAGGGTAAAGCCTACAACGCCATGTGGCTATGCATTGCGGTGAAACCTGCCAGCATCGGCTGGAACTAGCCAACTGTGAGTGGTACTACGCTGAAATTCAGTGTAGCATTGCACCCAAACCTTACTGCGTGTAGAACAGTTCTCTACTGCAGACAAAGTTGCTGTGCCCCTGGCAGGATTCGAACCCCGGACCTCTTGATCCGAAGCCGAAAGCGCTAACCACAATACTATCCCGACCCCTTGAATAACATTAAGCTACAGGTGGCTTTGACTCGGGATGATGTACTTTCAAAGTTTTTAAGAGGCTGTATGTTTGAGTTATTTTTGCAATATTTTAACTGATTATAATAAAAAAAAATATTTCATAATAAATCTCAATGGTCCGTGTCAGTTATGGCCATACTTGTTTTATTTGTTAAAAGGTTAACAAGAAAATATTTGACAATTTATACTTTAAGAGTCCTGCTTACGAGACACCTATTTATAAGCATTAAGAAGTTTGTCAGAAGGAGAAAACTTATTTCTCCTTCGTTTATCCATATACAAGCAGTGTATCTGCACACTGTACAATAATTCCTTTACATGTTCATTACAAGGCATTGAAAGTAAGGAGATTAGCTTCTTACCTGGTGACACACATGGTAAGGTGTTTTTGCTCTGGTGTTGGTCCGTTTCCATGGGAACCTCATGTTGCTGATGCTGTTGCTGCTGTTGTTGTTGCTGTTGTTGTTGCTGTTGTTGTTCCACCACTTGAAGCGACAGGAAAGCAGATTAGTATGCGAAATTACACTGCAGAAACATGCACACACACTGTCACGAACCAAGGTTTTGAAATGGTGGAAGTATTATCATGTTTTGTGTGCTCATCTAGCCTATTCCTGCCACACCCTCAATCGTCCCCGTTTCCTGTTTATCCACACCCCCATCAGCCGACTAATCTGGACCACACAACATATATTCATACTTTCATTCCATCGAACTAAGAGTTTTTGGTCAAAACAATACTGGCGTCAAAATTGATGGGATGAATTGCTTTTGTGGAAAAGTTCTTGAAACTTAAATCTATTTTCAGCATGTCTTTTCTTAAACCCAAAAGCAGTGAACATACAGGCAGATGAAATCAATCCTTATTGTACTTCACACAAAAGTACTACGTCCATGGGGGCACTCAAAACATGACACATTGTACCGAAAAATATTTTTGGAACAAAGAATCAAATAAATTACTTTACCTTTAATTTCAATAAATAATTCAAATGATTTAATTTTCACTAATTTTTTTTTTATTCGCTGATATTCTGAATTTTCTGAGGTTACAAATGGCTTCGAAAAATAATTTGTCCATTCCGTCTTGGCAGGTAACAATGACATCGACATATATTAACATCATACAAAGTTTGTACTTTGTAATTGCTGAAATTGAATGGCAACATATATCTTTTTTTTTAAATAAAGTATGCAAGGTTTTCATCTTGAATAGTAATTCATTAGTTTTGTTATGACAGGTAAAATAAATATGCAAAAGCAATGAAAGAAATAAGGTCAGCTGTTATTGTAAAAGCTTTTTTTACAGGCATGCATTAAACCTTCTTTTAGATTCGATAAAGACCAGTTAAAATGTCGATTAAAATTACACATTGCTATTACGACAGAAGCCTTCAGCAGATCTCTACAGATACAAACTTTGCATGTGTTATTAAACAGTATGAATGCATTTCAACAACATGATTGACAAAAAAAGATCAAAATAAAATCAATTGAAATACATTTCTACTTTGCATTTCCCATGAGGTTTAGCTTGCGAATACGAAGAGGTTATTGGGCCTTGCAAGCATATGAAATATGCAAGGCTTTTGCGACCTAAGGCATATGAAATACACCTTCAAATATCTAAATTTCTGGACAATAGGGTTAGATCGCAAGTTTGAAGATTTTGTCAAGAAACCTCATGAAGACAGAATGATAAAGAAAAGAAACGGGTTAAAGTGATTTATATTGAGACTCCATCCATCCATAATCAATCCTTCAACACACAGTGCATTCTGTTTTAAAGGCGCTGTAGCACGTTTTTTCGCTCAAATAAGTCGATGAAATGTATTTGAAAAATAATGTCACCAATAGTAAAACACCCTTCTCTCTTCGGAAAGTCAAGTTACAAATGAGTGTACATGGTTCAGTAAAGCCACGGGAATCGTTTTTGTCATTCGAAATAATAAAATGTGTTCACAATAAAATGGCCGCCATGCAATTTTTGCTTTATACGCAACACCGTTATTACCACTACGGATAATTGGTTTGTGTAATAAGATGTTTTACCCTCTGAAGTAAATATAAATGACATAAACTATCATTTTAAATGGGAAATTTGAAAAAATAAAATTTGCAAAAAACGTGCTACAGCGCCTTTAAGCCCATCTGTTTGACTTTTGTCATTTAAATACTGATCTTGTACACTTTTGTTAATCAACCAGAGCCTCGAAATTTAGAATGTTTTTAACAGATTTTGACAATAGCCTTTTCTATTTGGGGGCGATTACCACATGCAAAATCGGAACTCTAAATCTTAAGCTTCTATCTCTATCTGTAAGTTATTTTGCATGTGAAATTACTTTTGACATAAACTACCGGTAAGTATATTAAAGAAAATATCAAAACTGTTGTCAATGTAGAAGAAATGTCTTGACATCTTACTGGCTGGGATAAATATGAAACATTTGCGAAGGACTTAATTTGCCCGAAGCAAGGTGCCCGATTGACATTCATTAGGCAAACAGATAGGCTATTTATTCCGTTGTTTGAACATACACAACACATTCATCCATTTGTCATTACTTGCTCAGTTTAGCCATGACAAAAGTAATTTAACATCCACAATAATTGACGTAATTTAGCGCAGTTTTATTAGGAGAGGGTAACAAGTTATGACATCATTTCTTTGCTATCTCCATGTTATGACAATACATGTATCATAAATTTAGCTAATGTGTAATATAAATTTAGATAATGTGTTATATATATTTAGATAATTAAGCGACTTCCAATCACCATCAATCTGATATGTCTTCCAACATGATCCCAAATTGTCAGCAATTTTTTCTAAAAGCATTACTGACTAAACTGAGACCACATTTTTTCTGAATAGTTTACAAAGCATTTAATACACATTATAACCATATTTTTGTTTACATATTTTTCATTCTTGTTACCATTTAAAGTTAAGATTATATTTTATTTGAATATTTTCATGATATTATCCTTGGAAGATGTTTATTTACAGAACAAATTTAACCTTCAACTTGATGAAATACTTAATGCCAAACCATGCATGGAGTGGCTGAATTACTGGCATAATTATATTTGGGAAGTAGGCCATCCCTGTTTGACGGAGGGTCATGGATTGGGGGATCCACAAACATTCTTCATCCAGAAGGTATAGGGTTAAGACACGAACATTTTATAGGCTTAGTAAGACCAATATTAGCGTGTTGCGTGTTTTTTCCATCAACGTGGCATTTTTATAATCACGCGTATGTAACATTGTCAATCTTCCTTAACAAACATTCACAGTTTAGGCAAGACAGACACTCACACAGATAGCCAAGGTTAAATTTAAAATGGTTAACCTTGTGCTTAGGGGATATTTGAATAAAGGAGTTATATGAACAATGTTGTTGGTGACGGTGGCAGGACGCGGGTTAAGTACGAGCGGCTAGTTGGTGTACAGGAGAGACACAGGGTCACTAAGAGAAGTCAGAAAGCTAAGGAGTTGTCTGGAGCGATCCACCGGTTTGCAACTCACACTGAGAACTAGTGCATTGAAGGCACGGACACTTGCGGTCTGACCTTTGACCTTTTGACCTAGCGAGGTCACACAACATGGTTGCAAATCAGCCTCGGGTCCGGAAGACTAGGGGAAGAGCACAAGAGGAATTAGACACCCCGTACCCCCGAAGTCAACAATGGATTGATATAAGTAAGTATGTATGTATATTAAGGAGCATGAGATAGTGGGGGGCAGGGGTTTGGACTAACAAGGGATAAATCTTAGCTTTGATCGAAGCACTTCCTGCACAAACTTGGCAAGGCTGTCAGTCAACACATGCTTAAACATACAACTAAATATTGTCTAATTCTAATAATGCATCTTCCACATCAAACTGCATATTCGGATTGGTCATACCAAGTCGGCTCCACGTCAGTCAAGCCCCAATACAGTACGGGTATATCTTATCAGTGACACCGTGCCTGGACATCATACAGGATTTCATCAAACGTCTTGGCAAGTTGAAAAGACATCACGATATCCTCATATGATATCAAATAGACACTTCTACCTCAGGTCCTCCATCAAGGAGAGAAGGACCCAAAAATCAATTCTTAATTATTTTTTTAAAACTTTCTAAAATCCTTAAGTTATCGCGAATATTATAATTAACAATAAACCCATGTTGTAAGATGAAATGTAAATCACTGTCCGTTCATTCAAAGAAAAAAGCAAATTTATAGTCAATTCGTAGACCAATTGGCGACCGTAAAATCTTTTTGCAGAATTCAATGTCTGCTTATCCTTTCTATTATTTGACACCTTTTAAAGTATTTCCTTGTTATATTCTTTACTGTTTAGTAGCCAATTTCTCGGTTGCCAAATGGATGAAGCATGACTTTTGATTCAAATTCTATTTGAAAATAAATAATGTAAAAGAAAGAACAACTTTCTGCACTAGGTCAAGTCAAGTGAAAAGTTTCCATTTTGGCCTTGAGGCATTTAAAACAGAACATTTGACAATGATAGAACTGGTGCAAGTAGAAAACATTAATTTACTATTCAAATATTGCTAGGATAATACTAATTGAACAATTAATTTTTTTTTTAAATGTTCATGCAACCTTATTATCTCAAGTATAACAAAGCCTTGTTAAGGTTTTGTCATTTGCTCTGAAATTAATTTATTGAAAGAGACTGCAGTGAGAAAAAGCCCAAAACATAGAAAATCAGAAATCGTAGCTTATTTTTTATCAACAAATAAAGTTTTAGCTTTGCACAAGAAGAATAGAAGGAAGACAGCGTAAGACTAATGATAGAATAGTTTTACAATAGAGCCATGGACTTTGTACCTCATCAGGCTTTAAATCATACGTTTCAAGGTTGAGTAGTTGTCAGAAGGTTAACCAATTTACAATTTAGAATGCACAAGCATATGTAAACAGCATTTCAGCTTTCTGAGACATTTAGTTCTTGAAATAAACAGAAATAGGTCTCAAGGAGGTAGGCTTTTATGTCAATTTTTAATCAAAATCGGCCATTGTAAACAGAAGATGTTTAAGCTTTCAAATGTATTTATTCTTTTTAGAAGACATATTGGTTTTAGGGCGTGGCATCTCTATTTCTTATGGTATCCATTGGCAGAAGAATCTGTACACAAGAGTTCAGCTTTTCTTAAAGTTTTGGAAAGGTCACAATGTTATCGATTCAAATCTTCAATGAACCAGCAAATGGGTGAATATGGTTTACTTTACCCAAGGCTCTTCATGTGCGATCTCAGGCTTTAAATCTATCTATAAGCAGATGTCAGGAGAAAATGTGCATCGATCATTACAAAATAAGTTTGACATGACCTCACAAAACTTCATCAGATTAATTCATTTGTATTCACATACCGGTATGTAAATATCAGTGTCCGATTTAAATCACATTTGTCTGTCCGTCATACAGGAGAAAGGGAAGAATTAAGTAAAATGAACTAAGAGTATGAACTGAAATGAAAAAAAATCACAAAATTGCTTGTAATTTTGCCCTGCACCTCTCTCAATATGTATTATTGTAGTAGATGATTTGTGAAAAAATTGAAAAGAATTGGCTGAATAGTTTTTCAATCAGACTAATTAAGATTTGAGAATAAGACTAAGTAATGATTAGTACTAATAGATGGTATATACTAAGCGCTGAACTGTCCATGTAATGGACTCCGGCCCTTCCCAATTACTGTCCCAGTCTGGCCGCACTTCATCTTACACCAGGTACCTTCTTACTGCTGGATGAACAGAGGTACGTATTGCCCAAACCTATATCACCCTTCCACTGTGTAGCAGGGGATAACAAATACCTGTATGGGGCTTGACTGATACACACTGAAATAGTTTAGCATAGACTGTTTTTAATCTTTTAAAACAAGTGTTAATTTTGATAGAATAAAACCAAAGATTGTGAACTTTCCGCAAGAGGTGTTAATTTGAATTTGAATGTTAAGAACAGTTTTCTAAAAATCATCTTAATGAAAAGAAAGCGAACACAAGCAAAATAGGAAATAATAGATCAAACCATGCTAGTTGTATTTTGTGAAAAACTATTTAGGAAAGGAAAAATATAACCGTGTATATTAGTGTTGTTCCAAGATGTTTGAGAAACTTTCGCGAGCTTGTATGGTTAGTCGAAACGTACTTTTTGAATAACAGAACACCCTGTTTTAACTGATACAAGTCACAACGTGAGGTCTACCAAGGGTTTGTTATAGGTATGTCGGATAATGTTGCTATCGTCAGGCTCTTACCACTGTCAACTCAATGCAATTCCCGATATTGGAAACACTCAAGTTGAAACAAAAATTCATTTGGAAACATAAAAGTTAAGAAAAAAATTGGAAAAAGTGTTTGGAAATATCCACATACAAACACCATGCCAATTTGTTTCCATTTTGTGCTTAAGATTTTGTGTTTTTTCCGGAGAAAAAAATTCATCCAAAAACAACTCCCCTGCCCTCCCACAAGTCTCACGCCTCAAATAAAAAATAAACAACAAAATCTTTTCTTACAGTACCTCCATAGCATGAGACTCCCATCTGTCCAATGATGCTAAGATCAACGTCCAATTATGATCGATCATATATAGATCAGATCATGGCATCCAAGAACTCAGCAAACTAGACTGCCAAGTTGTCCCCCTTTACAGGAAGTGGTCGTGCAGAGGGAGTTGTACTACTCCCACATACACGACGTTCCAAATTAGAAGTCCAAACGCTTGAAAGAGATTTCATGTTTTAAGAGCCAGATGTGCAAGAAATGATTGGGCAATTAAGATTTTGTGTCCATGATTTTAAAGTTAATCATTAAATGATGAGGTAAATATATATTTTCTTGTGAATTTGACATTGAAGAAGGATTACTTGGCAGCTAGCTTTAATAGGCTGAAATCTAACATTTCTGGTTAACAGATAATGTATAAAGTGAACACATGGCCTACAAAAGCAATGGATGCCATTTGTTTAGGTGAAGGGAACAACTTAGACCCAAGCAGGCTACACCACCGAGATCGTTCAAAGTTTCAAGAGAGTAAAAAAATGTTATGCAACCTTTGGTACCAACTTGCGTTAGCCATTTCGCCTACCTAAGCCTAAGGCTAAGATATGTGCTGTCGAACGGGCAGTTTTTGGGGGAGTTCACGCACACAGATCTAGACTGACAACACATGCTAAACACATACCCTGGAGGTTGCGACACATTCCCAGATGTTGGTCCCCTAGCAACAGTTGGACGGACATACAGTATCGCAAGGTGAATGAGCAATCTCGACATTGTAGCACTGGCTTGAGGTCTAAGCTGCTTAAGACTGACCCTGCCCACACTCGCATTTGCTTACAGATTCCGACGCCAAATGTCTCCTCTTGCAAGAAAGATTGCTAAAGGATTTCGGACCGAAAGAGGACATGTTTATAAATGTCACTGGAGGTGAGAGTATGCTGTGAAGGCAGTCAACCCTCATTGATACTGTGAGGGCATTTATGTGTCTAAGAGAAGCCTTCTTGGAATGAGATTCATTTTGGCATCAGGCGCTTGTGTCGTAGGTGGATTTCGTAGGTGAGTTGGTAACCCCAGGTTAATCAACAAGCATAAGATGACACACTATTTGTCAGGTCAACAAACCACAGCCTAGCCAGCCCACACATGTATATATACATAACGGGGACAATCTGACAGCACATTGATACCAACACAAACTCATTCCAATGTCAAACCCCATAGTTCTACTGGCAGTGAACAACATTACTTGAAGGCTTGAAAATTGCAAAACAATAATGGGGCATTCTTGTAATAGCACTAGGTAATAATACATATGCAAATTATACATATGTGACATGATGGTTGTATCATTGATCAAATCGTAATGGTTGATCGACAGTTACTGCTAATGAACATTTAATTCTATCCTCTTTATAAAATGAAGACAACAAGCCGCTCACAGTATGAAGGAGGTTAAGGCCAGTACGGACAGTTTTAACGCCTGCGTACACATGAACAAATACTTACAGGGTAGATAGCAGAAATGCTGCGACTCGCTCACTTTCCCACGACATAGAATAATAATCTGCACCAGCACAGCCTTCCCAATGGACATGCTGCGGTACTCGGGAACCTTACAGATCAGGTGGGTCTGTGGAGTAAAACATTGAGGTTTAGGTAGATCTCCACAAAGAAACCTTAAAGATCAGGTGGGTCTGTGGAGTAAAACATTGAGGTTAAGCATGGAGATCTTCACTCGGGAACCTTACAGATCAGGTGGTTCTGTGGAGTAAACATTGAGGTTTAGGTAGGAGATCTTCACTCGGGAACCTTAAAGATCAGGTGGGTCTGTGGAGTAAAACATTGAGGTTTAGGTAGGAGATCTTCACTCGGGAACCTTACAGATCAGGTGGGTCTGTGGAGTAAAACATTGAGGTTTAGGTAGGAGATCTTCACTCGGGAACCTTACAGATCAGGTGGGTCTGTGGAGTAAAACATTGAGGTTAAGCATGGAGATCTTCACTCGGGAACCTTACAGATCAGGTGGGTCTGTGGAGTAAACATTGAGGTTTAGGTAGGAGATCTTCACTTGGGAACCTTACAGATCAGGTGGGTCTGTGGAGTAAAACATTGAGGTTTAGGTAGGAGATCTTCACTCGGGAACCTTACAGATCAGGTGGGTCTGTGGAGTAAAACATTGAGGTTTAGGTAGGAGATCTTCACTCGGGAACCTTACAGATCAGGTGTGTCTGTGGAGTAAAACATTGAGGTTTAGGATGGAGATCTTCACTCGGGAACCTTAAAGATCAGGTGGGTCTGTGGAGTAAAACATTGAGGTTTAGGATGGAGATCTTCACTCGGGAACCTTAAAGATCAGGTGGGTCTGTGGAGTAAAACATTGAGGTTAAGGATGGAGATCTTCACTCGGGAACCTTACAGATCAGGTGGGTCTGTGGAGTAAAACATTGAGGTTTAGGATGGAGATCTTCACTCGGGAACCTTACAGATCAGGTGGGTCTGTGGAGTAAAACATTGAGGTTTAGGATGGAGATCTTCACTCGGGAACCTTACAGATCAGGTGGGTCTGTGGAGTAAAACATTGAGGTTTAGGATGGAGATCTTCACTCGGGAACCTTACAGATCAGGTGGGTCTGTGGAGTAAAACATTGAGGTTAAGCATGGAGATCTTCACTCGGGAACCTTAAAGATCAGGTGGGTCTGTGGAGTAAAACATTGAGGTTTAGATAGGAGATCTTCACTCGGGAACCTTACAGATCAGGTGGGTCAGTGGAGTAAAACATTGAGGTTTTAATTGGAGATCTTCACTCGGGACCTTACAGATCAGGTGGGTCTGTGGAGTAAAACATTGAGGTTTAGGATGGAGATCTTACTCGGGAACCTTACAGATCAGGTGGGTCTGTGGAGTAAAACATTGAGGTTTAGGATGGAGATCTTCACTCGGGAACCTTACAGATCAGGTGGGTCTGTGGAGTAAAACATTGAGGTTTTAATTGGAGATCTTCACTCGGGACCTTACAGATCAGGTGGGTCTGTGGAGTAAAACATTGAGGTTTTAATTGGAGATCTTCACTCGGGACCTTACAGATCAGGTGGGTCTGTGGAGTCAAACATTGAGGTTAAGCATGGAGTTCTTCACACAGGAACTTTACAGATCAGGTGGGTCTGTGGAATAAAACATTGAGGTTTAGGTAGGAGATCTTCACTCGTGAACCTTAAAGATCAGATGGGTCTGTGGAGTAAAACATTGAGGTTAAGCATGGAGTTCTTCACACAGGAACTTTACAGATCAGGTGGGTCTGTGGAATAAAACATTGAGGTTTAGGTAGGAGATCTTCACTTGGGAACCTTAAAGATCAGATGGGTCTGTGGAATAAAACATTGAGGTTTAGGTAGGAGATCTTCACTCGGGAACCTTAAAGATCAGATTGGTCTGTGGAATAAAACATTGAGGTTTAGGTAGAAGATCTCTACAAAGAAACCTTACAGATCGGGTGGGTCTGTGGAGTAAAACATTGAGGTTTAGGCAGGAGATCTCTACAAAGAAACCTTACAGATCGGGTGGGTCTGTGGAGTAAAACATTGAGGTTTAGGATGGAGATCTTCACACAGGAACCTCACAGATCAGGTGGGTCTGTGGAGTAAAATATTGAGGTTTGGGTAGGAGATCTTCTCAAAGGGACCTTACAGATCAGGTAGGTCTGTGGAGTAAAACATTGAGGTTTAAGTAGAAATCTTCACTCTGGAACCTTACAGATCAGGTGGGTCTGTGGAGTAAAACATTGAGGTTTAGGTAGGAGATCTTCACTCGGGAACCTTACAGATCAGGTGGGTCTGTGGAGTAAAACATTGACGTTTAGGTAGGAGATCTTCACTCGGGAACCTTACAGATCAGGTGGGTCTGTGGAGTAAAACATTGAGGTTTAGGCAGGAGATCTCCACAAAGAAACCTTACAGATCGGGTGGGTCTGTGGAGTAAAACATTGAGCTTTAAGTAGAAATCTTCACTCGGGAACCTTACAGATCAGGTGGGTCTGTGGAGTAAAACATTGAGGTTAAGCATGGAGATCTTCACACAAGAACTTTACAGATCAGGTGGGTCTGTGGAGTAAAACATTGAGGTTTAGGTAGAAATCTTCACTCGGGAACCTTACAGATCAGATTGGTCTGTGGAGTAAAACATTGAGGTTTTAATTGGAGATCTTCATTTGGGAACCTTACAGATCAGGTGGGTCTGTGGAGTAAAACATTGAGGTTTAGGATGGAGATCTTCACTTGGGAACCTTACAGATCAGGTGGGTCTGTGGAGTAAAATATTGAGTTTTAGGTAGATCTTCACTCGGGAACCTTACAGATCAGGTGGGTCTGAGGAGTAAAACATTGAGGTTTTAATTGGTGATCTTCACTCGGGAACCTTACAGATCAGGTGGGTCTGTGGAGTAAAACATTGAGGTTAAGCATGGAGATCTTCACACAGGAACTTTACAGATCAGGTGGGTCTGTGGAGTAAAACATTGAGGTTTAGGTAGGAGATCTTCACTCGGGAACCTTACAGGTCAGGTGGGTCTGTGGAGTAAAACATTGAGGTTTAGGTAGGAGATCTTCACTCGGGAACCTTACAGATCAGGTGGGTCTGTGGAGTAAAACATTGAGGTTTAGGCAGGAGATCTCCACAAAGAAACCTTACAGATCGGGTGGGTCTGTGGAGTAAAACATTGAGCTTTAAGTAGAAATCTTCACTCGGGAACCTTACAGATCAGGTGGGTCTGTGGAGTAAAACATTGAGGTTAAGCATGGAGATCTTCACACAAGAACTTTACAGATCAGGTGGGTCTGTGGAGTAAAACATTGAGGTTTAGGTAGAAATCTTCACTCGGGAACCTTACAGATCAGATTGGTCTGTGGAGTAAAACATTGAGGTTTTAATTGGAGATCTTCATTTGGGAACCTTACAGATCAGGTGGGTCTGTGGAGTAAAACATTGAGGTTTAGGATGGAGATCTTCACTTGGGAACCTTACAGATCAGGTGGGTCTGTGGAGTAAAAAATTGAGTTTTAGGTAGATCTTCACTCGGGAACCTTACAGATCAGGTGGGTCTGAGGAGTAAAACATTGAGGTTTTAATTGGTGATCTTCACTCGGGAACCTTACAGATCAGGTGGGTCTGTGGAGTAAAACATTGAGGTTAAGCATGGAGATCTTCACACAGGAACTTTACAGATCAGGTGGGTCTGTGGAGTAAAACATTGAGGTTTAGGATGGAGATCTTCATTTGGGAACCTTACAGATCAGGTGGGTCTGTGGAGTAAAACATTGAGGTTTAGGTAGGAGATCTTCACTCGGGAACCTTACAGATCAGGTGGGTCTGTGGAGTAAAACATTGAGGTTTAGGCAGGAGATCTCCACAAAGAAACCTTACAGATCGGGTGGGTCTGTGGAGTAAAACATTGAGCTTTAAGTAGAAATCTTCACTCAGGAACCTTACAGATCAGGTGGGTCTGTGGAGTAAAACATTGAGGTTAAGCATGGAGATCTTCACACAAGAACTTTACAGATCAGGTGGGTCTGTGGAGTAAAACATTGAGGTTTAGGTAGAAATCTTCACTCGGGAACCTTACAGATCAGATTGGTCTGTGGAGTAAAACATTGAGGTTTTAATTGGAGATCTTCATTTGGGAACCTTACAGATCAGGTGGGTCTGTGGAGTAAAACATTGAGGTTTAGGATGGAGATCTTCACTTGGGAACCTTACAGATCAGGTGGGTCTGTGGAGTAAAATATTGAGTTTTAGGTAGATCTTCACTCGGGAACCTTACAGATCAGGTGGGTCTGAGGAGTAAAACATTGAGGTTTTAATTGGTGATCTTCACTTGGGAACCTTACAGATCAGGTGGGTCTGTGGAGTAAAACATTGAGGTTAAGCATGGAGATCTTCACACAGGAACTTTACAGATCAGGTGGGTCTGTGGAGTAAAACATTGAGGTTTAGGATGGAGATCTTCATTTGGGAACCTTACAGATCAGGTGGGTCTGTGGAGTAAAACATTGAGGTTTAGGTAGATCTTCACTCGGGAACCTTACAGATCAGATGGGTCTGTGGAGTAAAACATTGAGGTTTAAGTAGAAATTTTCACTTGGGAACCTTACAGATCAGGTGGGACTGTGGAGTAAAACATTGAGGTTAAGCATGGAGATCTTCACACAGGAACATTACAGATCAGGTGGGTCTGTGGAGTAAAACATTGAGGTTTTAATTGGAGATCTTCACTCGGGAACCTTACAGATCAGGTGGGTCTGTGGAGTAAAACATTGAGGTTTAGGTAGATCTTCACTCGGGAACCTTACAGATCAGGTGGGACTGTGGAGTAAACATTGAGGTTTTAATTGGAGATCTTCACACAGGAACTTAACAGATCAGGTGGGTCTGTGGAGTAAAACATTGAGGTTTAGGATGGAGATCTTCACACAGGAACTTTACAGATCAGGTGGGTCTTTGGAGTAAAACATTGAGGTTTAGGATGGAGATCTTCACTTGGGAACCTTACAGATCAGGTGGGTCTTAGGAGTAAAACATTGAGGTTTTAATTGGAGATCTTCACTCGGGAACCTTACAGATCAGGTGGGTCTGTGGAGTAAAACATTGAGGTTTAGGATGGAGATCTTCACTTGGGAACCTTACAGATCAGGTGGGTCTGTGGAGTAAAACATTGAGGTTTAGGATGGAGATCTTCACACAGGAACCTTACAGATCAGGTGGGTCTGTTGAGTAAAACATTGAGGTTTAGGTAGGAGATCTTCACAGAGGAACCTTACAATGACTGTTTTTAATAAAAATATTTTTTAAATTATTAGAATCGTGGAGTTTTAACCAATAAAAGGCACAACAATACCACATGCGGCAGGTAACATCCAAATTTGGAGTTTCTGTGATAAAGTTTTTTAGTTATGCTCTGGAAAAGACACAAAGTTAAAACAACAGACAGTTTTTGGTCAAGATTTCAAAAATTACCGTTGAGTTGAATTCACTAAAAGGCACAACAGCATCATATAGGTCAGTTCCACACCAAATATGAAGTTTCCAACTCATATAGTTCTTAAGAAGAAATGCTCCGGAAATCTGACCTTTTTTTGTCAAAATTTAAAAATTATTTGTACCTTGGAGTTGAGACCCCTAAAAGGCACAAAAGCACTATACAGGTTACTTACATACCAAATTTGTAGGTTCCTAGATCACAGCAACTTCCAAACGCAAGGCATAACTCTTGCCAGTCTGCATTACTGGCTGATTTAAGCCTTGCAGTATTTCCCTCGCTTTGTTGTGCCTAGATAGTGAATCGCTGCACCAGAAATGCATAGTGGGCCTGGACTTCTAAGCACAGATTTCTTAAGGAAATACTGCAAGGCCTAAATCAGCCAGTAATCGAGACTGGCAAGAATTAAGCGTTGCATTGGGAAGTTGAGATCACAGCTGGACGGCGGATTGCTGTTTGCTTTACCTGTTGAAAGAACTCTTGGTCAATGTCTGCTTCCTTCTCCCACAGCGTGGTTCCATCTTCTGTGGAAACTTCCTGAAACTTCACCTGGGTGCCCTTCAGGAAGTTCTTGCCGATAATGAACAGATCCTGGCCCCCGGTTACCGGGGACTCTTCCAAGCTCATCCGGCTGATCTCTGGTTGGCCAACAGGCTGAGCTGATAACACATTATCAACATAGTTAACATGGTGAATATCAAAGTTAATGCAAAATTAATATGGAGTGTTTATCCATCACCAAAGTGTATTTACCGCTGTATTCGGTAATTAGTTTTGTGGAAAAAAAACTGTAACTTATGTTAATATAAGGCCTACTATCTTTTGAATTTTGGTATGTTAGAGGACGAGATAAATTTATGGTATGAAGAATTTCAAACTGAACAATTACAACAGATGCTTAGAAAATACATGTGACATGTAATACCTCTGAGTAAAACAAACAATGAAGAGGTACTAACTGCAGATGATAGGTGAAGAGGCAACTTGTAGAGTCTGATAGTTCCCATCAGGCTTCTGGAAGGTCACTCTGAAGATTAGCCTGGCCCGCGTACTATTCTTCTTCTTAGCTCTAGCCTTGGCCAGACCAATACGCTTCTCCACATCCGCGTTACGCAGCTTCAGAATGCCAACACAGTCAACACTGGAAGAATTCAACAGAATTGTCTATTTTGTGAAATTTGAATTATTTGACTTCTACCACAATACAAGTTATTGAACTGAATGTTTTCATGGTAAAACCAATTTGTAGACGTTATGATCCAACTTTTTGAATAAATAGTTCGTATGATTTCAATCCATGTAAATAATTCCTGCAAGTACAAGGTTTTCCATTCATATTTCCTCATCACAATAACAATTGAAGAGAGCTAGAGAGAAAACTTAAAACTTACCTGACAACCATTTCGTTGGTTGGCGACATCTCTGTTTCTATGACGATAGTCCCATCAATTTCCTTTTCCACAGAGGGAGTGGAGTTCTTGCCGCACACCTTGCAAGCCTGATAGAAGCCGTGAGGCTTCACCTTGCCGGTCTCGTTACCCACAAACACTTGCAGGTTCACAACATCAGAGTGACCAGTCAGCTGATGACAAATAGGTTAGATTAAAATAATGCAGCAAATTAGCTGGTTCAAAAATTTAGATAATATTTAGCTTATTTAATTTTTTTTTACAAAATTCCCAGCAAATCTTTACTGGTCAACAAGCTGAGCACTAGGGGTACGATGTTACCATGTCCCATGTTTCTACAAGTTTCCCTTTAAATTATTGTCAATGTCCCAAGTTTTAACAAGAAGACATAGTCATCAACATCCCCCGCCAGAGCCAAGAAAGTGGGAAAAGGGCAATAATTCGAAATAATTGTGCATTACTCATTTTCATTCCATCAAGGTATGTGTGCCCTCAAGCAACACATCAAATTTGGTTCTCCTATCTTAAATAGTTTCTGAGAAAAGCTGTCCCCTTTGGAGATACCATGAACAAAGTCCAAAAATACAGAACAAGGGCAATAACTCCGGAAAAAATAATTGCACGCTTCTCATTTTCGAACTCCATCAAGGTATTCATGCCCTCAAGCAACTCATCAAATTTGGTAAACCTATCTTAAACGGTTTTTTTGAGAAAAGCTGTCCCCTTTATCTCGGACGGACGGACGGAGCCCAAACCTATATTCCCCCTTCCACTTCGTGGCGGGGGATAATAAACGTATTTTCCTTACAGAATCTAACATGCATTTTTTAGAGCTCTGCTAAAATACTTAAGTGCGCAAACCATTTTGAGTTGCCAGTTTACAGGAGAGTATTTTCAAGCTTATCCCCAGGACGTCTCACCTTAACGACGGGGTGACTCTGCTGTGAGCGATCCTTGACAGCTCCCCTGCTTCCCTCGGTGAGGTAGCGTGCTCGGTGCTGCTCCTCTGGTTGTGAGACAATCTTCAGCTCGTAGTTGGGGGTGCGCGAAGGGAACTGTACCCCCAGGCCGGTGTCCTTCGCCTTGCGTCCATGAGGCTTGTGAATCGGTGGTGCCATTGATTTGATGGTGCCAGTCTCGGTAGGCGATCTAGAGAAGGAGAATATGAATGCAGTTGTAGTTTATGTGCCATACATTTTTAATCATGGCATTACTTGGATTTAATCTTCAACTGGTTCAAAATAACTTATTTTCAACATGAATGTTTTTAAAGGAAATATAGATATTAGTGAACTATTTAAAGCTTTTACTTGAGTTCATAGCAATATGTTGAATTAAAATCATGAATTTACAAATTGGTTACATAATCTAACTAAATCCATAATTCTTGAAGAGACATAAGAACAGGACAAAAAGTATATTTTATTCTTTATAACAAAAAAAACATTTACAAGGTGAATTGGTTATGGCAACAATATATACAAGACAGCATGACTACACTAAATACAAGAAACAACTGGTCCACGCCAATTATACCTGACATCTGGTGCGGCTGGGCTGGAACTAACAGGCTTAGCTGTACCGAAAGTAAACAAAGTTTGGTTTTCCTGTCCAAACTTGGTAAACTTAAAGTCCATGGTGGATTCGGCGCCTCCGGCATCAAACAGCTTCTCTACGGAGATATCGGACTGAACATCTGAGTGAGCGTCAGAGTCTTCCTTCGATTTCTGAACCTTGCTCGGGACGTCCATTTCGACTGGGTCCGTCTTGAAGCAGGAGATGTCCCACAGCCCCGTGACAGCGTCATCGTCATTACCGTCGATGTGCAGATCTTCCGATTTCGTGATGAGAGTGAGCTGACTAACGGGGTCATGAAACACGCTGTTTGGGGACGAAATTGAGGACACAGACTCTGGGATGTTCTCTCCGGGACTTGAAACCGGGCTGGGACTCAAACTACTGTTGTCCATGTCGTTGGTATTCGTGAGCATTTGTCTCAGCATTGAGTGCTGCTGTTCAGTACGTGCAACGCTTGTCTGAAGAGTTAATTTGGGTTTAGTTTCTAGAATGTCTCTAATTTCCATCTGCGTTTGCTCTGGGATTTCAACATTTAGAAAGCTGGTATTATTACTCGTTGCGTTGACAGAGAAAGGGCCTGGATTGAAAGCTGCCGGCGTGTTGGTTGGCGGTACGTCTGGATTTGTTTGTCTGTTTGTGACTGACACAAGGACAGACTGTGGACCGATATTACCTGACTGCAAGGAGGACACAGGTGGGAACATTTGCAGGTTCACGTTCGCTAGGTCCGCCGGGAGGTCGCCCTGCTGCTGCTGCCGCTGTTGCTGTTGCTGCGATGTAGTCTGGTCTGGAAAATTGCAGATATACTGTTAGATTTCAAGTGCACATGCTATAGGAATTAATTAAATACAAGAATCTCTACACAGCAAAACAGCTATATAAATATAACTACTTTTTCAACTTTACTTTTTTGTGTGACTACTCAGATTCTTGATGGGGGATCCATCGAAAGATTTCGGAGAAAACTAATGATTTTTATCATTTTCAAAGAATAGAGAAAGCTTAATTATAACATGACAAATTGCCAAACAATGTAATGTCTAAGATATTTTGTCTCGACAGAACAAAAATACTCTATCTTGACAGAAGAAAATATTTAATCTTCACAGAACAATATACTTTTATCTTGACCAAACAAAAATACTTTATTTTGACAGAACAAAATACACATAAATAATTTTCTTGACAAAATACTCTCTGAAAGATCAAAACATGCTTACTGGAGACATCAGAGGAAGGAGTGACAATACTCGATGAAATTATGCTCCCAATGGCTGTGGACATGGTGGACGCCTGGTTCTGAACCATCGACTGGGTGAGGGTGGCGTCGGGGTTAATCTGCTGAGCTTCAGTCAGCACATTGGTCAGCTTCACCGGGATGGAGATCCCCCCGCTAATGACGTTGATTAAGCCAGTGTTGGAGAGAGTCACAGGTGTAGCGTTGGAGGCCATGTTGGTGGAGAAGGAGTTACAGGTGGTCGGGAGACCGCTCGAGGTCACAACTATTCCCGGGGTCGTTGTGAACCGTGCAGCAGACAGCATTGGGTTGCTGGTGCTGGTGTTCTCTGTAAACGAGACCGTGGTCGCCATTGGCATGGCCTCTGTTATAACGGCATTCTTACGGATCTCTTGTTGATTTGATAACATCTGTATGACATCTGAGAGATTTGAGTCGGTGATGTCTGAAATTAAAAAGAAAGATGATATATATACGTCATATCTACAATAGTGGTTCGGTAAATATCACTTTCAACGTTTTATAAAGCTAATTGACTATCCCTCTATTTGCTGGTTTTATTCGAAATGGGCATATCAGTTTGTATAGTAATAAAGTCACTTTAGGAACCTTGGATGCTAGATGCTAGAAATACATGAAATATAAATGTAGCTATTGATATTGCCATGCCATGGAGCTTCTTATTGTTTTGTTCTGAATCATCGCAGCTGTAGTTTGACGGATTGTGCTAGTCTAGGAGCAAACTGCCACACCTCTGGTATACGACAGGCCGATTCAAGCAACATCTGCCACACCTCTGGTATACGACAGGCCGATTCAAGCAACACCTGCCACACCTCTGGTATACGACAGGCCGATTCAAGCAACATCTGCCACACCTCTGGTATACGACAGGCGGATTCAAGCAACATCTGCCACACCTCTGGTATACGACAGGCGGATTCAAGCAACATCTGCCACACCTCTGGTATACGACAGGCGGATTCAAGCAACATCTGCCACACCTCTGGTATACGACAGGCGGATTCAAGCAACATCTGCCACACCTCTGGTATACGACAGGCGGATTCAAGCAACATCTGCCACACCTCTGGTATACGACAGGCGGATTCAAGCAACATCTGCCACATGACAACATCAACACCAACACCAGTTGTTCATTCTCCTCAATATCTATCAGATGACTCGACACTTTCACGCTAGATATCTTGAGCATCAACTTACAATAAGTAACACTTCATCAGACAGATAAAGATAAATCGGCCATCAACATAGAGTTATCAATCACAAAAGATCAGAATTGCGATGTATCGAAAGCATTTGGCCTCTTCATATACATGCACATTTTTATTTGTATTTCATCAAAATCACTCAATTAACAATGCAATACCAATATAAAACTGGTAATACTGATACTACTTATATAATATATTCAAAATAAATAGTAGCAAACGTCAATCATTAAAAGAAATTGCTCTTTTGCAATTTCATCTTTAGGACAGCAACTAATGTATATTTCAAGCTCCACACTGTATGTCAATCCATGAAATTTAAAAGATGAGTGTATTACAACACTCATACTTGGTGATGGTACACAACTTCATTCTGAGGCTGTACTCTGCAATTACTATTTTCAGCATTCCATGTGAAATCAGGGTTTTAAATTGAGATTACTCATTTCAATTTCCCTGTTGGCAAACTAACGAATTTCTCCTTTTAATTGCCTGACTGTTTATAAACATTTATTTAAATATATAAATGTCACAATGCTGGCTGAGAGGGAGGAGGTGATGTAGTTGTAGAGCTTGCATCACATCCTTTCTCAAGAATAAAATATGTTTAAAACAAAAACGTTCTTGCAGTTGAAACACTCACTGATAGTGTGGAGGTTACTACTCTGAGCCTGCAGAGAGTTACTGAGGGTCTGGAGGGGGGTGCTGAGGTTCTGGAGGGGGGTGCTGGAAGCTGAGGTCGCCACCACATCTGGAGGCTTCAGTAACGTCAACAGCTGACTCGCTGTACCAGTAAATCCTGCAGGGAGATTTACACAGATTATTACCGGGTACTGGAAAAAGTGACTTATAAAAAAACCTTTAATTTTAGTATCAGAGCAATAAAAACGGTTATAAACATTATTTGCATGAGTTTAATTCATTCTATTTCATTTGAATTGCATAAGATAGCCAGCAGTGAAGTGAAGTGTGCACATATCTCTGTGTGGGGAGTTGAGTGAGATGTGTGCACGTATGCACCCATGCAGTCTGTGTGTGTGGAGTTGAGCGAGACATACAGTCCCTGTGTACAAACCGGTGCAGTCTGCGGGTGGAGCCGTGAGACAATGGTATGTACTGATGCAGTCTGTGGAATCTGGAGTAAAGCAAGACGTACCAATGCAGTCTACGGGTGTAGAGTTGAGCGGGACATGTGTATGTACGGTATTTTGCAGTCTGGGGATGTGGAGATGAGTGACACCTGTGTTTACCAATGCAGTCGCCTTGTGTGTAGTAGACTGAAACATGTGTCATACCAGTGCAGTCGGTGGGAGTGAAGTCAATGAGTGAAGCGTTTGTAAGTATCGGTGCTGTCTCCATGTGTAGATTTGAACTTGAAGTTTGTACATACCAGTAGTCTTCTACGTACTGGTGCAGTCTGCGGGCGTGGAGTTGAGTGAGATGTGTATACATACCGGTGCAGTCTGCGGGCGTGGAGTTGAGTAAAATGTATGTACGTACCGGTGCAGTCTGCAGGCGTGGAGTTGAGTGAAATGTGTGTATGTACCGGTGCAGTCTGCGGGCATGGAGTTGAGTGAAATGTGTGTACGTACCGGTGCAGTCTGCGGGCGTGGAGTTGAGTGAAATGTGTGTACGTACCGCTGCAGTCTACGGGCGTGGAGTTGAGTAAAATGTATGTACGTACCAGTGCAGTCTGCGAGCGTGGAGTTGAGTAAAATGTGTGTACGTACCGGTGCAGTCTGTGGGCGTGGAGTTGAGTAAAATGTGTGTACGTACCGATGCAGTCTGTGGGCGTCGAGTTGAGTAAAATGTGTGTACGTACCGCTGCAGTCTGTGGGCGTGGAGTTAAGTAAAATGTGTGTACGTACCGGTGCAGTCTGCGGGCGTGGAGTTGAGTAAAATGTGTGTACGTACTGGTGCAGTCTGTGGGCGTCGAGTTAAGTAAAATGTGTGTACGTACCGCTGCAGTCTGTGGGCGTGGAGTTGAGTAAAATGTATGTACGTACGGATGCAGTCTGCGGGCGTGGAGTTGAGTGAAATGTGTGTACGTACCGCTGCAGTCTACGGGCGTGGAGTTGAGTGAGACGGGAGTTGCCTGCTGCAGCAGTGTGTTGATCAGGTTCTGGTGGACTGACTGCTGTTGCTGCTGCTGCTCAGGTAGTGTTGGGGATGCGGCTGGAAGATAGAAGATACTAGTAGAAATATATTGATGTATTTGATTGCGTCAGTAAGAATAGGGTCCTTGTCATAATGAAATCACAATGTGTCAGTGACGACTGGGGACGTGTCACAATGAACTCAATCTTTGTTTTGGGAGGACAGGTTGGTGTCACAATAGACTCGCCTTGTGTTGGGGAGGACAGGTTGGTGTCACAATAGACTCACCTTGTGTCGAGGAGGACATGGTGGTGTCACAATAGACTCGCCTTGTGTTGGGGAGGACAGGTTGGTGTCACAATAGACTCACCTTGTGTCGAGGAGGACATGGTGGTGTCACAATAGACTCACCTTGTGTCGAGGAGGACATGGTGATGTCACAATAGACTCACCTTGTGTCGAGGAGGACATGGTGGTGTCACAATAGACTCACCTTGTGTCGGGGAGGACAGGTTGGTGTCACAATAGACTCACCTTGTGTCGAGGAGGACATGGTGGTGTCACAATAGACTCACCTTGTGTCGAGGAGGACAGGTTGCTGTCACAATAGACTCACCTTGTGTCGGGGAGGACATGGTGGTGTCACAATAGACTCACCTTGTGTCGAGGAGGACATGGTGGTGTCACAATAGACTTACTTTGTGTCAGGGACGACTGGGGGCGTGTCACAATGAACTCAATCTTTGTTTTGGGAGGGCAGGTTGGTGTCACAATAGACTCACCTTGTGTCGGGGAGGACAGGTTGGTGTCACAATAGACTCACCTTGTGTCGGGGAGGACAGGTTGGTGTCACAATAGACTCACCTTGTGTCGGGGAGGACATGGTGGTGTCACAATAGACTCACCTTGTGTCGGGGAGGACAGGTTGGTGTCACAATAGATTCACCTTGTGTCGAGGAGGACATGGTGGTGTCACAATAGACTCGCCTTGTGTTGGGGAGGACATGGTGGTGTCACAATAGACTCACCTTGTGTCGAGGAGGACAGGTTGGTGTCACAATAGACTCACCTTGTGTCGGGGAGGACATGGTGGTGTCACAATAGACTCACCTTGTGTCGGGGAGGACATGGTGGTGTCACAATAGACTCACCTTGTGTTGGGGAGGACATGGTGGTGTCACAATAGACTCACCTTGTGTTGGGGAGGACAGGTTGGTGTCACAATAGACTCACCTTGTGTCGAGGAGGACATGGTGGTGTCACAATAGACTCACCTTGTGTCGGGGAGGACATGGTGGTGTCACAATAGACTCACCTTGTGTCGGGGAGGACAGGTTGGTGTCACAATAGACTCACCTTGTGTCGGGGAGGACATGGTGGTGTCACAATAGACTCGCCTTGTGTTGGGGAGGACAGGTTGGTGTCACAATAGACTCACCTTGTGTCGGGGAGGACAGGTTGGGCGTCATGGTGGGGCTAGATTCACTCTGGGCTAGGCTGCTTGTCTGCTCCTCGAACAGCTTTAACATTTCCTCACTGGTCATTGTAAAACTGAAACAAAAATAATATGTATAAAAGATCAGATTAATTCATAGTAAATAAGTATTTGTATATGACATAATAAAAGCCACAAGTTCATTAGCTCATGAGAGAATGATGTACTAACATCCATGACGAGTAAGTGACCACATGACTGATGAAGTCAGAGCTGCTCAATACCACACGGGCAGTGAAAACCTCACATTGAGACGAAACAAGTGCACGTAGACCTACCAATTAACAATGTTAATTCTGTAATATTGCCTTAATGTAGCTAAAAGATATCAAAATAATAAAATTTGTTATCTTGTATATGTATGAATATTATAAATACTCCCACATATTTTATTGAAATATAAATATGATAAATCAGCACAAATAAGGCTCAATGCAAAACGAAACAAATGAAATATGTAAATTTCAAAACATAAATCCCTGTAAGTTTGTTCTCATTTAAAATTTAGATCAGGTTAATTCTTACACAGTTTATTGGGATAATTCAGAAAAGTGAAAATCAGCTTTATCAAAAATAAATTTTGAAATTGATTCTTCATGTTTATGGCGATAATTAACAGAACTGCAATACCAAAGGATATTTTCTACAGCACAGACACTATCAGGAGCTTTATAATTAGACGCTTACATACTTACTGTCTCATATGGCGTTGATAGGTACTGAAGATTAATGTATGTATGTGTAAGTGACATGTGGCAGCTAGCCCTCGTTAGAGAACTAGTCATGACTAGTGGTAAGGTGAGGTCAGCTGATTGCTCCGTAATCTAAGCTAATCTTATTCGCGTCCAACAAATGTTAAATCCACAAAGCTAATCAGTTGTTTTTATTGCCTGAATCATCTGTTAGGTGCCACGTGTTGAGAAAACATTTGATTAATTATATATTATTTAAATTTTGTTCCTTAAAAGCTGACTTGTGAAAAATACTTTCATATGAGCGATTTCATGATCAATTAATATAAAACAATTGCCATTTTCTAATGAAATGTTTATCAATTCTTCTCTTGTCTCTTATTTAGAACTGATAAAGTAATATAATGACTTTTTTTATGAACTTTTTTTTTTTTAATAACTGACCAAAAGAAAATTTTATTGTCTAATTTCTTAAACAAAGATTTCAAACAAATCATGATAGTATAGATGTGCAGATTCATCGGACTTATATTTTCTTTTTTCAAACGACAAGCTACAGAAAGAAAATACTGCAATATCAAAGCAAAGATGTGCTTTAAATTTTGATGAGAGATACTTGATTCCAAGTCAACCACAAAACCATACCAAATTGGTTTCTTATAATTTACATGTTTGTCCTTAACCTTCATCCTTGACAAACAATGAATTACTTCATTTAATACACAATATTGCCCAAAAGATGATTATATTGACAATTTGATTTTATTACTAAGCTAATAAAGAATTTTTTCATAAAAACTATCTTACATATCTTTTAACATGAACTTTAATCTCTTTCAGAGCAGTCACTTCTGTACAATGACACAGTCACTAAATCTAATCTAATCTGACACCAGAAACAAGAAAATACAACCCCCAAAAATGACCCATCTATCTTTATGACTGGCTTCGATAAGTTTCGAAATTAGCTTCGACTAATTTACACCTGCTTGTTAAATGGCACATCTCCACTGCCTGCTTGTTACAAGTACAAAGATTAATGAAAATATAAACAAGCGTAGTAGGGAAATGATCCATCAGGATACATAGACGGATAGACACTCACTATGCAAGCGTCCCAGCAGTCAGATGATTGACGTGATAACATTACATCATCTCAAGGCCACTCTTATCAGCAATATTCACGGTTCTACACGTGCCTTACTAAGTAACTTCCTTGTATTCCTACACTGTCAAATAGGGAAGACGTTTATTCAGTTTGTAGGCCGGCGCTGACAGTGAAAATAATGTTCATATAGTTTACAATGACAATTTACAGAAGATCGACATTTAAGACCTCATGCAATAAACTTTCACACTTCAATAAAAGTTTCGTTTAACATTATTAGCTTTATCAATTTACAATTGTTGAGTATTCCTTGAAGGATATGTTTCTCTGAGAACTACATTTTTATTAAATTCATAAAGGAAGTGAAATTCATTTTCATTTCTCTTTATATTGAATTGATTACACCTATTAAATATACATCCGATTCAAACCTCTAGACTATCATTGGATTCTACAGTCAAATCTAGGAGATTTTGTTAAACAAACATCTATTTAGATAATTTGACGTAATAAGGAAACGACACTGGATTCACTTCCCCCAGTTTAGATTTACATCCTCTTCTTTAAAAGTGTGAATTTCTCTCAATGAATATATATCTATATCCCAAAAAGAAGAAGACTATTTTCAGAAAGCAATCCGACATTGAGGAAATTGATAAGTACGGGAAATTATAGTAAGATTCAAATTAGCAAACTGATGAACATGGAACTGAAACAACCCGACACGTTGTCAGGTTGAAAGCCTGAGAGAATGAGGAGTTGGTTTAGTTCTGACGCCATATTGCATATTTTTGCATTATGTGAAATGAAAACACCCTATATTGTACCTTATTTGGCAACTTTTTAATAACACATACACTGATAGAGTGTTCACAAAGTAATACATAACATGTCATAAAAGTAATAAACAATGTGTTGTTATGCTGTAGCGAAGTTTTCCCCACTCGCAGCGCTGATGAATGGCTTCAATTCTCATTGGTTTTATTTGTCAACAAATGTGCGCTTGTGTTTATCAAGTTGTGAAATATAAAGTCATCAAAATGTTACCTTCATTAGTATCTTTCAATTTCACTGTGTTTTAATCATGTATTAATAACATATATATGTAAACAGGAATACCGAATTTTGTTTCCACATAAAATACCCCATTAGAACCCTCCTTTTAAAGGCCATGTATGATGTTTTTTGCATGATATGTTTTCTCAAATTTGCCATTTATTATTTAAGTTTATACAATATATTGATACGTTAAGGGGTAAAACATCTCATTACATGACCTGATAAGCTGTATCCATAGAAAACAGCTATCAGTATTCGAAGAAAATGGTGCGACATATAAAGCGACAGTGGTGTGGAACTCATCAGTGAGAGAGGTAGATTTGAAGGTCTCATAAGAACTTTAGAATTCAGACATCAAGATGGTTGATCATTCCATTATTGTACCATATTTAAAATTCTACTCTGAGACTGAGTGTTTAGGTATCACTACGTCAGTCAGATCACTTGAACTACCTTTGAGAGGCCATTTTAATGTGTTCACATTAAAAAGGCCCCTCTGTTGGAAATGGGCTCACATGACTTAATCAAACAATGTACATTCCTTTTAGAACCCCTTTCATTGATTTAGGAGTAATATTTAGCCATTGGTAACATTTATTTATATTTTAGCGAGGGCACTTTATTTCAGTAAGAAAATCGTGCCTTTAACATTCATAAAACAGAGTGGAGTGTAGAATCTAAACTTCAACCGACTACTTCACAGGTTATCCAAATATGGCCCTGTTGAGTGTTGATAACACAGCTCATTCACTGTGTACATGACAAGTACTGTATATGATCCTTGACATTCTGCAAAGACCCAACGAAATTTGTCAAACCTACAATGGAACTGAAGTGAATTAGTTGACATAGAACTCCATCCAAGAAATTACTATTTATGTAAGTATGGTTAAGACTTATTCATTGAGTGAATGAGAAATTTCTGAAGCAAATAAGGAAATCAGTAAAATCTCCTATCTGAATTTGTCAAATTGCAGAGCACAAACTATGAGAAAGTGACCACATGCAGCTTTCATTGTATGTGATTACTAATGTAGGAAAATCTTATCTTAATCTCCTGACAAGAGGATAACATCAAAACCCTGGCACAATGGAACATGAAGAGAAACTTTTGGAAATAAATGACAGCAAATTCAGCACAAATTATTTCACTTAAGCATGGTTATATCTACCGAATGAAATTAGTACTGTTTAACCATTCTGACTTTTTGAGTGGCCAATTTACATATAGGAATCAACAAAGGAGTAACCCAGGAGGGACCACAGGTTTAACCCCCCCCCCCCCCTATAACGAAAGCTTTACTGCATTTCCATTACTTTCCTATGCTAGTGCAGCACAGCACACTATGAAGTAACGGTACAGCGTGCTGCTTCACTTGCACAGAAACGTGGCAAGTCTTAAATTAAATGTGAATACAGTATTTTATCTAATAGATGCCCCTGACGTCTATTTTTTCTGATATCCTAAAGCCACGGCGTCTATTTCCGACCGGCGTCTATTTATTTTTTGGCAAATACATTACCCTACTTAAAAACATCAAACTTGCAATCATGACCAACTGTCTTGAATATGGAATTTGGGTTATAGTGAACATTTACTCATTGTTGAACGGGAACATTTTTTTTTTAAGAGCAATACATGAACATAATACAACTTTGCTCATCTCAAAAGCCAGCGTCGTCTAATTGAGACCCAGTGTCATACCCCCCGGCATCTATTCAAGACAAGGCCTCTACTAGAGGAAATACATATTACTAATGCATGATACTGTTATTCTCAAGTTATTCTTAAAGAAAGGACCCACATGTTGAAATATACCAAAATGAACCAAAAACATACCAACAGTTAACAACACAGAGAAAGTGGATTAAGTGAAATTTATCTGATTTAAGGATCTTTCAAGAGACACAGTGGCAACTCACTGACACTACAATCAACTTGCATAATACCACTTATCACAACAAGCTGATTCAGTAGCAACTATCTTATCTTTAGCTTTTTCAACACAATATTAAACCTCGGACACGCTACAACATCATGCACTTATACACACTGCCGTTAGCCAACTCATGATGTCAAGGATGAATAAACAGTCAATTCAATTATCTCATAAACTTGAAAAATGAAAGAATGCTAAGCCAACCATATCACATCTCTATGAAAGGTGCTCATTCAAATTCTACATGTCTTTGAAAATTGTCAATTAATCTACTACCCGACAAACTTAGAAAAATCTAAAATGATAACTATCCTGACTCAGGGCCTCCACATAAATAAAAAGGCCCTATAACCAGGATAGTTATCATTTTAGGTTTTTCTAAGTTTGTTGGGATAGTATTAATTATAATATTCATTCACAAACAACTTCAGTGAAAATTCAAAGCATGTTTTTTAAAACAGAAGAATCTTACTAAACAAAACCAAAGTTTCAATGCTTCTGCATGGCGTCACCAAGATGTTATTCTTAAAAGTATTTACATGCATCAACCAACATGTAAAGCAACTTCAGATTACTTGAGTCATACAATTTCAAAGGCTACAGTCAATGAATGCAAAACTGGAAAAATTTTTCAATGATGCCAAATAACAATCTCTTCAGTAGAAAATTTATAACATGAATCTAAGTTGAACATCGCCCATTGGTTTTGACTATCAACAGACAGCTCCTTAAATCTCATTAGGTCATTAATGTGTTGGAAGGGTTTGACAAGGAATATATGGATGATAAACTTATCGATTTAACAATTGCCAAGTTTTGGTATAGATCCTTATACCATTATCAAGTTATCATATGCTTGAGAACGGTATAAGGATCTACAACGAACATTGCTATTGTTAAATAGAGAAGTTGACATCCATATATATATCCAACCAACTTCTAGAATGACTCTCAACAGTTGAATGTATTTGTACTTTACATAATTGAAAACTTAACTTTTTCCAAAGTACTGAAACAATATAAAAGTAAAGGAAAGATGTCAAAATTATATACCCGGAAAACTCTTTGGGCAATGCTGAAAATGCCATAATGCAATGATAAATCGGATACAAAAATACCTCTAAGTTTTAAAGATTTTAAATACAGTAGATCATATTTTGAAACAAGAGCCAAGTATAATTAATTGCAAAAATAAATATTTCAAAATCACAACTCCGAGGTTAATCTGAAAAAACGAAAAGTTAACTTTTTTTGCAAAACCATTTAAATTTTAAAATGACTTTGATTGCCAGTGGGCAGAGAAACAGTGAACACATTAACAGATAATTAATTAAAATTAAAATGACAATCTTACTCAAACTTTCCATGCCTTGTTATACTGTTATATTCCCCCAGCTAGTATCGCAGCACTTCCAAGTGACAAGACAGAAAACCAACTACCTTTCAAATGTTACATTTATACATCTGAAATTTGACGTCTGCCCAGCTGAAAAGCTTTTTAACATAATGCTTAATTAATTCAAACTGAAAAATACAATATAATATGTTCTACAAATGGAAATAAATATACACAATTTTAAAACAAAGTAATATTTGCAAGAGCACAACAAAATAACAACTTACACGCAACCATTCGATAACTTCCATAACGCACCCGTTTTCGAGCAGACGAACTTGTTTACGTGGTTCTAAATTTATCAGGGAACTACAGTGACCTTGACCTACGACCTATGGCCGCGCCTCCAGAAAGCCAATTTATCGGTAAGTTATTCAGGGCTAAAACCAACCTTCCAGTATAATATAACTGCTCATTATTTTAACTTTTGAATTAAGGAATATCTATTCTTTTATTTAAATGCACTGTCACAAAATGACGTTTAACATTAACACCACAAAAATCGACATAAATTAAAACTAAATTTTCTCCATGCAGCCGTAGTGGGCTATGGCTCGATTGAGCTAGCCCAGAAAAACACGAATTTCACCGATCGAGCTGAAACGCTTTAAACGAAAAGCACAGAAATGACAGACTAAGGACTAGTACAACAATTTCACAGTTACAATCACAACACATAAAGGAAAACGGCGCTCATGAAATTCAGTCAGTAGGTCGAGGCCACCAATGAGGCTATTCATGAGCAGCCGCCATATTGAATATTTTCACGTACCTTGTATAGAGACAATAATGTTCTTATTTTGTATTTGTATGCTTTCCAATGGTTGTATAAGTTCCAATAACATCCCTTTAATCCGAGATGATAAAATCCAATACTGTCTTGTCAAATTTTAATTGTCCAAATGATAATTCCTTTTCCCAATTGCGGAGGGGCATACAAGCCGTTGTTTGCCCAATCGTTTCTGAATACATTTAGCTGTGAATCTAGCCTCGGTGTAGCAACCTTCATTTTGATTGGCTAAGACTGTTCTTCAATACTGTTACGTGCTATATCCTACTGGTTGGTTTGCTGCTGGCGTAGAAAATGTAAAATGACGTCAACGTCTAAAGATAGCATTATTCTGAGAAACAGTAAGGGGCTGCAAACCCCTTATATGCAATATTTTTAACAACCTGTACCTTTTTGGTTATATTTTACCTGAAACAGTCTTCTTATCTTATGTTATTTGTATATATACGAAACGCTGCCCGTCCCATATAAAATACATAAGAACACTTTCGTTAAAAAGAAAAATTTTCCGATTCTAAATTTATGCAACAGCTGAGCGGTACCTTTTAATGTCATAACAATATAAATATGGCTCCATCTGCGAAAATGTTTTGTTTTAAACATAAGATGATGTATGTGCACAATATGCATTTAAAATGCAATAACAATTTACAACTTCACGTTTGCACGAAAATAGATTATCGGTGCAGCAACAGCCCTTTAAAGTGAAATATGTAATGATGTAACAGGGGCCGTGGAAAAAACAGATTCCACATAAATTAAAGGCCGCGGGTCTTTCCTAGGGAGAAGGAATTTTACCAAACCAAACATGTAGCGTTGACATTTTTCGATATCGGGCCACGTAGACCCTTTGCAATCCAACGTTCTTACGTTTTCATATAAATGGTAAGAATTACAGATTTTAAAACATTAGTAAACAAATCCCCTTTGAAATTTGACCAAAACGATCGATTTGGGTGTATATATGTCACGATCAAATTCATCATTATGTCTATAGGCGAAATGTGCAAATGACTGTCAAAACATGCGTTGAACCAAAACTATATTGTCGTTTTATACTCATATCACGATTGGATGGAGTTAAATGAATTCATAAATAATATAATGGGTTAATGAAATACGTTAAAATCAATAATAATGCATATATATGTATGCCGCTTACCAAATATTTGTACTATAAATTGAAATTTCATGATTTCTTGGAACTAGAGGTGTATGACTAAAATTCTATTAGTTGTTGTAAAACGTTTTCCATGGGAAATGACAGGCTAAACTCAAATCAAGGAAACAACGCTTTCTTATATTGATATAGATAAACTATCCCAACGTATATTTTTATGAATAAAGGAAACGTTCATGGAAACTGGCCATGAATAAGGTAATGTTTATAACGAAATATATCACATAATATCTTGCTCAGCTGTCACTCAATGTGTTCTTGATATTACATAACCAAGATAAAAAAAATCAAATTCATATTGAATTTTACGAAGATTCAAGCATAATTCGAACGTAATATTTATTAAAATTGGAAATTTGATCCATTTAAATGGCCCCATGTAACAGGTTTTGACACTAAGCTAATCAATTTCAGGTGTTTACACTGAATATTAATATCTATATGTTATAATATTGTTAATGTCGTTAGGTCTATATATTGTCGTATATAGTTGGTCGAGTAAACCATCCGGAAAATATTAGAACGCCCAAAGAACGTTTTCCAATGTTCTTCATTCGCTAACAAAAGTTAGTTTCGTTTATTCAATTCAAGCGCCATTTAAAGTATGAAATTGGTCAGAATACAGTAAACGCGTCATTTCAGTTATATAATAATGCAAATCCTAAGACACAACAGAAGGCTACCAAAGTAAACCAGCCAAAGAAACAACCGTTATCACGTGGATATAAAATTCAACAATGTAAAATTTACTATTGGAATAATCTGTAAGTATTTCCAATTCATAGTGTCTTCATTTTGTAAAAATGTTCGATATTTCCGGTATACTGGCGGTTTGACCCAAATGATCAATGTTGATGTGCCTATCAATTTCTGTTACCGTAATGATATAATATTATTATGAGCAGTTTCGCTGTCTGGGCCAGGTCACGTGCTTTGAGTTCACAGCACGTGCAAAGCATGCAGTGTGTGTTTGTTTAGGTTACTCGGTTACACAAGAACAGTCATACAGTACGTGCTGCACGTGCTGTTTGGCTCCGAACTCATAACAATGCCACATAGCGGTATCGTATTATGAATGAGTGTCGTCTGCTTTCCGCAACTTGGAGATGTTATTATATATAGTAGGGCCTATTCGGCAACGTCCGTCCGTCCGTATGTACGTACATACAACCTGGAGTAACTCAAGAAATGTTCACTGGATTCTTTTCAAATTCTGCACGTTGGTTCACCGCAGTGGAGCGTACGGTTCCCACATATTTTGTGACCCTGACCTACATTTCAAGGTCACTACACTTTGTCAAATGGATATCTAAGAACCGTACAGTTGATTTTCTTTATATTTTACACAATAAATTCTCCCAGAGAAGACCCATAACTCATAATATTTTCGTAACCTTGAAATTATTTTCAAGGTCACGGTAAATTTTGATTTTATAGTATTGGAACTTGTTATGTATTGTCAGCGATATATCTCAGGAACACTTCAATGGATTTTGTTCACAGTGCCAAGTCGGTTGTTGTGACCTTGACCTTATTTTCAAGAAACGCATTGGATTTATCAACGTGGAAACCTGCATGTGGAGAATATCGGCACGACCTTGACATTCTTCTCAATTTGAAGGTGCTGTAGCACGATGTTCTTACTGATATAAAGTGCTCCACAAAAATGTTACCATTGGCTCAATAATAATAAATAAATAAACAGAGTTCTAAAACGAATTGTACATGGTTCGGTTAAGCCATGCGAGTCCATTTCCCATCGAGCGGCCATTTTAAAATTAAAAATGGCCGCTCGATGACAGTTCAAGTAATCCTACCTAGCACTCAGAGTAGAGTTTTAGATATGGTTCAATGATGGAATGGTCGACCATCTTGCTATCTGAACTCTCAAATGTGCATGAGACCTACAAATCTACCTATCACACTGAATTAAAGAGTTCCATACCACTGTCGCTTTATACGTCGCGCCATTTTCTCCGAATACGGATAGACGTTTTCTATGGAGACGGCTTATATAGGGTTGTGTAATGTGGTGTTTTACCCATTCAATATATTGTATAACCTTGTATAATAAAATGGCAAATTTGAGAAAATATGCAAAAAAAAGTGCTACAGCGCCTTTAAATAAGTTAAGAAAATGTTTCAACATCCACACTGAAACATATCAAGAGCATGATTCGAATTTATTTCTGGTGACATCTAATTTCCTATGAAACTATTACCTTTAAATTGTTTCTTATTAATTTTGAATTGGTAATTTACTTTGAGGATCATGTCGCATAAGTGACTATTACTTCTTTTGTATAAAACACTGTAGTGTTTCATGCAACAATGGAATTATGATTAACGTTCAGTTGCTTTGCTCATACATATTTCCCACATCATTTATTTCTTTCATTTCTGGCATTCTTGTTTTAATGGAATATAGCGTCAACAAATAAGTGAAATATTCGCGAAAACGGCGCAAATTTTAATATCGTAATCTAAAATATAATATCAATTCAATTCAGTATATCAATTTAAAAGATAAAATATACTACAATTATTGTTATAAAAATTGCTCATGTTTGATTCGAATCCCCATCATATAACGTCCTGAAACCTTATCAATTCAGCACTATAAGATGAACAGATATAGCAAACAGTGAACTTTGCATGGTGGCACCCCTCCGATATATTTTAGTGGCACAACTCCATGGACTGAAAGCGTTCCACAAATGATTCGTATACCATTATTGTGGCACTCTGGTGCTTCGGCAGTCATTACGTATTAGTTGTTGCCAATAATTACTGGAGAAAGTCTGGAACATATTTGTGTCAGAAATGATTAATTAACTGTCAACTGTATGGCACTTGTACATGTGGTCCGTCTAGAGTCGGCAACTGGGCCAATACAGGGCAAATAATATTATGTGACAAACTGGTCTAATGCATGGCACATATTGGACAAAATCGGCCTATACAGGGCAAATATTGGACAAAATCGGCCTATACATGGAAATATGAGACAGACTGGTCTATTACGGCGCAAATATTGGACAAATTCAGCCTATAAAGGGCAAATATTGGACAAAATCGGCCCATACAGGGCAATTGTGAGACAAACTGCCAAATCAGGGCAAATATTGGACTAACTTGGCCAAAACAGGACACATGTAAAATGTGACAAACTTGTCTAATACAGGGCAAATATTGGACAAAATCGGCCTATTCAAGACACATGTGAGATAAACTGGACCAATACAGGACAGGTATGAGACAAATTGGGCCAATACAAGACAAATGTGAGACAGACTTGGGAAATACAAAATGGTAATTTTCGGCAACAGTCAGTTCATCTCGATAAAATAAAATAAACAAAATAGTTACTAATTTCCCGTTAATTCACATTCCTAATTATATATTGTGGCTGCATATGGGTTAAAGGATAATTATGGCTTTCACGTGTCTACGACTTTATCTGTGACTATACAATGATCAAGGATAGGGCTTAGGTACACGAAATAGCTTTTGTATATATATATATATATATATATATATATATATATATATATATATATATATATATATATATATATATATATATATATATATATATATATATGTGTGTGTGTGTGGTAGTCATATCCAGACACGTGACCATGATTATTTTAATGTCGTTCATGGTCGCTCACGAATTGTACCTGTTAGCTCGTAATCAGTTGCGTTAAAGGAGCAGTTCAATCGGAAACGAAGTTCGACGTGAAATTCCTGCGCCTTAAAGATAATAAAAAAATATTTTTCATAATATTTTATATGACTTAACTTTCATACCTGCCGAGGGACCACGTGTGCTAATAATAATTTCACTTGACTTTCATATTTATGCCTAACATACGATAAATTTGTACCATGTATTTGATAATGCCGTTTCCATTTAAAATCGAACAACAGCCTGCATGTTCAGATACCGAAATTACACGCCCCATATATCTGCATTGTAGTTATAAGACCTGTTAAACAATACCAACCCATATCTGTCTTTTTGTCTTTTGTAGGTAAGTTTTCAAAATTACGTTTGACCAATTGGCGCGCTACTTTCCGGTTTTCGATCATAAATCACGACTTTCACTTTTATATTTTGACAATATTGAATGAACTAGCATTAAATTGATAATTTTCAGCAACAGTCAGTACATTTCGATGAAATAACACCATTTATAACGTTTGACACAGTTGACTCAACATACTCAATGTCCCTTTAATATTGGAATACATTTTCAAGAGACACATTTTGAAATTTTACAAAATAATTCATTTCAGGGGCTAAATGTTAGACTACCACGCCTTTATCAGTGAGCCCTGGGGACGGGTTGAGCAAACTAATTAAAAATACGTTTCACAAGTTGGTTACAAACTCTTCACAGTGTAGACTGTATTCGCATCAAGCAGAAACTAGTAGTTGATCAGCCCTGGGGACGAGTTTGGTTACATGTATTTAGGATCTACGTTAAACAAACCTGTTAACAATTATGCCTTAACTGAAATATGTTTGCCCACACGATATATTTTTCATCTTTGGTTTAACATTCCATTACAAAATAAGCTGAGTGACGTCAGACATATCGTTGATTTGTTATCTCAGCTTTAATATACTATTTTTAAAGGCGCTGTTGCACGTTTTTTATTTTATTTTTAAAGTTTACACAATAAATTGTTAAGTCAGAGGGTAAAACATCTCATTGCATGACCCGAAAACCCCTACCCATAAAAAGCGATAATCCGTGTAATGGAGAAAATGTTGCAACTTATCAGTAAAGGACAATGTTGTGGAACTCTTCAGTGTGAGAGGTATATTTGCAGGTCTCAAGCAATTTTGATATTTCAGACAACAAGATGATTGACCATTCCATCATTGTACCATATTTAAAACTCTATTCTGAGTGTTTAGGTATCGCTACATCAGTCAGATCACTTAAACTACCTTCGAGCCTTCTTTAGAACGGCCGTTCGAAATTTCTCGTCCTATTTTCGCCATCTTTGTTGACATGTTCCAGTCGACCACAATGCTTTGCGCGGTACAATTATAAACTATGTTTAAATTTAGACTGGAACACCTTTCCAAATGAACGGCAGATCTCTGCTTGGGTCTTTAAAAACAAAAGTGAAAAATATGTGTATTACTTTCAATGAGATACACGTCTATAATTTTAAAAATATGTATATTAAATACTTAATGGTACTTAATCCCAAACGTGTATCATGGTCCATAACGAATAAGTTTTCTCAAAGTTTTGTTTAACAAAAAAATATAAACCATATATTGAATTACGATTTCATAAAGAATGTCCTTCTTTTAAAAAAAAAATATCTTTATAATTTGGATTCGTATGAAAGTTGGGAGATGGCTTTTAATTATTTTTTTTACCCAATCCATGGTCCAAAACGATTAAGTTTTCTCCAATTTGTTTTAACTAAAAAATATAAACCATCTATTGAATTAAGATTTCATAAAGAATATCCTTCTTTTTAAAAAAAGACAACAACAAAAAACTATCTTAATATTTTAGATTCGTATAAAAGTTGGGAGCAGGCTTTAATAAGTTATTTTTTACCCAATCCATTTCAAAACTTTATTAAATAGTTGAAACACACAATGCTCGTGCATGTATGTCAGTGTTATAACCTCTGCTGTTATAACGCCGTTATTAACGGCGAATTATTTATCAGCCGTCAGACGAGGGTCAAAGGTCAGAGGTCACTATCTGACCTGACCTCATTCACACCTGCCATGTATTTATGCCATGGTTTAATGTAACGGCCTAATTGCTGGAGGACTTCTTCATGATAAATGTGTTGGCTTGTTTGGCTTTGAAAGGTAAGGGATATGTCACATTTACCTGTTAGTAGCTTTATAATAATTATTTTGATGAAGAAGACAATAAGTTTATCTCGATGAAGAGATATAATTATCCAGATGGCGAGGTATAGAAAATTGGAAATAAAATGAAAGTTACTGAAATTAACAAGGGATTTGTAATTAGTGTGATATTTTTTTAAATATTATTTATTGAATATTCGCAAGAATCATTGAGATGTTTACTCGGCCTGACCTATTTCGAGCACTGAAACCAATTGACCGTTGGTGCTGTTATAGAATGGCTCATTAATGATAACCAATTTCAAACATTATTGGCTTGATAAATTAGATAACCACGATGTGCCAACATATGGTTTCAACGAAAAGCAGTGAAGTAGTACATATGTTTGGCAAGCTTGACCTAAAATACCTCGATTGGTAAGTTTACAAATTCTTAGCATTCTTGGGGCGGGATAGCGCAGTGGTAAGCGCGTTCGACTTCGGATCAAGAGGTCCGGGGTTCGAATCCCGCCAGGGGTACGGCAACTTTGTCTGCCGTAGAGAACTGTTCTACACGCAGTTAGGTTGGGTGCAATGCTACACTGAATTTCAGCGTACGGTTCGCTGGTTCCAGCCGCTGCTCGCAGGTTTCACCGCAGTGCATAGCCACATGGCGTTGAGGGCTTTCTCCCTGCCATAATACTAGCAGCCGCGATATAAGTAAAATACTCTTGAAAGCGGCATTACACCCCAACTCACTCACTCACTCACTCTTAGAATTCTGAAGTCATACTTCGGCATCACATCCTTTCTTTTATTTCATGTTGTTAAACAAAACCATTGTCATGTATACGATATATGCACATGTGTACGTATAAATCACTTTAGCCTATACCTACATGTTAACACAATATTTCGTATAGGGCGTATAACCATATCTTCTGACGTCAATAGTGAAGGCCATTGCAAATGAAGAGGTTCGTTTGCGGTCTGTTGTAACTCTCATAATCTCTAATCTGCTTATATTATACTTGGTGGATTGAGTTGATTCAGGAGCGTACCTGACCGAGAAAACTTGTTGAGCAAAAATTATTGTGTTTTATAAATTATATTGAAAAGTCAGTAATGTAGCCTTCGCATACAAAGACGACTGTCAGTACGACGGCCTCATTATACCTACCGAGTCTTGCCTGCTAACACGTACGATATAATGATGTTTTTATATTGCATTATCCAACTGCTCTTGCCATTTTTGTTACCCGATTTTACAATTTTACAACTTTAATAAAAGTCCGACACTCTCAAATATATAAACGCTTCTTTTCACAGGACACACCCATGATCACCGAACGTGACCTCTGAATGATGTCAAGGGAAGTAACTCCAGGTCAAGAATTCACACGAGATGACGTCCGGGCTCGTGTCAAGAAATACAACATCCGGGCGACTGAAGAGTTCCCGGAAGCGGAATACCCTTACATCCGACGCTGTGGAGTTCTCGTGCCACTATTCTTCAAAGATGGCGACGTCCATATCTTATTCACCGTTCGGGCCGCAACGTTACGTCATCACCCGTCGACGGTATCGCTACCAGGCGGCCGGAAGGACCCAACTGACGTTGATGACGTCAGCACAGCTCTCAGAGAATCGGAAGAAGAAATCGGACTTCCGGTAGATTCCGTTGAACCAATCGGATGCCTCACTCCAACCTGCGCAAGACCAAACTATTCAATGTTTCCGGTTGTTGCTCTAGTCCCAGACGATTTTGTGCCAAAACCAAACCCAAACGAGGTTGCTTATGTTTTCAGCGTTCCGTTGTCACGGTTTTTAAGTGAAGACTTCGTCAGAAAGGAAGTACTAGTGTTTGGACGACCAATGGGCTACAGTAGTTTCCCAATTCGTACAGAAAGAGGTGTGTTTAACGTGTGGGGTGCAACGGCCAATATATGTGTGTATGTGGCGGGAATTGTGTACGGACAGACGCCGCCAATGAAACTTTTGGGAGGGGCATCCACGTTTGAGGAGTTTATAGAGGGAATGAGGTCTTTTTATTATGCGTTTTGTGAGGAAAGACGAGCAGATGCGAAATTATGATGATTAAGTTAATTTAAAGTGATGAGTGACTATTATGATCCATTCCAATCCTATCAACAGTCTCAAATTATTAATGTATATTTCATGAAAAAATAGTTTTGCATACATGATTGAAATGATTTTCTTCAAGAAATGTGATTCTGAATCATCTGATTCAAGTATGATGATGGTGATGATGATGATGATGATTATATAGCGCTAGTGTCCACCAGTTGTTGCATGCTCATGAAAGGAGTTCCTCTAGGATGATGATGATGATGATGATGATGATGATGACGATGACGATGACTATGACTATGGCGATAATGATGATGATGGTGATGGATATTTTTATAGCGCCGGTATCCATCCACAGATGCATGTTCGTGAAGCAAGTTGCTGCTTATTTTAATGTCACTCTGATGAAGCATACATTATGAAGAAGTACGATGACTCGAATCCTTGTGATATAAGCAGAGAAAATGTGATAATATATAGAATATAACCATTCCTTTTATGGAATAAATGAGTTGTGAATATGTCTTGTTTTCTTTTGATTTCTGGATATATGAACTGGTGTTCACTTCAATAAAAAAATGGATCAGATTAAGACCGTCGCTATCTTTCCTTACAGAATTCCCATGGAAGATGTTCAATAACATGGTTTTGGAGAAAAAAGACATTCCACTAACATGGTTCTTCTACATGCAGTCATCTTCAAATTCTCTTCCCACAGAGGTTACTCCCTTCAGATTTCTGATCCTAACCTGTGTTCTGCATGGCTTGAAATCGAGCGAAAAACTGGAAGTGTCCTGATTCGTTGCAACTGAATCTAGTTGTGCAATCAGCGACGCCGTTGTGAGATATATGCCAATGACACGTCATAATGATAAAATAAACGCAAGATAAAGTTTTCTCGTTCAATGTGTTTTCCTCGAAATATGTTATTTGATTTTGTGAAAACTATTGATCATAAACATGCTTATAAATTAAAAAGACCAAATTGGAGACCGATACCAAACATTTTTCATTAGTGTAATTTACATCAGACATATTCCAAGGACTACATTGGAATTTAGTGACAACGACGACGCTCTCAGGCTTCGCCGCATTGTATTGCCACAATGGTATTGCGGACTTTCCCCATGCACTAATACTATCCGCAGTGAATATGAAATACTCATGACACTCTTTAATATTTCTCAATGTTAAAAGATGGGATCACTCGTATGTTAAAGGGGCAGTAGCCCGTTTTTTGCTTAATTTATGTTTTCAAATTTCCTATTTATTATGATAGTTCGTGCCATTTAAATGTACTATAGAGGGTAAAACATCCTATAACACAAACCAATTATCCGTAGTAGTGATAACGGTGTTGCGTATAAAGCAAAAATTGCATGGCGGCCATTTTATTGTGAACAAATTTTATTATTTCGAATGACAAAAACGATTCTCATGGCTTTACTGAGCCATATAGACACTCATTTTTAACTTGATTTTCTGAAGAGAAAAGTGTGTTTTACGATTGATGAAATTATTTTTCAAATACATTTCATCGACTTATTTGAGCGAAAAAAACGTGCTACTGCCCCTTTAAATCGTAGGTGCTGAGTGGCCTGGCATGTATCTTACACGCAGTATCTCAGTATCTCAGTATCTCAGTATCTCAGTATCTCAGTATCTCAGTATCTCAGGCTGTGTATTGATAGAGCGTTCGCGATTTTGAAGTCGCAAATGCTTTGGTATTTCTACATCAAATCATGAAATGAAGGAACAATGAAATAAATAAAAGGAACTCCAACATTGCTTGGGATCTATAGATCTATTTGATATATGGGAAAGCAGAGAGATGATGGAACAAATCGTGGGTGACGAGCGAGTCCCCTAAGACCAGTGATCAAGCGATCTCAAGGTGCCAGAATCGGAGTGTACACGTAACCGGGTGTACACACTTGACTTAATTTTGTGTCACAACCCCTCGTCCAAAGACAACCCTTACAAAAACAACGATGGTAAATGACCAGATTATGAACACATGAATACGTGCAGACACACAGATGCGGGTAGAGCAACGTGTATATACTTGCACACACGTATACCCACGTGCCCCAGTACATTGTAGGAATTCGCACGTCACATTCACTTGGTACGCCTAATGGCTACAGGTGTTTCCATGTACCCAGGGACTCTAATATCTGATTAGAGACTCCCTAATATACATGGGACAAAAACCGTTTGAATGCGCTTGTCGGATCCTTCTGGATCCGCTCCATAATGGTTGATCCGGTAGGGTGGATTCCACCTTAACGGTTTTGAGATGGTAAACAAAATGGAGTAATGAATTGGCATCCCGCCAACCCTCTCCATCCCTGCGCTTTCCCTCTTGTTTGCATGTAAAATGTATGGACCCCAAGGTGAACCCTCACCCAAACCCCCACCCTTTGAAAACAGCTGGCACCGTCTTTTGGGTGTGTCGTTAAGAATTGCATCTTACGCTGCAGGGATCGCTGCCTTTGAATATCGGAATATTTGTTGTCCATAACTCCATAATTTCAATTCGTTACCAATAATTATAATACATTCAATGGATATTGAAGGCCCTGTTCAAAGAAGGTTTAATGAGTGACTTTGATAGTCGAATGCCAAAATATGTTTATAAGTGACTTTTGTAAAAATTAAGTATAATCTTACTATTCAATACGGATTTTTATTGTAATGTTTACTTCTTGAAAAGTCAAGATAGATAGGCCTATACACAATGTATGTGTACGTAAGTCCGGCGAAACCGAAAAATCTTGAAATCTCCAGATCCCTTATTAGAACAACGATAAAAATGTACATCAAAATGGCTATTATAATTTAAGGAACCGTTGGTGTGGTAATGGAAAGATTGGCAACTATATACGTCTTCATGATGATAGTGGAAACATAGACCAAACCACCTTACGTTTTGCTCCAACTGGAAAATCCCTGACCTTGTCTGGCGGACCCAAGAATTGCTGAGTTGTGCAAAAATTTGCTGCCGCAGCATTTCCAATGGAAAAGTCCCTGAAAATCCCCAGTACGGAACCCTATAACTGTCTGCCCCTCTGCGAGGATATTGATTTTCTAGGCATTGACGGCGAGTCTTTCTAAGGGTTCCTAATAAGGCGCCCGGGCTGGCTCAGAACGAGGCTAGCCTGGAACGGCTTTGAAGCAAGTCAACGCATGCGCTCCGCCATCTTGCATGTACAGATGGAGTCTAGTTTGAAGTGTCCTTGGACTTGGGAAACCTTTATTGCCGAAAATCTATCTGGTTTTGAGGATCAGGGTAAAAAAAGGTTCATACCTACCTAAGAAAAGACTCTTTCGGCAAGTGTTTACCCTAAATCGCCCCTAAAAAAGGCCCAAACTAGGACCTATTTTATCCCAGATCCATACGATTTTGACGTGTCTGGTCGTGTTTTGATTTCAATTTTGGCTTTTGTTTACCGAAAATGGCCCTAGGTACCTCTAAAGAATGTCTTAGAATATGATTCATCTCAGAAAGGTATAATTGTGGTCTAGGCTAAATAAAGGAACCAAGGGGATTCGGATTGTAGGCTATGTCGGTGACACCTTTTTAAATGTTATGGAACTTTCCTTCCATGCAAATCCTAACTCAGACCCCGATTGGAACCTTAAGGAGACTGAGCTGCCGTCTGACCCCTATTTCAGCCTTGATGTTCACTTATTGTTCGTCCTAGATATATCACCCCAAGGTGACGTTATATCAATAGTAATTTAGGAAGTGGGAAAAATTCAGTCTTGCAAATGACAACGTGCATATCATTAGGCTATTTGTGTTCGGAATTCCTGCTTTGCACGTGCATGGAAAGTTACCAAAGACTGGCACCAACATCTTTCGTGACGTCAAATCGAAATGTGCGTCATAATACAAAATATTTCCGTTGTTATCGTTGTATATTCGTATGTACCCATCTATCTTGCATGTAGGTCAGTCTTTGATTATTCCGTGAAATAATGATAATTAATGAACATGTGTCCAGCAAATATGTAATGATGTACAATAATCATATCCATAACTGATAATAACATGTTTATTGAATAGAATACACCGCATCTGGAAATATTTAGGCAGAAGTGTCCAATGCAATCGTATAAGGCAAATATATCCTCAAATGATTTACAAACTGAAAATAAGAATACAGGAAGTGTCTTGTATATATACCCGCTCTCGCTGTATAATGCTCCCAATATCCAGAACTGCAAAATTCTAAATTGTGCAAGTTCCGATGCCTATATATCCTCAACAGTTGGTATTCCATTAGCATATGCGAAAAAAAGAAGACTCAAACTAAATTGTATTAAGTCAACCTAGAATCACCAGAGGAATAGTTAGAAGTATTTTCCAAAGAAAGATAACATTTTGCAAAACCTTATCGCAGTCCCGTTGAGACTTCGCCTTCCTTAAGTCCTCATCAGCAAAAGCTTTCCTCTTGCAAACATGACTGCGGATTTATATACCCACAACTTATTTTAGGAAGGAGTGTTTATGGACTTATATATTTACAATTTCTCCCAAAATTATTTTACTACAAATACCCTTTCTATATAATTTATCCCCGTAAACATTTCATTGGCAGTATTTTTTCCATTGCTTCAAGGTACGTAGGTCTACATAAGTGTGTTTTAAGATGAGAACAATTGCACCTTGTTTTACGAAATTAGGCCTTTTTCAAACTGTGTTAAGTATTTTATGATTTACTGACATTTTCTTGTATTGAAATTCAACTCATACATGTTTTGAAAGTAGGGAGGCAACTCCTCTTTAACTTCCAAAGTCGCCAAATGTTTGCATATTTTCAAAACACAACGCATGCTGAAATGGTTTCTGTTCTTTAAAAAACGGACTGAAAGGGTTAATGTTTAAGGAATACAAAAACATCCTTTTTCCGTGTCATAATAATGGAATAAACAACTTTTAACAGTTACATCCGACTGAAATATTGAAGGAGAGAACTCATGGTTTTACGTAATTTCCATTTCCACTGGGCGCGATCTAGACTTAATGTAAATTTGGGCTTGGAACTCGCAACGAAAATATGCGAATTATAAATGAAGAAATAGTTAGGATGCGGTAACATTCCATGCGTGTAGCATTGGTCCAGAAATTCGCACGAGTGCTTTCGGAATGTTTGGCAATTATGAATCAGGTTTTGGATCCGCCAATGTACTTACTCCTTGAAATTGGTTTCCACAAGAACATACCGACCCCTCCCCCACCCCAACCTTCCAGATCATCCCCAACATTTACCCAAACCACCTCTTTAAAGGATGTTGCATGTTCATTTGGCGGACCCCTGGTAAACTTTTCCTACACCCACTCCCCTTTAAAATTTGGCCCATTTTATTGTCACTGTAATATCGTTGAATCAGAGAGAAGAAACATATTGGGGTATGTCAAGGACTATCGTGTATGAATACTGCCATTTCTCAAAATGAATTTCAGTCCATATTGCACATATAGGAAATCATTGGATCTGTTTAAGAATTTTGTCTTTTAGTTTAAAGATTTCATTTAATATTGATACCTATTATGCAAAATTTCACGATCAGTATGAGGGATGGCTGGGTACAAACACAATATTAAGGCATGTATTGGCCATTTCGCATGTTCCCGTATGTATGACAAATCTTTACCGATTGGCTCAAATTAAGCAATTCCTTATACGCCTCGTTTCATTTTAAAGGGGCAGTAGCACGTTTTTTCGCTCAAATAAGTTGATGAAATGCATTTGAAAAATAATGTCACTAATGGTAAAACACCCTTCCCTCTTCGGAAAATCAAGTTAAAAAAATGAGTGTACATAGTTCCATAAAGCCATGGGAATCGTTTTTGTAATACAAAATAATAAATTGTGTTCACAATAAAATGGCCGCCATGATATTTTTGCTTTATACGCAACCTAGTTTTTACCACTACAGATAATTGGTTTGTGTAATAAGATGTAATAAGACCCTCTAAAGTTAGTTTAAATGACATAAACTATCATTATAAATGGGAAATTTGAAAAAATAAATTTTGCAAAAAACGTGCTACTGCCCCTTTAAGATTGCATTTAATATAGATTCCAAGGATGTTGAATTTCACTATCAATATAAGGGGCTACGTGATATTAGGTAATTTATTCAACTTGCCCATCGGAAGCTAACCAGGGCTTGATGCCAGTGCGCATCTTGTTCTATACGAAATATTCCACTGCAGTATCATTCCAAAATTGAGTTTTTTAAAGGGCGTAGGAGGCGGCCCCAGTCCAAATCATTCTCTTCTTGAAACTTAGGTGCCATTTTAGTAAATAATTAGTCTAGAATTTACCATTTTAAAAATTCACTGATGCTCCTTTTGAATATTGAGAACAAGATACATCATTTTTTTGCAGGAGTTCCTTCCAGAAAACGACCTAAGCATTAATATCAATCGTTAATCTCTTAGCGTTAGCTTAGGAGGTGAGGTGAGGTTATTTGGGGTTTAACGGTATTAACGGTATTTGCATTTCAAGAGTATTTCACTCACATCACGCACGGCTGCTAGTATTATGGCAGGGAGAAAGCTCGCAAGTGGCTATGCATTGCGGTGAAACCTGCGAGCATCGACTGCTGCTACTGCTAGTAGTTTTCAGTTTAGTAACAATATAAAGGACAAAGTGATTTCAGTGCACGTCCCCCCAGTGCTAGTTATAGATTTCATCGAACTCCACAACAACTTGCGGGCTTTCTCCCTGCAATAATAGGCTACTAGTCTATGTGACAATTGTGAAATGAACTATTGTTTAATGATGTTACTGTCACTTGTTGAACCTCAAATCAACTCACCCTTTCTTCAATTAAATTCAAAATCGACGAGGATTCGTTACTCTAAAAGTAATGCTTCATTTTCATGCAAACATATATCTCACGTAAATCACTATAGCGTGTCTCAGATTCTGTATTTAACCACAAGCGAATCTTTGCGAAAATAGGATGCGCAGAAGAGATGAAATGATCAGTTTTCCTCACTTCGTTCCGGCAGATGGGAAGTCGGTCATTTTATCTCTGATGCGCAACCAATTTGCATTAAAATTGGTCTGTGGTTGAATTATGTAACCCTTACGTAACCCTTTTTTAAACAATGAGATCCTCATGAAAAGTTTCCATATTTTATTTCTATAATGCCTGAGTTACAGAGAAGACATGCTTTCAGGGACAGGGGCTTCTATTGTCGAAAACATAACGATTTGAAAGCATATATGAAGTCGACGATCCAGCCCTTTTATAGTAAATTTATTTGTACTTCAAGACACAGCGGCTTGTACTGCTGAAAACAAACAGTCAAAGGTCAAATACTTCGATACAATACACCCTATACTTTATTTATTGGTATTAGGTGTATCGTATCGGACCTAGGAACTTTTTGTTTTCAGCATTACAAGCCCCTGTGCTTCAAGCTGAAATGATTGTAAATCAAGCTGAAAACTTGGATATTGATTCAACCCTAACTTATTTAATGAAAATGATTTGTCCTAGAGTAAATTAACATGCAAGTCTATGGAAATAACGTCACGGCGCGAATATAATTGACACGGGTCTGTAGGTGTAGGATATGTCCCATGTACCAAACTAGTTGAGGAATTGAGGATCATATCTAACTTCTAACTCGACTCAACAGTAAATCATATTTCCCTCCATGCACAGGGGCTTGTATTGCTGAAAAAAGTTCCTAGGTCTAATACTACGATGTGATATATACCCTATACTAATTAGTTTGTTTTCAGCAGTACAAGCCCCTGTGCCTCCATGTTCACAACTTTGGAATAACCTCATGTTTGCAAAAGTGTACATATCACTTCACGTGATTGTGCTTATTTTGACCAAACGCTCCTCAGACTGCACGAGCTGCACGAGCGATTTTGTTTTGACATGTCAGCAGCCAGAGGCCTTCAAAATGCACGAGATCCACGTGCGATGAACGGTTTTCATTGCAAAACTTGATTTGCACGTGCGATTTAGCCAATTACAAAATAGTTGAATATTACGGGTCAATCACCAACGCATTCTCTTCCCACATAGGTTACTCCCTCCAGATTGTCGACCCTAATCTCTGTTCTAGATGGCCTGAATTTCTCGGCTAGAAATTGAGAGTGGCGAGTTGCATTGGGTGTTAGTTGTGCAATCAGCGACGCCGTTGTTAAAATGACATTTGCTTATGATATATATAATTCTAATTTTTTAAACAGTATGATAAACGTTTACTCGTTTAAAGTGTTTTCCTCGAACTATATGCTATTTGGTTTTGTGAAAACAATTGACCAAAAACCTGTTGATAAATAAAGAAGACGAAATCAGAGACACAAACCAGAAATAGAGTAGGCCTATTTGTGTTACACCAGGCATATTCGAAGGACATATGCTAATTAGCAAGACACTTGTCAAAATCAAAAACTAAGATCTTTGAAATAACTCGATTTATGTATACGATGTAGTCTATGTAAAATGTGATTTCATTGGATATGATATCATGAGTTGTATTCTTTTTTGCCGCTAGGGGATTTTGTTAGAAACGAGAAATTCGCCATAGTAGAACAGCGGTTATGATAGAAACTCTGAAGGGAGTAATCTCTGCGTCTCTAGATAAGTAAGTTTTCCGCATTTAGGAGAAAGCAACAACATTTCAGCATTGGGTAATATTTACAAAGGAAAAGTTAGCCTGACATTTGCGTTTCTTGTTAAAGTTTCACTGTTTAAACAGTCTAAATATAGGCCAAGGTATGTCCAACGCATGATCTCAAACAGACAACTCCCCAGAAAAGTCTCAAGTCTCTTAAAGGCGCTGTAGCCTTTTGCAGATTTTTTCTCAAATTTTTATTTATTATTATACAAACATTTCACTGCACGACCCGATGAGCCGTATACATTGGTCGGCATTGGTTGAAAATGGTGCGACGTTTAAAGCGATAATTCTGTGGAACTCGTCAGTGTGAGAGGTAGATTTGTTTGTCATATGCGATTTTGATTTCATCATTGTACCATATTTAAAACTCTTCTTTGAGTGTTTAGGTATCGGTACATCAGTCAAATCACTTGAGCTACCTTCGAGCGGCCATTTTAATGTGAACACAATAAAATGGCCACTCAATGGGAAATGAATTCGCATGGCTAAACCGAACCATATACATTCCTTTTAGATCTATTTTTATTGATTCAGGAGATTTATTTAGTCATTGGTAATTTGGTAACACTTATTTACAGTTTTGTGACATCACTTTATCGTATCATTTAGTCGTATCATTTAGTTCATTGCAGGATATAGAAATCGAAGACAACACAGGAAGTTAAACTAGTTGTATGCACTGCCTTCACCATTTGAAAACAGTGTCTCGCGGGATATGGTTTCTAAAGCACATGATTAATACATCCTCGGTTACCCGGGGTTTTATATATGCTCCGTTACTCTCCACTATCCTCGGTTACCCGGGTTTTTATATATGCTCCGTTTCTCTCCACTATATCATGAGTGCATGGAGAGTAACGGAGCTTATTTAAAACCCCGGGTAACCGAGGATGGATTAATATGGTATACACTAAACCGCAAACGTAACGTCACCATACAAATACAAGATCATTCCATCCTCGAGTGATGAATACGACTGAAACAGAGTTCTATAATGTCTTCAGAATCTAGCGAAACTAAATTTTAAATTTCAAAACATTATCTATTCATATTTTTTTAGAAACACACGTGTTAAAAACTAAAAACTAGACGAAAGTCAAAAGGTTTTTTTGTGGCCTTTTTTGTGACGACCTACATTAAAAACGTCAACAATTTAAGTCCGAGAAGGTTAATTATGTCGTAATTAATTAAATTTCAACATTCTATTAATATTTTAGTAATTGACAAACATTCTGGCCGAAAACCAATTTTAAAAAAACGATTTCAACATTTCAAGTGTACATTAAAATAAAAGCATTATATTCTGATGTATGAAATTGCGAGTTCCTCTTTACAAATCACATCTCCAGACTAAACACTTCGATGAGATTCTCTTTTTAACCAACCCTGAAGGTAGTTTGAATTGAGCGACCTAGTTATCAGATATACTCCTGCTCAAGAAGATGTAAAGTTATCACACCGAACCAAGAGTCGATAACAGTTGTTTACCTATATCTGATATGATTGTTAGAGGACTCTCAACCTTGAAACTGTACAGGTAAAGGTAATACACGTTTTCACTCATGTCACAAAGAAAGATACTGCTATTTACGATTTACTAGGGTGGGATATTTTTCTAGAAATTGATAGACCAAATATGATGAATCACTCACTAAACGTCAGACTTTGTGAAAAATTGTCTTTACTAAGTAAAAAGTTGTACTAATTTATATAGTGAACTTTTTTTTAGTGATGGGGTGAGTGTGAGACAGGCCATTCTTACCAGTGATTCAGTCATTTATGTTGTTCTTCTTTGACTATTTACGTTCCTAATTAATAACAACGTAGAATTATTACATTCAGATTTCATGACAAATACGATTATCAACACCGTAATCATCATCATTATTGTCGTCTATATGACAATTATCATCACTTTCATCATCAATGTCATCTTCTTCTTCATCATCATCATCAGCATCATCATCATCATCATCATCATCATCATCAACATCATCATCATCATCATCATCATCATTAACAACAACATTATCCATAGCATGATAAGAAGTTAACATTGTTGTATATAAGTATATATTAGTAGATTCCTCACAGTATATGACATACCACAATAAGCTCAGATATGATAACAATTGTACTTATCTGGATGTCCAATGGTCAAGAAGACTCGTGACCTTTCGGCTGAAGAAGGTAACATTGTTTTCATTATACATGTAGTTAATTTTCATTTAGATTATCACCATGAAACTGACCAATGGTCAATCCACTGTTTCAGTATGGCTACCATGGTGATGTTCGAGCCTTGTCTTTTTAGATTATCACACAAGTGATAAAAGAGATTTTGATATGTTTTAACACTCCTATAACCATTAGTGTATCATTACAATGAAAATCATCACCGATATTAGTTATCGTTTTAAAAATTATCAAGTTCTCAACAATAATCATGATCACAATCGTGGTTCGTAATGTTTCTTATCCATTATCATTATTACCATTGTCGCAATCATCAGTATATTGTTGTTATTCCTATTTTTTACATCAACGTTCCCATATTAACCGATATTATCATCGTCGTTGTGAGCAGCATCCATATTATCATTGACAACATTGTCATCATAATCAACATCATCACCATAATCATCATCATATTTGTGTATCATCATTACCATCACCACATACCATCTTCATCATCAAAGTCATTATGTCATCACTAAATATCATCATTGTTATAATCACTATAGCTCAACTAAATATCTTCTTCATCATCATAGTCACTATGTTATCATCACTTAATATATTCATCGTCATATTCATCATAATAATCACTATATCATCATAACTGCATATCATCATCATAATCATCACAATCACTACAAACCATCATCATCATAACCATCACTCTATCTTCATCACTACATTTCATCATCATAATCATCACAATATCATAATCACTACAAACCATCATCATCATACTCATCACTATATCTTCATCACTACAAATCGTCATCATAATCATCACACTATCATAATCACTACAAACCATCATCATCATACTCATCACTATATCTTCATCACTACAAATCGTCATCATAATCATCACAATATCATAATCACTACAAACCATCATCATCATACTCATCACTATATCTTCATCACTACAAATCGTCATCATAATCATCACACTATCATAATCACTACAAACCATCATCATCATAATCATCACTATATCTTCATCACTACAAATCGTCATCATAATCATCACAATATCATAATCACTACAAACCATCATCATCATAACCATCACTCTATCTTCATCACTACATTTCATCATCATAATCATCACAATATCATAATCACTACAAACCATCATCATCATAACCATCACTCTATCTTCATCACTACATTTCATCATCATAATCATCACAATATTATAATATCTACAAACCATCATCATCATCATAATCATCACTATATCTTCATCACTACAAATCGTCATCATAATCATCACAATATCATAATCACTACAAACCATCATCATCATAACCATCACTCTATCTTCATCACTACATTTCATCATCATAATCATCACAATATTATAATCACTACAAACCATCATCATCATCATAATCATCACTATATCTTCATCACTACAAATCGTCATCATCATCATAATCATCACTATATCTTCATCACTACAAATCGTCATCATAATCATCACAATATCATAATCACTACAAACCATCATCATCATCATAATCATCACTATATCTTCATCACTACAAATCGTCATCATAATCATCACAATATCATAATCACTACAAACCATCATCATCATAACCATCACTATATCTTCATCACTACATATCATCGTCATAATCATCATAATATCATAATCACTACAAACCATCATCATCATAACCATCACTTTATCTTCATCACTACATATCATCATCATAATCATCACAATATCATAATCACTACAAACCATCATCATCATCATAACCATCACTATATCTTCATCACTACATATCATCGTCATAATCATCATAATATCATAATCACTACAAACCATCATCATCATAACCATCACTTTATCTTCATCACTACATATCATCATCATAATCATCACAATATCATAATCACTACAAACCATCATCATCATCATAATCATCACTCTATCTTCATCACTACATATCATCGTCATAATCATCACAATATCATAATCACTACAAACCATCATCATCATCATAATCATCACTCTATCTTCATCACTACATATCATCATCATAATCATCACAATATCATAATCACTACAAACCATCATCATCATAACCATCACTCTATCTTCATCACTACATTTCATCATCATAATCATCACAATATCATAATCACTACAAACCATCATCATCAAAACCATCACTCTATCTTCATCACTACAAATCATCATCATAATCATCACAATATCATAATCACTACAAACCATCATCATCATAACCATCACTCTATCTTCATCACTGCATATCATCATCATAATCATCACAATATTATAATCACTACAAACCATCATCATCATCATAATCATCACTATATCTTCATCACTACAAATCGTCATCATAATCATCACAATATCATAATCACTACAAACCATCATCATCATCATCATAATCATCACTCTATCTTCATCACTACATATCATCATCATAATCATCACAATATTATAATCACTACAAACCATCATCATCATCATAATCATCACTATATCTTCATCACTACAAATCGTCATCATAATCATCACAATATCATAATCACTACAAACCATCATCATCATAACCATCACTCTATCTTCATCACTACATATCATCATCATAATCATCACAATATCATAATCACTACAAACCATCATCATCATCATAATCATCACTCTATCTTCATCACTACATTTCATCATCATAATCATCACTATATCTTCATCACTACATATCATCATCATAATCATCACAATATCATAATCACTACAAACCATCATCATCATAACCATCACTCTATCTTCATCACTACATTTCATCATCATAATCATCACAATATTATAATCACTACAAACCATCATCACCATCATAATTATCACTATATCTTCATCACTACAAATCGTCATCATAATCATCACAATATCATAATCACTACAAACCATCATCATCATAACCATCACTCTATCTTCATCACTACATATCATCATCATAATCATCACAATATCATAATCACTACAAACCATCATCATCATCATAATCATCACTCTATCTTCATCACTACATTTCATCATCATAATCATCACTATATCTTCATCACTACATATCATCATCATAATCATCACAATATCATAATCACTACAAACCATCATCATCATAACCATCACTCTATCTTCATCACTACATTTCATCATCATAATCATCACAATATTATAATCACTACAAACCATCATCATCATCATCATAATCATCACTATATCATCATCACTACAAATCGTCATCATAATCATCACTATATCATCATCACTACATATCATCATTTTTATAATCATCTTCCTCCTTTTCGTCATCGTCGTGTTTCCATACTTCGTAATCAACACACAATATTCATACTATACACATGGTAATATTTGTGTTAGACAAACTCACGTCACCCCAACCTACGCCCAGTCATGTTTCGCGACCTCACCTGCTGATATAGGTCTCGTAACTCTGCAAAGTTCACTTCACGATGATTTGTCAAAATTCCCAACTTGGTCGAGGCCAGTATGTCACATACTTGCGTTTTTAATTCCAGGACATTGACCTTTTACTTGGTACCTTTTTCAGATAAAATTTAGTGATCTTTGTTGTACTTCTCCTTCTACAAAATCGTCATCAGCATCAGGAATATTGTCGTTACCATCTTTGTTATCATCATCACCGTCATCACCATCATCATCATTACGTGCATACATATACATCTACATTATCATCATCATCATCATCATCATCATCATCATCATCATCATCATCATCATCATCATCATCATCATCACCATCATCATCATTACCTGCAAACATATACATCTACATTATCATCATCATCATCATCATCATCATCATCATCATCATCATCATCATCATCTTGATCGACAACATTATTAGCAGCATTAACATTGTTATCGTCATCTGCGTCGTCATCATAATCATTATCATCATCATCATCTTCATCGACAACATTATCATCATCATAATCTACATTGGTTTTATCGCCTTCGTCGTCATCATAATCATTATCATCATCATCGTCGTCTTGATCAACAACACCATCAGCATCATCTACATTGTTATCGTCATCTTCGTCGTCATCATAATCATTATCATCATCATCATCATCATCATCATCATAATCATCATCATCATCATCATCATCATCATAATCATTATCATCATCATCATCATCATCATCATAATCATCATCATCATCATCATCATCGCCTTTATCAACAACATCATCAGCAGCATCTATATTGTCATCATCACTATCGTCGTCATCACTATATTCATCCTCTTTTTAATCATTTTCATCAAAATCACCATAATCATTACCATCATCATTATCATCATCATCATCATCATCATCATCATCATCATCCTCATCATTATCGTCATCATCGTCATCATCGTCATCATCATCATCATCATCATCATCATCTTTTGCAGCAGCATTGGCATCATAACCATCATCATATCGAATTTCAATAATCAGCATCGATTGTATCAATTATATAAAATGCTACTTGCAAATTAAAAACCGCAACTTTATCATTTTTATTAAACGAGTTTGATATACTTGTTGCAGTCTATCAACCCCAAGGCGATTTATTATTCAAATAAATGATATTTGTATATGGAGATAAGTTGAGACTAATTAATCTAATAGTAATCCAAAACTGCAAATGTCAAGGAAAAAGGATGAACATAGTTTTGGTCTCTATATGGCCCAGAAAAGAAAACTATGAAAGTACTGAGGTCTTTTCGTTTTAAAGGGGTGATAGCACGTTTTTTCGCAAAAATGTGTTCACATTAAAATGGCCGCCACGCAATTTTTGCTTTATACGCAACACCGTTATTACCACTGCGGATCATTGGTTTGTGCAAACATCGTGCTACAGACCCTTTAATATCTCAGCGCAATTAACGAAGATCGCATAACAGGTCGTTACTACAAGGTCGTTACTACAAATCACATTGTCAGAACGGCCTTATGGAAACCATAAATATCAGTTATTACACACGTGGGAGAACATACCCGAGGTAGACAGGATATACAAGAGTGACTGGTAGAGAACGGGGGGTTCGAATCCCACCAGGGGCACGGTCACTGTGTCTGCAGTAGAGAACTGTTCTACACGCAGTAAGGTTTGGGTGCAATGCTAAACTGAATGTCAGCGTAGTACCACCCATGGTTCGCAAGTTCCAGGTTTCACCGCAATGCATAGCCACATGTCGTTGCGGGCTTTCTCCCTGCCATAATACTAGCAGTCGCGATATAAGTGAAATACTCTTGAAAGCGGCGTTCAACTCCACCTCATCTCACCTTGGAGAACGTAATCCACGTCGAATGACGGAGTGTATTGTCCATTAAGGCGCATACCCCATTGTATGTCGGTAGAGAGTGACAAAAACCTTCCTATGCAATGCAACGTACATGCACATTTACAATGTATCAGTTTGTTCTGTTTTGCAGTCACAGCTGGCCTAGAATCAATCAAGCATGACTCGAAGAAGTGTTAAATTAAAATTCGACCCTGAGAATGTGCAAGCGTTTACGCGACATGCCCAGACGCTCTCGGGTGATATCGTGGCGCTAGATGTGTTAGAAAAGACTTTCAGATGTTCTGAAATAATATAAAAATGTATTCTGTTTCGCAATTTCCTAGAGTATTGGCTCAACCGCTCAAGGTAAGAACTGAATTATTTGACCAGCTGGGCTCCCAACCGTAGATTTAAACACCTCACTGTATTTTATCATACACTTGCTTATCAATATGCAGGGGGGGGGGGGGTGGGGTGGGGGGGGGGGGGGGGGTGGGGGGGGGGGGGGGGGTGGGGTGGGGGGGGGGGGGGTTTCACTTATTGAAAAGAGAGGATGGGGTTCTCCTTGGGGGTGAATGAAAATTATTCTGCTCTGATGTCCTGAATAGCCTTCGCCGAGTTATTTTCAGATTATTGTTATGTAATCCACGAGTTTGAATTCGAATGTTGATCTTTTGAAAGCGGCCAATGACTGTTGACTTTCATTTTAACTCTATCGATGTTGACGGTTGTTATAGCCTCTCATAAAACCTGCAAAACATTTAGAAAACCATTTTCTTCCCACTGAGGTTACTCCCTACAGATTTCCGATCCTAACCTCTTTTCTATATCGCTTGAAATCGAGAGCAGAAGCAAAATCCCCCAGCAGAGGAAAGCGAAATCTCATACTGTATCCCTGCTTCTTAACTAATGAAAACTCATCTTTCAGTGGTCTTGTCGACCGTGTGACTTCAAACATCTAGGCATTTTACTCTTAGGGTATTGCTCATTAGCAAGTCCTTTGAACATGTCTGATGTAAATAACACAAATGAACTATTTTTGGTATTTGTCTCTGATTTAGTCTTCTTAATTTATAAGCATGTTTATGGTCAATAGTTTTCACAAAATCAAATAGCATATTTCGGGGGAAACACATTAAACTAGAAAACGTTGGTCTTACGTCTATTTTATCATTATGACGTGTCGTTGGCAAATCTCACTTTTACAACGGCGTCGCTGATTGCACAACTAGATGCAATTGCAACTATTCAGGACACTCCCTTTCTGCCCTCGATTTCAAGGGTAAAACAACAGAGGTTAGGATCGGAAATCTGAAGGAAGTTACCTCTGTGGGAAGAGAATTTCAGGAAATAAGAATACCCAATATCTTATTGTAGACAATGTATACATATGGGGAAAAAGTTAAGCACCCCCACGTTTTTCACCAGCAAAAGGTTGTCTGATAAGAAAGAAGACAATATGTCATTAAGAGTAACCATGTGAAATAGGTCAACTATAATCTAACATTTTGAACTGGGTAGATGTAAATTAACGTGACCATAGCAATATGTATAATAACCTCTCATGCCATTTTGGGTTCCGTGAAATTCATATTTACCCATTTTATTCGTTTATTTTTCGGTTTTATTACCACAGTAGGCTGGTCGGACAGCCACTTTAAAATGTGGGAAATCATGTTGAAACAATGTTTTCTAAGTAAACGTTTTGCACATGTGCACATATGGAAAAAAGTTCTAACCCGCGTTAGTGTTCATCCAACGAGCCGTAAGATCTGATATATTACGATGTCACCCGAACAAACTGAATGTTATAACGTATTTATCTTACCTCATGTCTTAAAATATCATTTAAAAAAAACAAAGAAAGTTTTGGACAGAAAACAGCTGATTGATCGACAAACTATGACATTTAACTTATGTTACGTGACATGAAATGATTGACGTGGATGCATGCTTTATTCATGTTGCGGGATATAAAACATTTATCACCCTCGGGAAGATTTATCAACCCGTATGACGGTGTTTATTGATATTTGTTAATGGTCACGTGGACCAATCAGGGATCGACATTCTTACATGAGGTTGGATAAAAGGATAATACGCAACCGTTTACGTTTACCTAATGGGGAATATACATATAAAAATATTGGACGTCACGTAGATGTGTTATTGTTTACGTCGTACAAACTGGTTCCCGGGCCTCGTTTCGCTTGCGCTGGTGTTGCAACATCGTAAGGAATAACGGCGTATGCAATCCCGGACAAACTGGTGTAAACAAAGAGGGTATTTTAAGCTCCCCGCTACGATATTTGCCCCAGGTATAGACGCAACCACGATCGTGACATTTAGGAAAAGCTCTCATCCTTATACTTACCCCGTGTCCTGAATTAATAGCAAACCTTCATCGCTTACTTCAAAGACCTGGCAAAGTAGTTGATACTTCTGAAGCACATTCGTACTTTGTATTTTAGATTTGAATGAAATTGCGATGGAAAATATAAATATATAGTATTTAAAACGTTGAAAAATAGTGTTTTGGAGATTTGAATACAGTCTGTTGTCTTACAAGCACATGTGCCCAACAAACTATGACCTTGACTTTGGCACCACGAACTTTAACCGAAATATAGAAAGGTATGAATCTGACCTAGGGCGATTATCAAATAATTGTTTCGTTTTAAGAACGTCCTTCCTGAAACGATTACTCAATGTGTTTAGTTTAACCTAGGTTTACAAAGCAATTTCAATACCCCAAAATTGGTATTTGTAAAGATTTGAAGTAAGATAATCCGATAAATCTGAAAATCAATTCAATGTATTCACGTGAAAATATTTATGAAATTCGTTTTGCGTTTATTTTGTGATTACGAAAACAATATTATTGCAAAATATTTTAAATAAATATGTTGAATATAGGTAAAAATCGTTTCCCCAACATTTGTTTAAAATATTTTTAAAAATAGTTATTTCAAAAACTTTTTGAAACTATTGTAGAAACGAAATTGGACAGAATATTACAAATACTACTTCAAATACTCATCAAAATATATCAATTTATAATACATTTGATAGCGTCATTTGACAAAAAAACATCGTTTCAACAAACACATTCTTGTCGTACTACCGTTTTAACCATAACATTATAGTGACGAGCCATGTCGACATTTTTCCTTTAGTTTATTTCTACTATTTCGTATGTAGGTTTTATAAATAGAGTGTATTACCAGAGCAAATGTGTGATATGAATTTTATGAAACGAGTGTGAATTTGTGTATTAACCGAGCGAGAACGAGTTATATGGTACTCATGCAAATGTAATAATTTCTTTACAAGCCACATTACGTAAAACTGATCAGAGAGCAGTCAATTTCTCTTGCGATATAGTGAGATTGATACTGGCTATAGGAAAATGGCTATAGGATATTGGCTATAGGGTGGTGGCTATATGGTAGTGACTTTAGCATAGTGGCTATAGGATAGTGGCTAAAGGATAGTGGCTATATGGTAGTGACTTTAGCATAGTGGCTATAGGATAGTGGCTAAAGGATAGTGGCTATAGGGTAGTGGCTGTATGATAGTGGCTATATGATATATGCTATAGGGTAATGGCTATATGATAGTGGCTATAGAATAGTGGCTGTAGGATAGTGGCTATATGGTAGTGGCTATAGAATAGTGGCTATATGGTAGTGGCTATAGGATAGTGACTATAGGATAGTGGCTATATGGTAATGGCTATAGGATAGTGACTATAGGATAGTGGCTATAGGATAGTGGCTATGTGATAGTGGCTATAGGATAGTGACTATAGGAGAGTGGCTATAGGATAGTGGCTATAGGGTAGTGGCTATAGGATAGTGACTATAGGATAGTGGCTATAGGATAGTGGCTATATGGTAGTGGCTATAGGATAGTGACTATAGGATAGTGGCTATATGGTAGTGGCTATAGGATAGTGACTATAGGATAGTGGCTATAGGATAGTGGCTATGTGATAGTGGCTATAGGATAGTGGCTATATGATAGTGGCTATAGGATAGTGACTATAGGATAGTGGCTATAGGATAGTTGCTATATGGTAGTGGCTATAGGATAGTGGCTATATGGTAGTGGCTATGTGATAGTGGCTATAGAATAGTGGCTTTAGGGTAGTGGCTATAGGGTAGTGGCTGTAGGATAGTGGCTATAGGGTAGTGGCTATAGGGTAGTGGCTATAGGGTAGTGGCTATAGGGTAGTGGCTATAGGGTAGTGGCTATAGGATAGTGGCTATAGGATAGTGGCTATAGGATAGTTGCTATAGGGTAGTGGCTATAGGGTAGTGGCTATAGGGTAGTGGCTATAGGGTAGTGGCTATAGGGTAGTGGCTATAGGATAGTGGCTATAGGATAGTGGCTATAGGGTAGTGGCTATAGGGTAGTGGCTGTAGGATAGTGGCTATAGGGTAGTGGCTATAGGGTAGTGGCTATAGAGTAGTGGCTATAGGGTAGTGGCTATAGGGTAGTGGCTGTAGGATAGTGGCTATAGGATAGTGACTATAGGATAGTGGCTATAGGGTAGTGGCTATAGGGTAGTGGTTATAGGGTAGTGGCTACAGGGTAGTGGCTATAGGGTAGTGGTTGTAGGATAGTGGCGATAGGATAGTGGCTATAGGGTAGTGGCTATAGGGTAGTGGCAATAGGATAGTGACTATAGGATAGATGGCTATATGATAGTGACTATAGGATAGTTGCTATATGATAGTGGTAATAGGATAGTGGCTATAGGATAGTGGCTTGATACTTGTTCTGATTCTTTTTTCAGGTCATGTCGAAGAATGTGAAGTCATACGCTTGCCCTTCGTTGTCAGACATACGCCTACGGATATCCAGATACAACATCCGGTCAGAAGAGGAATTTCCGGAAGCTGTGCACAGACACATCGTAAGAAGCAGTGTCCTTGTTCCACTTTTCTTCCAAGATGGCGACCTCCGTGTGTTGCTGACCATCCGGGCACCTTTATTACGTCACGAACCAAACATGGTGACATTTCCGGGTGGGCGAAAGGATCCAACGGATACCAATGACGTCATGACGGCCTTGAGAGAAGCCGAAGAAGAAATCGGCTTGACGTCATCAGATCTCCAAATTCTTGGAACAATCGTACCTATATTCACCTGGCCTCATTTCTCAGTGTTTCCGGTGATTGCTTTAATTTCTGAAGATTTTATTCCGGTTTTGAGTGAGGAGGTCTCAGAAACACTCAGCGTTCCGTTGTCAAGGTTCATCCAAGACGATTACTGGTATTATAAAACGCATCCACTCGGACGTGTCATGAAAGTAACGCATTTCCCAGTAATACAAGAAGAAAAGACTCACGTAGTCTGGGGGAGTACATCGTTTATTGCTTCTCTTGTGGCGGCAATGGTTTTTCAGCAGGATGTTGTTGAAAATGTTGTTATACCTGACGGCGGGCCCTGTGATGTTGTTGTTGAAGAGTGCAAGACGTTTTTCAGGAATATGTGTGAAGGGGTAAAACCTAAATCGAATATTTAAAGAGCGTACCTTGGGAGAGGTATTAAGATAGGCTGCAAGCCTGTTTACCAATCCCTTTCACTTATTTTTGAAATAAATATTGTTTAAACCATATTTAAAGAGCCATTGATTGTCTTTTTAATAATATTTTATTTGGATTCCATATGTGCCGAATGACCACATGTGCTGATGTAAGTTCAAATAATTTCATTTGACTTGCATATGCATATACCCTATCGCCAAATATATGAGAATTACTTGTTTCCAATGAAATTTGAGTTACAACATTTTACATGTGCAGAAACCGAAATTACACTTGCCATAGTTTTGCACAGATACGTCTTCAGACTTGTTGTCTGTTATACATGTAGGTAAGTTTCACAGATTAAGTTTGACCAATTGGCGCGCGTGATTGTCCGGTTTTCGATCATAAATCGTAACTTTCATCTTCATATTGTCACTGTATTAAATGAACTACCATTGAATCGATAATTTTAAGCAACAGTCAGTACTCGATATACTAACACCATTTATAACTTTTGATGTAATGTGACTCCAATAACATACTCAATGGCAATATTTGGTTCTCATGAAGTGCATATGGGGTTCGAATCCCGCCAATAGATCTGCAGCTTTGTCTGTTGTTGAGAACTGTTCTACATGCAATTAGGTTTAAGTGCGATATTATTTTTCACTCATGATCCGTAAATGTTAGCTAAAGTTCGCCTTTTAGGAGTAGAAGTTTTCCCTGCAATAAAACTAGCTGCTGGGATATAAGTAAAATACTATATATTGTATATATCCATCTCATGTATAAAGTGTAGAAATACAACAATGTTTAGTTTGCTAACCTAAATAAAGCCAAGTCAACCATATGTATAGAATAACACAGGTGCGCCAGGTGTTTGCATGACTAACTTATATACAATGTAAATGTGAAATTGTTAGCTAGTCACTATCATATATAAATCACCATGGACCAGCCGGTTGCACAAAGGTGTAAGACTAAAAACTGAGCACTGTCGGTTTTATTCTTCATTGTATAAACGTTATTGTGTTAAGTATAAAGGATAAGACCGACAAGGTCGGACTTAGGTTAAAAGGCTTCTAAAATACGAGCCGTGACCAGCTGGATCAAGAGGTCTGGAGTTCGAATCCCGCCAGGGGCACGGCAACTTTGTCTGATATAGATAACTGTTCTACACGCAGTAAGGTTTGGTGCAATGCTACACTGAATTTCAGCGCAGGACCACTCATGCTTCGCTAGTTCCAGCCGATGTTCCCAGGTATCACCGCAATGCGTATCCACATGGGCTCTGTTCCATAACATCCATAACAACGAGCGCTTAATAATCGCTCATTGAGCGCTACATTAAACCTCTCTTGAACGCGATTGCTCAATGTAGCACTACGTAGCAAGGCGAGCAAACTTCGAGGAATTTGCACTGTATCGTTCAAGAGAGAGTGAGCGCTACTTGAGCGCTACTTGAGCGCCACTTGAGCGCTACATTAAGCGATCAATGAGCAATTTAAGCGCTCGCTGTTATTGAACGGAACCTGCCGGCGGTTCAACAAAATGAAGCGCTTCGTAGCGCTCATTGATCGCTCAATGTAGCGCTCAATGTAGCGCTCAATGAGCGCTTCTTCTCTCTTGAACGACACAGTGCAAATTCCTCGAAGATTGCTCGCCTTGCTACCTAGCGCTACATTGAGCAATCGCGTTCAAGAGAGGTTAGCGATTACTTTGAAATCTATCTTGAACACAGCTAGCCCATGGTGTTGCGGGCTTTCTCCCGGCAATAATACTATAAGTGTACCAATACAGGCCCCTTATCTTAGTTCTGTTATGTCATTCATGGTATGCAGGTTTTGTTAACTTACGCCAGACAAAATTAATAACTTAGTTTATGGATGTTTTGGAGCAAAATGTCTGAAAGCAGGAGGCAAAAAAGCAAATTCGATGAAACATCTTCAGGTAAACAAACAGGACAAAATTTATATTGAAATCATAATTTATTACTTTCGTTTAGTTCGGCTTTAAAATATGACTGCATTTTAATTAGGAGGGAAAATTTGGCAACATTTGTATTTGGGAGAGATTCTGGGTAGTAATTTATTTTTCAAATTGGTCAAAATAATGGTAGGAGAATCTATGAAGTATAAGTTGTAAGTATAAGTAGTTTTATTTTGCCTTATATGAATTTGTTATTTTTTAACACAGTTTTCTGGTTTAAACAAATGCTCCATGTACATATTGGGAACAAAAGGTATGCAGGTTTTGCTGAGATCATGGCTTTAATAGTAACAATGTAATGAGTCAGTGCTTAGATTATACCTGTATCTGGTGACAATGATGTATAGAAGAAGCTTTATGTTGATAAGTACAATAAACAGCCATCTCATTAACATGCTTTCTGTAAGTTATATTTGTACCGCAAAAAACACATATGATGGAGTAATCTATTTGAATAAAGTATTTGTTGTCTGTAACAAACTATACACAAATCATGGGCATTGTTTGTGTCGCTTATGTTTTTATCACAAAAACTCTTGAAGAATAGCAAGCTATTTAAATATAACATGCTCTTGTTGACAAATGTGAAATACAAACATATAATCGTGACATTGCGAGCAGTTAAAGTCCTATCTTTAGTTAATAGATGATAAATGTTAACAGTGAAATCTACATGTAGCTGTCAATCAATGTTGCGGTCATTGTGTTGTAATGGTGAGCAATTGTGCAGTCACTCAAAGCTAATTAGGGATTGGGCAGTGTTTTCATAATGCTGACATCATCACATTTTCTGTGGTCATCCAAAAAATGAGAAATGTTGATGAAACATGGGATGTCATTGAATTTTAGTCATTCACAAGGACATTGAATACATCCACCTAGGGTCACAGTGTTGAAAGATGTACACAGACATCACAAGTTCACTGAAGTTTCTCAGTCTCATTCATGGAATGAGATCTTTTTGTTGATGAATTCAATGATCTCAGAGAAGGACTGACACCATTGTCTTGACCAGTGGTCACTCCAGACTTATTACAGACTTTCACGAGGCAGTCATCAAATCAAACTGATCATTGAATGGTAATTTGTTATGGAGTAGGAGTACGTCAACATTTTTACTTGATTATTCAAAAGACTCTCGGGTTATCAAGTTGTTGAAAGACTGTTAATTAAAACATTGGATATTGTGGTGGAAGTCGTGAGCAGACTATTTATGTGAAATGGCGTTGGCAGATTGACATCACGTATGTTTATACCTACCTGTCTCAATGCAATAATCATTCTCACCTGTCGCATATTACTCCTAAGCATCATCAGTTCGGCTCATTAACAGGTGTGTCGTCGACACAGGATTGAGGGAACGAGAATTTCATCATGACATGGAGGATGTTAACAATTATTAGGAAGTTTTTCCAATTCACCTGTTGTACGAAGCCGAATGAAATTTCAGCCGGAGAGATGGCCGTTAGATTTGGTCCCTATAACTCTGATCACGTTGATCCATTTGGATATCATTGTGATTTTATGTGTGAGACAATGATGGTGGATATGATCAAAACAAAAGGTGAGATGATAGATCAAAATTCAAACTTTGTAAGCAATATTTACTTAAAGAGGGGATTCTATTTGGGTTTTTTTGTGGAAAAGAAATTCAAGGGAGCATTCATGTATACACACACATATTTATATATCATATGTTATTACTGCGTGATTATAACTGAATCCAGATAACAACATATTATAACTTAGGGTAAAACTTTGACAATTTGATAAAGGAAGCGCACATTCATTGAAAATAAATACAACAAGAGTGAAGCCTTGTCATCAGCAGTTTACAAGTGTGGAAGAAAACTTTGGTACGACTAAGCATGACATTGTTGATCAGTGCCGGATCCAGGAATTTTGAAAGGGAGGGGTCCAAAAATGGAAAAGGGTGGGGTCCAAAAATGTTTTCCCCATAACCGCCCATGCAAACATTTTTTAAAGGGGGGTCCGGACCCCTCGACCCTCACCCCCTCTCCCTTAGAACCGCCACTGAATATGTTCCGTTTTTCTCATTTCACGTTAGCCCAAAAAACAAAATGGCTGATACTTCCAACAGCACTAGCTCTTTAAAGGTGCATCCATTGTGTTTCATAAAAAAAATATTTGGTTTTAATACGTTCCAACACACCAGATGTGCTGCTTACAATACAAACAAATTCACTCAGCTTGCATATTCATCCCCAATCACCAAATATATCATATCCAATTAAAATCGAGTAACATCAATTATGCATGTGCAAAAACCAAAAGAGCATGTCCTATTTACATGCACAGTAGTTATATGACCTATTTAACATTATCATTTATCTGGTTTAAAAAAGATTCCAAAATTACGTTTGACTCATTGGCGCGCGCCACACGCGGTGCATTGTCCGGTTTTCGATCAGAAATCGACACTTTTACCTTCATATCATCAATATACTAAGTCGACTATCATCAAAATGGTAGTTTTCGGTAACAGTTGGTACTTCCCGATAAAGTAAAACCATTTATAACGTTTGGCATATTTGACCCCCCAACAACACAATTGATGTACCTGTAATACTCACTTATATAAAAATAATCAAAGAGATGCTAATTAGGATATTATTTGGAGTTTTGTGAAGATTGTAGTTCTTTAGGGCAGTTCCTTATAACAGGATAAGAGAAAATTGAATATTTTTTCAAATTAATTTAACTATTTGATCAAATTCAATGTACTCAAAAGTATCTATTATAGTTGAGAACAGTTGTGATTAATTCATTATTCAAATTGATGTGGTTTAATTTCTCTAATTCTTTAATTCAATAAAAGGAACACGTGATTATATCCAGTGATTGCACCTACATTGAGTTATCAATTACGGACCTGCACTCACTGTCTGAGCTCTTAACAAACACTGGGCTTTGTCAGATCAAACATACAATATTTCCTCTAATAAGCGCCAGGCGTCTAATCAAGATCAAGAGGTCCGGGATTCGAATCCCGCCAGGGGCACGGCAACTTTGTCTGTAGAGAACTGTTCTACATGCAGTAAGGTTTGGGTGCAATTCTACACTGAATTTCAGCGTAGTTCCACCCATGGTTCGCTAGTTCCAGGTGATGCTCGCAGGTTTCACTGCAATGTCCACATGGTGTTGCGGGCTTTCTCCCTGCAATGATAACATGAGCCGTGATATATGTGAAATACCCGTAAACGGCGTAAAACTCGAAATCACCTCCCCTCCCCTCCCCTCCCCTCACCCCCCTCACCTCACCTCAGTTCACCTCACCTCACCTCTCCTCCCCTCCCCTCAGCTCCCATCCCCTTATCTCCCTCACCACACCTCCCTCACCTTACCTCACCTCACCTCACCTCCCCCCCCCCCCCCCCCTCTCACCTCACCTCCCCTCCCCTCAGCTCCACTGCCCTCACCTCCCCTCACCACACCTCCATCACCTCACCTCACCCCCCCCCCCCCCCCCCACCCCTCACCTCACCTCAACTCACCTCACCTCTCCTCCCCCCCTCACCTCACCTCACCTCACCCCCCCCCCCCCCTCCCCTCATCTCTCCTCACCTCAACTCACCTCACCCCCCACCCCCCCCCCCCCCCCCCCCCCCCCCCTCTCCTCACCTCACCTCACCTCACCTCCGTAACGAGCTGAACATAGCGCAAATGTTCGAATAAGACTAAACTTGCTTGGTGCAATGACGCCTATACGCACTATACAATGACGCACTATAAACATATCATTTCCAGGTACACGCTATAACATGTGGCTATTATGGGTTACGTTGCTTATTTAGAAAGTTACACTGCGGAAGTAATATATGATATATAATATCACGTATCACCCATAGAATGGAGGAGTAAAGCGAAGAAATAATTTGTCACTCGTGTTTAGTTCAAAGTCTGTTATACTAATTTTAGTCATTGAGTCATCTTCAAATATACTAGTTCACGTGCAAAAGAAACGTCCCCATATTTTTAAGAGAGTATACAACGAAATACTGCTGTCGAAGAAGGTGTATTTTGAATGTATTTGATGATACTTGTTTAGTAAAGAAAATACTCACAATTTAATACATCATGCAGATTATGATACTTTTATTGTTATTTTATTTCATACACACTTGTAAAGGATGTTGTCGACATCAACAGAGTTATCTGTGTCTTCAACAGAGTCAAACACAAAATATTTCTGCCGGATAAAATCGATATTGAATGTCTGTGATGAGGATATATCTCGTATACTTCATATTTTATATCTTATCATACACATATGGGGTGCTGAAATTGCAATTTGAAAGGGTTTCTTTATTCTGGACATAAGGTTTGGTATCTAAGGTAAACGTTTATGAAATATGGAAATTATATATGATATTGTCGGCATCACAGGGCCGTGTATTGCTTAGAAATAGCGTTTGAAAGATATATGCATATGTAGACCCTACCCTATTACTATATAAGAGGATAGTAATAGGGTAGAGTATATATAGGAATACAATGTATGTCTTTCAAACGTTATTTCTAAGCGATACACGCCCCTGTGGTCGGCATAATATACCACCTTCGACTTTAACTCGTTGACCCGCCATAACTGTTGGACGCCATAATACAAGATAAAAACCTATTTCACTTTCCGATCTCGCCAAGTAAAGGAGATTCCAAAGGAAGATTTTTAAAAATGAGTGTTTCTCAGAAATATAAGAAGGGAAAGTTTCAAAAATGGACGATTTAGGTTAGTTAGCTTCTGGACACAACATTTACCATTCTTGGATTAAACTTTCTTGCATGTTTGTTGGCACCTAAACTGAGGTGCAAAAGAAAGTATATCACTCAGTTGTTTTCCATTAATTCAATAGTTTATTATAATAGAAATTAGATGCATTTGATTTTGGCACGATACAATAACACCTTTCGGTAGTAGTTTGAATGACTTAATGAGTGACTGTTTTATTTTTAAAACAATTTTTTAACTGAAATATCATTATTTAAAGTAGACGAGGGTAAGAAATGAAATTTACACCAACATGACCCCTACCATGTTCAAAATGTTGTAAATGTGTGCAGGACGAAGCACATTTATTGATTTTCACACAGAGTATGTGTTATATGTCGACGAACAGTTGTGTTTTGTCAAAATTGATTTGGGGAAATAAAAAAAAAAGTTAATGTTAATTTTTTTTAAATAAAAAACGCGTAGAGGTATTCTTTGACTGATTTAAAGTTTTGGACTAATTTGCCAAACTAGTCAGTTTTTGAATACGACGTCGAAAACTCCAGATATGTGACTTTGAGTGATATACTTTCTTTTGCACCTCAGTTTAGTTTAAATTAGCCCAATATGATAGAATTGATAACCAACACTAAACGATGTTGTCAAGCCAGAAGCTAATGCTATATCGCTCTACACAAAGGTATAAACAGTCAGATTGGCTAATGGAGATTCACGCAATCTTTGTTTACAAGCAGGCCCAGCTCTGTAATGTTGATAACAAGTCAATGTTGTGACGTAACGCTGTTTATCCACACGTTTTTGCCATACTTTCATACCGCATTTAATCTAATCGACGTTTGAATATCTTATTACAACGTTTAAAGTACATGTTACGACTGTGTGTCATTAACGATGGGATATATGTATGTATGTATGTATGTATGTATGTATGTATGTATGTATAAATACAACATATATATATATATATATATATACGAGTATAACTGTTTCTCTTGTAGGCGTATTTAATCTAATCGACGTTGAAATACCTTTTTTCAACGTATAAAGGGGCTGTGGCACGTTTTTTGCCAAACAATCTTTCGATTTATAATGATAGTTTATGTCATTTATATAAACTTTAGAGGGTAAAACATCTTATTACACAAACCACTTATCCGTTGTGGTGATAACGGTGTTGCGTATAAAGCAAAATGTACATGGCGGCCAGTTTAATGTGAACACATTTTATTATTTCGAATGATAAAAAAGGATTCCCATGGCTTTACAGAATCATGTGCACTCAGTTTTTAAAATTGATTTTTCGAAGCGAGGAGAGCCTTTTACTATTTGTAATATTATTTTACAAATACATTTCATCGACTTATTTGAGCAAAAAAAACGTGCTAATGCTCCTTTAAAGGACATGTTTCCACCGTTAAATGGGTTCATATAGGAGCCCCCTGAACCCATTCAGAAAGCATTTTACATAATAATTACTGTTCTGATCTACATGCAATATAAGACAAGTAGATTTTGATAAATATTTAACATTAACATTTGAGAGACTTCGTAGTAAACATCGATTTTCTAAAAATACAAACAAGAAGATATACGGTAGCAACAGGAACGACAGTCTCGTAATAACATGACCTCATATAAAGTTGCGTTGTTTAACACAGCGACTGTACACATAACACTTGTATTTGCCAATACAAATATGAGTGAATCATGAATTTTACTACAACAAAGACTTTTATATGTCAACACAAAGCCATAACAAAGAGATCGATGATTATAACAACAAATAATATAAATATATTCTCCTTTCACCTAACGAGTGCAACATGATTTGTACAATTATAGATGTGATATTATAGATCACCCGGAATTAAGACATTGTGTATTCAAATCAATTATTTTGTTCCTTGAAGTAGTAAATATGTACAATATATAATTTGACCGGACGATATGGTGATCACTTGCGGTTCAACAGCCACAGAAATTGTAATGGTATGTAGTCAAATATCGAACTGTTTAGATAGTATTGAAATAACACGGAGCGATGTTCAAGATATACTTCTTTCATTAGATACACGCAAAGCAACAGGTCCGGATGGTATTGGTAATACATTCCTTAAGCTTTCTGCTAGAGTTTTATCTTGTCCTCTCGCTTTAGTATTTAATAAATGTTTAAACCTAGCAATATTTCCCGAAGTATGGAAACGCGCTTCTGTTATACCCATTCATAAGAAAGATAGTGTCAATGACTGTAGTAATTATAGACCAGTTTCTCTTACCTGCTGTTTGTCTAAGGTGTTTGAAAAATGTGTCCATAAGTATGTCTTTAATTTCTTCAGAGACAATAATCTTATAAGCAAATTACAATCTGGTTTTATTCCGGGAGATTCAACTACTTACCAGTTATTAGATCTATATAATTTCATTTCAAGTGCCATGGACAAAGGTAAAGAAGTAAGAGCAGTGTTTTGTGATATTAGTAAGGCTTTTGATAAAGTTTGGCATAAAGGACTTCTCTACAAATTACAATCATTTGGAATAGGTGGTAAATTACTTGATTGGTTTGACAGTTATCTCAAAGGGAGAGTTCAGAAAGTAGCTATAAATGGTTATAATTCAGAGTATAGATCTGTATTAGCAGGCGTTCACCAAGGGTCGGTGCTTGGGCCATTATTATTTCTTGTTTATATAAACGATCTTGTAGAACATATAGACTGTAATATAAGACTTTTTGCAGATGATACTTCACTTTATGTTATCATAGATGATCCTTTCCAAGACGCGATGCGCCTTAATAATGATTTAGACTTGATTTCTCATTGGGCTCAGAAATGGCAAGTGAAATTTAATCCTTCGAAGACTGAAACTATACAGTTTAATAAAAGACGTTCCATAGATCCTATTCCAAGATTATCAATGCAAGATACTCCTGTAATGAAGTTTCTGAACATAAACATTTAGGCCTCTGGTTTCAAAAAGATGCCAATTTGAATGTGCAGATACGTTCTATATCTGATAAAGTTTCACCAATGATAAATTGTTTAAGAAGTTTTAAATACCGTTTATCTAGAAAAACGCTATTAAAAATGTATACATCCTTTATACTGCCATTATTTGATTATTGTAGCTGTATTTGGGATAATTGTACACTAACTCAGGCATCAAAGCTTGAAAATTTACAGCTTGATGCACTTAGAACAATATGTGGGGCTACACGGGGAACAAATCATAATAAACTATACTCAGAAACTAATCTTCTTCCCCTTGTAGAAAGAAGAAGAATCCAGAAACTGACTCTATTTCATAAAATGATAAATAAGAAAACACCAGATTACTTAAACAGCCTTGTGCCAGAATCTGTTTCTGAGAGAAACCCGTATAACTTAAGAAATTCCTCAAATTTACAACAAAATTTTGTTAGAACATCTTCATATGCAAAATCATTTTTGCCAAATACTATTGAACTTTGGAATTCTCTATCTGAGGAAGTTAGACAAATACATTCAGTAAATGAATTCAAAAATAGAATTACACCAACTTGTAAAACTTCTTTTGGGTTTGATATCAACATTGGAAACAGGTTTTGTCAAATTATTCACTGCAAGTTGAGACTAGAATGCAGTGAATTAAGTGGCCATAAAGTTAAGAGATTTATATCAGAAAATCCATCATGCTGTTGTGGTGCTGCATATGAAGACACTATTCATTATCTCTTTGTATGTCCTAACTATACTGCCATTAGAAACACTTTATTTTATTACAAACATGGGTATAACATAAATGACGCTCTGTATGGCAACCTCAACTTATCAGTATATGTAAATCATTATATAATCAAATCGGTACATGACTTCATTACCACATCAAAACGATTTACTCCATTTTAAGTTTATATATATCATATTTTTGTTATCATATTTTATTTTATTTGGTCCATTGCTGAACTAATGTACGTTGTATGTATGAATTATTATATTCATGTGTGTGCAAATTATTGGTTTTTATATGTACTTTTGTAATTACAAGATGAAATGTACGTCGCATAATTTTGTCTTCTTATGGAGAGGCATTAACATAAGCCATTGGCTTGTTTGCCGATCCATTTCTGTATAATTATGGAAATAAATATGTTTAAACTATTTGACCGGACGATATGGTGATCACTTGCGGTTCAACAGCCACAGAAATTGTAATGGTAAGGGAACAACAATTAAATTGACAAGCAAGAGTAATTATACTTACTTTTAAAAATAAATAAAACCAAATGTTATTGCCAGATAAAGTTTATATTGCATGTTTTTTAATACTAAAATAGTATGATACCATTTTTTGTCTGTTCAAACACAGACGGGGTGCTGAAAACACCTGTTTCAAAACAGTTTTGAACACATGGGCCACGTTCAAGAGAGGTTTAAAAGTAATCGTTTAATGAGCGATTACTTTTAAACCTCTCTTGAACGCGATTGCTCAATGTAGCGCTACGTAGCAAGGCGAGCAAACTTCGAGGAATCGCACCGTGTCGTTCAGGAGAGAATGCGCTACATTGAGCGCTACATTAAGCGCTACTTTGAGCTCTACATTGAGCGATCAATGAGCGATTATAAGCGCTCGCTGTTATGGAACGGAGCCCTGGATATTCTGAAGAACATTGTGGCTTTGGTCGTCTGCCAACTCATGACATCCTCAGTCCTGTCGTCTGCTACTGATGCAAGCAGACGACGTGACATGCAGTCGTGCCAACATGTGTGTTAGTGTGTCATGTCATGACAGACGAACGTAGGTTTCATTATGAATTTGAGTAATTGGTAATGTAGTGTCGGGTTCTTTTCAGCAAAGTGACAAGTAGTTTTTATAAGTGATCTCAGCGTTCTCGTCTGCAAGTGATGCAAGCAGACGACATATCCGCATGCACTGAAAATGTGTCGCGTCATGTCATGACAAGTAAAAACGTTATGGTTAGTGGGTTAGTGTTAGGAATGCGAAATGTCTCTTTTTAGTTATCCGTGCTTTGTCGTCTGCAAATGATGCGAACAGACGACACATCCGCGCACACTGTATATGAGTATGTTACTTATGAAAACGGGTTCTTCCATGCGTGTTGAGTAATCGCTCATGGAATATGAGTTTGTAGGGATGCTACAATATCTGCCCGCCTCGTCTCGTGTGTCCAATATCGTCTGCAAGTGGTTTGGGTTGACTGATTGCCTTGCATTCTTATAGCTAAACTGAAGAACAAAAGAAATTACACACCTCAGTTGGTTTTATCATATGTATGATTTTTTCAATTACAAATATCTAAAGTTTTCGACATCTTACTAAAAGTGCAGGCGTTTAGTCATCAGCCAAGGAATACTTCTACGTGCATGGTTTTTAAATTTCTTTGAAAAATGATATTTTGAGTGTAGAATTTTTTCAAAAGTTATTTTGGATAAAACACAACTGTTCATCGACATATAAGGAATTTTCTTTGTGAAAATCAATAAATGTGCCACGTTCTGCAAACATTTACATTATTTTAAACATGGTAGGGGTCATATTGGTGTAAATTTCTTTTCTTGCCGCTGTCTACATCAAACAAAGATTAACAAGTCACCAATGTAATTCATTCAAACTATTGCAGATGTGTGTTATTGTATCATGCCATAATCAAATGCATGCATTTTCAATATCGAATTAATCGAAACCAACTGAGGTGTGTACTTTCTTTTGTATGTATGTATGTCACGGCGTGTGAAAACAAGTTAATGACATGACACCACTGACAATCTCATGACGTCTGCTACTGGAGCCAGAAGACTAGTCTAACATTTAGCCTCTGAAATGAATTATTTCATAAAATTTTAAAAATTTAAAAAATAAAATAAAATAAAAAGGAGCCTCTGAGATGTGTTCATTTTCAGACTTAAACTGAGCTCAGAGTCTTGTTGTAGACTTGCCTAGGTGATTAAACAATTAAGGGGTCTGGATGACAGACTACCAGAAGAGGTGCTATGTACTTTCATAATTAGTATGTCAGAAGATTATATAAGTGGCTGTATAACTATTGTGCCATATTATAACTGGTACGTGTAAAAACGGGTTCTAACAAACTGCTTGATTACTCGGTAATAAACTTGCGGGTCAAATAAACTATGCCAAAGTTAAAACATTATACTGCATGCTGCCGCTTAAAACTGGTTTGAATGTCTTTGGCGATCATATGTTTTGATCAATTTCATTCATCAGGTCGTCTATTGCATGTTTCCCTGCTCTTATCGACAATACATGTCACAGTGGCAAACATATAAGAAAACATTCGATATATATATAAACCTTAATAATCCAATATGTTTCCATAATTGCGTGTGAATGCTCCTTAACGGGACCTTTTTTAAGTCTACACAATATTTTTATTATTTTTATTTATTTATTTTTTATTTACCAACTTTAATTTTATTGACCTGGTTGTACAATTAATTTATAAAAAAGAAGATATGTTAAAATATGTTGCAGGCACTGAAGCAAATTCCCATTTTGGCTTAATAAGAGCTATAAAATATTGTCTAACTCCATTAGTTATATTTTATTCAATTTAATTAACATTACCCCTTAAAAATAGACAGATGTAAAGCACTTTCACGTACTTGTTA